>VZTZ01032157.1:99913-409265 GCA_013400955.1 Drymodes brunneopygia | reverse complement strand
GCCCGGCACTGCTCGCCCGGTCAGCGGCGCGGACCTCGCAGCTCAGTCCCCGTGTGTTTGTACGTGTGTGTTAGTCAACCCTCTCTGTGCACGTCCTGCGCTGCCCCCAAACTTCGGACAGGACCCCAAACTTTGCCATCAGTGCTGGGCTCTCCCACTCCCAAAATGGATGTCGGCATCTCTTCCAGCGATGGGCAGTGGAGCCGTTTACCGGCCTTCGCCCAGCACGAGGGTTTGGGGACCGTCGTTGAGCCGGGACCCAGGGAAACCCTGCTGTAAAGTTGCCCAGTCCAGGCTTTTCATGGGCTGGGTGGCATTTTTCCAGTGTTCAGGTGTCTGGTGGGAAAGAGCTCATCTTGATCACAGCCAGGCCTGCAAGTCACAGCCATGATCTCCTGGGGAAGTGTGGGCTGCTTGGAGTTAGCTGTGAGCGTGAATCCTGCAGCAAAGCTGTTTGCCTTGTCGTGCTCAGGGTCCCACCTGACAAGTCAGTGATACCCAAGCAAAAAATTTCCCTGCAGTGTATCTGGCTGGTGTTGCCTTACGGCCAGCAAGCTGTTACTGTGAATACCAAGATGTAAGCTTCTCAAGCCATGCTTGGAATGTTCCCTGTGCAACTACCGTGCTACTAAAAAAAAGTTTATGCTGTACAAAAGAGTAGATAAAGTGCTGTTGTTGTAACCCTTCTCTGCATGAAATACTGTCTTGAACAGTACCGAGGGATGTGTATGAGTAACTGCAGTGTTGTAAGGCACAAGTAAAGCTGTTTGCTCTGCCATAGCTCAGTGTGGTTGAACTGTGCTTCTGCCAGGGAGCATACATTGCTGTATCTCACCAGTGGCATCCAGCTGCACAGGAGTAAGGTCTGCCTGGGTTGTGTGGTAATTCCAGGTTAGCAGTCTACACCAGTGAAGTAATACCAATGCATTTAAGCCATTTGGTAACTACAAGGAGGTTCTGTATAGGCTTTGTTGTGACATCGCTGCTTATGTAAACAGTTCCAGGCTGACAGATTTCTGAATGAAATCCTTTTTTTTTCTAGAAAGTCAACAGCAGTGTAAGATTTCCAGTACTGATTTTCAGCTGCTGAACCTTAGCTTTGATCTAGAAAAACTCAGAGATTTCTGCTCCTGCCAGTCTTTGTGAAGATTCCTGTTGCTGCCAGCTAGGAACAGGATTGAGGCTGCCTTCTTTTTGAGGGGAAGGGACAAGTTCAGATTTTTTTTTCTTTGCAGACAACTTTTCAGCAATGTTGTTCAGCTTGGGTTCTGCTCAGGCTGCTCAGCCTGGAGGCCAAAGTCTTTATGTATCTTGTTGCCAGCTCAACCTGCCTTGTTCCCCAAGAATTACATCAAAATAATAATAAATTTAACTAATCTTAAATTCCGAATTAAGATAGTAGATTGTAAATAAACTTTGCAGAAGAACCTGATCAGAGGTGTTTTAATGACTGGACCAAGTTTAAATAAGCATTTAACTCCATTAGCCTCTTCTTTAGAGGCAAAGATCAGGTTTGATTTTCCTCCACAGCTTTGTAAACTTAACTTCACTCTAACTCTGGTTTACATGGGTGTGAATGTGGGAAGTGAATCAAATGCTATGTGTTTTATTTGTAAAGTGTCACGAAAAATGACCTTGGGAAGGTTAGGCAACAAGCCATAGTGAAGCAGATCCTCCAGTTCCAAGACTGGGTCTCTAGCGATTAGGAAAGGTGCACCTGTCATGCTCTATCTAGACAGCTTGTTTTGACCTACCCAAAATACTTGGCTATTGACTTGTCAGTCTTTGAAAACACTGAAAAACTCCCATCAATTATGTCCCTTCCTTCACCCCAAAATACATCTTCTTATGATACCATTCCATTGGAGAGCTGGCCTTATAAGGGAAGTGTGTAGGTTTTAGTGCCATTTTTTAGATATATATTTGATAGATATGGGCTGATCAGAGTGTGAAGTATGTGTTTCCTCATGTGGGTATCACTGAGGTAGTGGGGAAGGGCCTAACACGGCATTTTTTCAGGATAACTGAAACAACATAAGTTCTGCTAATGAGCCACCAGAGCTTCACTTTTTCTTCCACTGCTTACACTTATTTCTTATCACCAACAGCAAAATCTATAGGAAAAGAGGCCTGTCTTTTATCAGAACCTATTATTTTGCATTTCTGATCTTTGGGTCACACAAAGCCTGTATTTTTCACAACAGTTCTTGAAAGCTCTCTCCTCTAAAAAGAAGAGGAGAGAGAAGGATGTGGGTTCCATTTGGTTGAGGGGCATAAAGACCACAAGGCAGGGGTCCTGCAGAGGCAGGTCAGGGAACTGGGCTGGCAGTTTTTCTGAGGAAGGAAAGGATAGTAAAAGAGGGGGAATTTAACTGGTGGGAGTGCAGGACAAACTCTGTGAAGAGAGGAAATGAAACCCGTGTGTAGTGTAGTTAACACACATATATAATTAATATATATATTTAAAGTCAAGGGCTCTGCATTTAGGGGGTCTGCTCATTGTCAGCACTGAGTCACCATCACCATTATCCAAAGTGTGTTTGCATTAAAAGATCAAGAGTTCAGTAAGAATCTGAGAGACGTCTTCTCAGACATTGTTCTGGAAAATATTTAGAATAAAAAAATTGCTTGTCACAACTCCTAATGTAAAAATGAAGTTCGAAAAGCCATCTGTGGTAGTATAACACTAAAGTCACATCTATGTCTGTAACTGCTAAAGTTTCTTCATACTCCATCTCAAGAGCAAGTGTTTTGTGGTTTTGTTTTGTGGGTCTTTTTTGTTAAACTGGTAGTTTTGGAGTGTTTCCCAGTAATAAAATGTGTCATTCTGTGTCATACTCCATCTTTGTATTTGCTTTAGTCAACTATACATCTATACAGTACATCACTAGAATGTTACAAATTTGTTTATATTTAACCAAATAAAATAAAATTATGAAATTTAAATTCTCCCTGGTACTTAGCACATTTTTAAAATATTTAATTATTAATATTGTGACTCCACTATACTTCTGTATCCCCATAATCTTCTAATTTAGTCACCATTAAAATGATGGGAGGGGGCACTTTTTAGACTGATTAGAACTCAGGCTTTGAGCTCAGATCCCCATTGGTGTTTGTGGAGGTCCCTGGTTATAGCCAGCAGCCAATTATTATGTCAAGTATGGGTCAACTTCCTGTCCTTTGATTCTGGGAGAAGTTAGCTTACTAAGATTTTTACCATAGTAGCACATGCTCACTTGAAGGGTGTATTTATGGTCTCATCTTCTGAAAACATCCAAAGGATCACAGTGGTCCTACTTCCAGTTTTGCTGCTTACCGGCTTTGAGGCTGTTTTTGCCTCCAGGCTGAAGGAAATGTTTTTGAGCGTAGAAGATCAGATTTTCTTGAATAGTTTCTTGCAATGAAAATGGTCACCTGTTGGATCAAGAAAAGAGATGAGTAACCTATTTTTTATCCCGATTACTAGCCTTAGCTTCTTATTTTTCACACCTGTTAGGTATTTGCGGTTCTCAGTTTCTCCTACAATGACCTCAGCTTAAAAAAGCAGTATTATATGAATATAAGGAAATACCAGTATACTAAATGTGCAGATTTATATAATAACTGGAATTTTCTGGATAAGTAACTGTCTGCAAGTGATAGAAAACTTTTTCCATGTCACCCAGATGACACATCCATGCTAACTGATACATTTTGAAGTATGAAATCAAGATAATGTTGTTCCTAAGGTGGAAATGCAGGCCTGGTGGAGGGCAGTGTTGGGTCACTTAGAAGCATACCCAGTTGTTCTGACACAAACAAAATAATAATGAAACAACACTCTGTACTAGCTTTGGCTTTGTTAGACAAAACAAGATAAGAACAAGAAATAATCTAAAAGTTCTTGTTAACTGTTTGTTTGTTTGTTTTACTTTTCCCCCCCTTCTGCTGGTCCTTTTTCAGTCCTGATTACTATGTTGCTTTTTCCTTTCCAGACTGTGGAAAATATTTTCCCTGCCTTCTGTTTCAGGTTTGTGTCTCTCATAGTATTTAAACCTGCCTGGTTTGAATTGTGTTTCTGTGAATCTGTGATGGCAATGTCCATTCAAGGGGGTACTTTGATTAAAAGTATATACCCAAGAGACATGCCTTTTGTACCTGTTTAGGGCCTGGGAATTGTAATGAATGACTCCAGAGGGATTTTCTTGTAAATGCTTCTGGCTGTCTGATAATTCAGTGCAAGACACTTACATGTCTTGTATTAAATGAGTGTCCAGCTTTTGCATGGCAGCTAAGGCTGTCTCATCTTTGTGAAAGGGGATGAGAAGCTTGTCCTGGATCAGGAGGCAGGTAAAGCTCTCCCTGGTTTTTCAGAGGCATCTCTCAACATTCTCTCTTAGCTGAATCAGCTGGGTTAGATATGGGATTTGGCTTCTTCAGAAGGGAGAGCAGCCCACATCATCTTTTCTTCACCCCTTTTCAGCTGGCCAATTTTTATTACTTAGAGCCTTACGCAAGTGAAAACTCACTGAAGATGCCGGGACTGGATCATTTTTCCACGGATTTGATGGCGTTGCTGTTTATGAGGACATGCTGGGTCTGGGCTTCCAGGCAACCATAAGTATTTGCCAAGTCCTAGGAGAAGAATTTAATATTTAATTAGAATTTTCAGCTGTTACATTACAAGTTCCTTCTGAAACTGGCCATTCCACGAATTACTATCAGTGGCAGTTCACCAGAGGAGGTGGCTTTGGAGGCCTTTTTTCATGCAACCATTAAGCTACCTATGAAACTTTATCTCCTTTTCTGGTTCTTCTCAAATCTCACTGCAGTCAGAGCCCCTTGATACTTTGTGATACTCACATGTTACAGGTAGGCATGAGAGCAAACGGCTGCTGGTGCTTAAGTTATTAAGTGTATTTAAAGTATTTTGAAAGAAATGTAAACATCAGTTTGCCCATCCTGGATTTGAAATTGTTTCTTTTCTTGGACACAGTAGTAATTTGAAACTTTTCAAGATTTTTAAACCAATCCTGTGCTCTCTAGGAGTTTTGACATCAACACCAAAAAGAAGTGGATTTATTTGCTGTCATTGCAAATACTGATACTGTTTACCTTTGCTCGGGTATCTCATAGCTGACAGGAGCATGGGAAACATAGGTGCTGTCAGACAAATATGCCTGTTATATCCCCAGGACAGGGCAGGACAGAGCACTGCAGGTGAACAGGGTTAGCTGAGGCAGTTCTAGTTCCAGGGCCTGCTCTGTTTTTTGAATGCAGTTTCTTTGCTGTTGTGCTGGGTTGCAGATCTGCTCCACAGCTCTGGGGTCTGCACTTCTACCTAAGCTTCTGCTATGTGTCATTGCAACCTAGACAGACTTTGGATGACCCTTGGGCTAGGAGCACAACCCATCATTAACAAGGAACATCCATTTTTGCAGGGAGTTAGACTGTATTTGGCATCTGTTTGTAGCCTAATAGCACAGTTCTTTTGGAGATCCTAGAAAATGGGGTCCTGTTTCCCTTTTGAAGTACTCCTTTTTTATTTGATTTTGATTTGGAAGGTTAAGAGCAGGAGTCTAAGTAGTGAACAGAAGCATTACCCTCTGTGCAAGCTCAAAAGCAAGTGTGCTCTTTTACACTAGTTCAGGGTGGTTCCAGAGTCACAAAAGCTAACTTTACCCTGCTGAGTCTAATGCCCCTGGAGTCCTGAAAATACAGTAAGTGGTAAGAAAGACATTCCCTTGAAGGGCAGCTCAAAGCATCATCCACCCATCCATTCTCTAGGTGGTCATGAGCCTATGATGTTACAGCATTGCCATTCCTAATAAATGCAAACATTTTTGCTTTTGCTCTATTCCAGGTACTCTTTGTGGTATTTTGAATCATTTCATGTTACCAGTGCATCAGCTTGCACTATAAGCCAGAGTTATCCTTTGTTTTATTTCTGACTTTATCTGCATAAAAATACTTGAGACAATTCCAAATTTAAATTCCATTTGTTTACATTTTTTTCCTGTAGTAGTTACGCTTATAACTTCCTTTTGTCTGGGGAAACAGGTTATTCTGAATAATCAGCTGTATAGATGAAGGTCTCTTATTTGCTATTTTATGATGTATCCTACTTAGTGCTCCTAAACCCTCGAACGTAAGTTGGAGGAAGAAGCCTAGTTTTGTTATGCTGGCTCTGAGCCCTCACAGTGTATTCAGTTTGAACCAAATGTCTGTTTACCAGCGCTCTTCCTTTCTGTTGTTAGTTGTTACTTTAGTATCCTCCTTGCTGATTCAACTCCAGAAATAACCTTTTGCCTCCTGCCAGTGGTGTGTAGCCTCTGTGCTGCAGCTGAATTTGTGGCAAGTTTATAGTGTTCAGCTAATATTTAGCATTGATCATGTATCCAGTTTTTCTTCAGTGTTTTCTGCCTTTGCTAACTCTGAGAGGATGTTACATATGCCACTAGGATTTTCTTCCTCTTCCTGGATTGTCTAAATCTTCTATAATCTGTAGTTTCTTCCAAAAAAAAGTAATTTATTTGACTATGCTTCATTGTGCAACTTGATAATTTCTGTCCAAAGCAAGGGTTTGGATGAGGAATCAATAGTCTGTTACTGTCCTGGTGAAGTTTGCTGGGTTGTTGATGATTCTTTTCATTCTCAGGATGTTTGAGGAGTCTTTGATAGCTGTTTGCTGCATGTGACTGGATCTGTTAGCTCCTTTGGTTTTCTCTTAAACTCTCCCGGACATGTCTCTTCCCATCTTTGTTGTTGTCCAGTGTTAGTTGCCCCATGTCACCATAGGCTATGTATGATCTGTCCACTTCCTTAATTTTTGGACTCTGGTTCCACTGTTGTTCAGCCAGGCCCGTGTCATAAATTTTGCAAGATTTCTAGACCTTGCCCCCAAACACAGCATCTTTAAACTTAATTTTCTCTAATTGAAAACTTAGATTTTGTGCTTTTCTTCAATCAGAGTACTTGGTAGGCCCAATCCAATACTCAGGAATTATTTTACCTTTATTCATTGACTGAGGTGAGCTGCACTAAAAATAGGAAGGAGTGTCTGTCAAACCAATGTGGAAATCTGATCTCACATGTACTCTGTGCCTGTAAGCAGAGGCCCAATCCTGTCCCCTGGTGAGCAGGGAGCTGTCTCTGTATGAGCTGTATGTCAACATTATCTTACATCCAAGCAATTCAAAAACTGTCTGTGGAAGAGTGGAGAGAAGGGAGAGCTCCATGAATGTTTCAGGAACAAAAGGTGGCAATTTGACTCCAGCTGTTTCAGGGAGCTGCAACTTCTTGGAAGTTGTATGAGACTTCAACATGGGCATTCACCACTTTAGCTGTGGAATACAGTGTTTTTGTTTAAATACACTCATGGAAACAAAAAAAGGCACACAAACCAGAATTTCATTTGCTTCCAACAACAGAGTGCAACACCTGTTGCTTTGTTCACTGAAACTGCTTTTTCAGAGGATCTTGTAGCTGTTAAAACAGGGAGCTAACTACAGTATGAGGAGTGCTGGTAGCAGGAACTATAACTTCTTTTCAAAGAAAAAGGCATGTTTCTGCTACTTCACCAAATTTGCTACTTCAAATGATATGAGAAGTAGTTTGTCACAGGCAGTCAAGGAAAACTGAGATGATTTTCTGAATTCCATTATTAAAATGCATTTTCTAGTTAGGGATTAAAGGCAAGAAGTAATTTTTGCCTGCTTCAGAACAAAATTGCAGTTAGAGGGATGTTTTACTAAGAGTATTTTGTAATTTAAAATCAGTCTAAGTTTAATGGAGATCTTAGGAATGTAACTACTACTTGTTAGCACAAATTGGGGAAAAAAGGTGCAGCTTTTAGAAATATATAAGAGAGAAATTTCAAAATACTAATTAAATCAGAAACTGGATTCTTGGAAGCACCTCAGATTGGTCTTCAATATCACAAAAAAATGGAACCAATTACAGCTTTGATACAAACAAGTCTGTAGCATCACTGTGTGAAGTTTGAGTTATGTTCTTTTCATTTACTTAATGCCCTTCTCCACTTTTAAACTGATGATTGATTGTTAAACTTGTGGTTTAGGCTTCCCTTCTATTCAGCTATTTTTCTTCAGGAAAGCTGACTAGCTCATTTTTGTTTAAAGTAAGGTAAATGCGAGTTTCCTGTGTCTGTAAGATGTTATGATGACCGCTCAATCTTTTAGAAAGTGTTACAGATACAACTGTGTATCACAGAGTGTCTGGAGGAGATACAAGTTTCCAGTTGTCAAGAAGTCATAAGTAGTTGATAGTCGTGGTAAGGGAGAGAGCTGAAGAGTTACAATACTGGACAGCCGGCTCTCGTGCTTTGGGTTAGTGCTTGCTCTCAGGTGCAGAGAGCAAATACAAAAAGGATATTATCTCTAATGTTGGGGAGTGTGTGTGTCCTGTCTCTCATCTGTAAGGCATTATAGCCACCTATAATCAAGTTTTTGGGATCTACCTCAAACCGTGATGAGTTTTGGATTAGGAAGGCCTCCCACAAAGAAGGCTCTCATGGTCACCTTGCTGTTTCATGGAGGAGTTTCACATTTTCTTCTCTGTAGTAATTCAGGGTATCTTGGCTGCATCAAACTGATGGCTGTGTCTGAACCAATATTCTGTCGTATGCTTCAGAGTCTTTTCTAGGCTTAAAATTTGTGGCACTGTGAGAACTGGGTTAGCTTGTACTGGCTGTTGGAAATTTCCATGGCTTTTATACCATCTTCTCTGTTTTCTGGACAGGAACAATAAATTGAGAGAGACTTTCTGATGAGATTATCTTAAGGTAGCAAACATTCATATAAACCAGACTGATATTTCCCCTTGGGCTTTGGGTTATAAACAGATTGAAATGTTTTGAGATGCCAAACTGTCTCAGTTTCTGATGCAACAGATTGGCTTTCTTTATCTTTTAGTTTTCTTCTGGCATTGAAATCTTTGAGTTGATAATCTGATTGATCTCCTTTACCATTTTAATACAGAATAGCAATCCTTTTTTTGATCATGTTTCTAGATGAATATTAGTAAAATTTCTCTACTTAGGACCTCTGTTTCATGTCTGTCTATGAAATCTCTGCTCGAGTCTTTGCGTGGCTGTCTGGTATCTAGAGGAGCTGACTGATTTCTCTGATAGAAGACAAAATTAGCCACGTGTACCATCTGGGGTCATTCGTTTTGCTGTACACAGTAAGATGCACTGTGGCCTGAGTTGCTCTTTTCTCAGCTTTTTCATGTCAGCCTCGCTGTTGCCAGGGAAGCAAGGGAAGAGTTGCATTCCTGCCTGTCAGTATGCTCCACTTTCTGTTAAGTTTCTCTTGTCACAAGTTTTTAGACTCCTGCTCAGGCAAATGTGCACAATGTCTTAGGCAAGTATTTTAGGTGGAGAATATCTCTGAAAGGGAGCTTATTTACTTCTGTAATTGTGTCTGTTAGTTTTAGTAACATCCATGATCACTTACTTGTTGAAGACAAGTTTGGCAGTAGACGTTGGATAGGATTCAGTTCCCTGTATTTTGGCATCCTGTGCCGTTTGAGACACTAAGTTACCCTGTGTGCTTCTCAGCTGCCACTCAGCTGTGTGGTTTGCTAATCCTAAATTAGGAGCCTACTTGTTGATCACCTTGAGTAACTCCCTGGGTCTGCTGGCTGTACTGAATGAGTGGTGTAATACATTTCTTTAAACATATACATTATTGCCATTTCATTGCCTCTTCATGTCAGGGTTTCTCTGAACTGCATGCCACATCCAGTGTCACTTGTGGTATGGATCTTCAGAGAGGATGTCTGCCTCCTGAAGCAACAGCTGATGGAATAGGCAGGTATCCAATGGTATCTCAGGACATCTCAGCTGGCATTGTACATTGGGTCTTTTTTTAAGTCTGTAGTGGGTTGACCCTGGCCAGACACCAGGCACCCACCAAAGCCACTCTGTCACTCTCCTCCACTGCTGGACAGGGGAGAGGAATTATAGTGAAAGGTTCATGAGCTGAGAGAAGGACTAGGAGCGATCACTCACCAAATACCATCACGGACAAAACAGACTCAAATTAGAGATATTAATTAATTTATTACTAACAAGATCAGAGCAGGATAATGAGAAGTGAAATAAAACCTTATAAACACCTTCTTCCTACCCCTCCCTCCTTCCCAGTTCTATCTTCTCCCCCAGCAGCAGAGGGAGACATGGAATGGGGGTTAGTTCATCACCTGCTTTTTTCTCCTGCTACTCAGGAAGAGGAGTCCTTCCCCTGCTGCACCATGGGATCCCTCCCATAGGATGTAGTTCTCTATGAGTTTCTCCAACATGAGTCCATCCCACAGGCAACAGTCTTCCCCAAACTGCTGTAGCATGGGTCACTCTTCCATGAAGTGCAGTCCTTCAAGGACAGGCTGCTCCAGTATAGGTGCAGGGCCCCTCTCTCCACAGGTCTCCCATGGGCTCACAGCCTCCTCTCAGGCACACACCTGCTCTGGCATGGGCACCTCCACAGGCTGCAGGTGGATCTCTGCACCCCCATGGATCTCCATGGGCTGCAGGGGCACAGCTGCTTCACCATGGGCTGCACCACAGGCTGCAGAAGAATGCCAGCTCTGGTGCCTGGAGCACCTCCTGCCCCTCCTTCTTCAATGACCTTGGTGTCTCCACACTTGTCACTCTCACATATTCCCACCCCGCTCATCTCTGCCTGCAATTACAACTGCACAAGAACTTTTTTTTTCCTTCTTCTTCAATGTTATCTCTGAGGTGTTACCACCATTTCTAACTGGCCCAACCTTGATCAGTAGCACATCTGTCTTTGAAGCTGCCAGGGGTTGGCTCTGCTGGACACATAGGAAGCCTCTGGCAGGTTGTCACAGAAGCCACCCCTGTAACACCCTGCTGCCAAAGCTTGGCCATGCAAACCCTAATACACTCTGGTAAACCATGGTGATCCCCTGCTGTATTTCCTTTGACTCCAATGACAATTTAGACACCTCGCTTATATTTGTAAACCTGAATTATAGATGTCTTTAATCCTTATCAGAATCCTCATATCCCCATATATGCCATATGATATGGGTGACTGTGCTGGTGTGAGAGGTACTGTGCATATAGATGGCTTTGTAGATCACCAATGTTTCATATTAGTTACTTGACTTCTGCTGTAGTGGTTTAAGCAATCTACTACATCCGAAATGTTTGCTTATTATATTTACTCGGTGACATATTCTATGTATTTTAAGTTGTATAAATCCAATCTTGATAGCAGGGCAAGACTTCTGTTCTAGCCCTCTTGCTAACACATCATAATTAAAAGTCCCCACCTTTGGCCATTTTCTTGATTGAGAAAATCTTTAGGTTTAGTCTTTGATTCCATAATTAGCTGCCTTATTTGTCTGGTTTGGTTTTTTACTTTTATTTTCAAATTTACATGAAACAATTTTAAACTGAGTTGTTAGAGAAGGATTGAATCAGTGACAGATATAAATAATATGTACTCCCACAAAATGTGATTCTGTGATAATGGTAATGTGGTCATTGATTTAGAGACTTGCATGCTTTTTGTAGCAAATTGGATCAACATTGTATTGGAAATTAGGGAACCAGTAGGGTTTCATGGTGAAAGAAGTGTGCAAGATGATGCAGTTTCTACCTCAGTTTTCTAAGTCCTTTTATGTTGTTTTAATGTGCCTGTTCTGTGTAGTAATTCAAAAGGGAGGTTGAGTTGACTGCTGTTTGAAGAAGTGGTTGAAAAATATGACTGCAAATTTTTAGTCTATTTCCTACTTGAATTTTTCTTCCAAAAAATACCTTCCTGCCTTTCCTCAGGAAGGTTCTTACTGATTGTACATTAGAGTTAGCAAAATAGTCCTCCATGGGTGATAATATCTGAAAGTGTGATGGGATTTGATGTTGTGACCTGGTGTTCACTGCAGCTGCTTGGCCCTTCTTTGCTTTCCTAGGGCTTTGTCTACAACCCTTTTCTGCTCCACTCCAAGAGCAGAGGAAACAATTGTAAGGAACTGTAGTATTTAGTCTTCGGGGGCTGGGTTTAACACTGAGCAAGAAAGGGAACTTTTTTGTAAGACTTGCAGCTCCTTATATTTTGAGTATTAGTCTGTATATTCTGTGTCACTTCCCCTGCTTGTGAAATATCTTACCAAAACAATGAAAAGAGAGAATGATTTCTCCCCCATCCATCTTATACTTCTGCAAAGTAAAATGCTTTTAAGGCATCACTTCACTTGCTGTCATGTATTACTTAACTTTTAATTAGCTGGTAGCTATGTTCATATATCCATTGAAACTAACATTCTATACTGTAAGGCACAGTAAAAAATAAGAAACCAGGCCACAGGTTTCTGAAGATGTAATCATCAGGGATGAGATCACGAGCTTTGTGAGGAACAGTGTGAAGGAGATGAACTACCGTGTTTGGCTTGACAGCAAAGCTAAGCTGATTAGCAGGAGTTGAAAGGGCTAATTCCTTGCACCCACTCCAGGTCAGGAGTTTGTGGCCCTCTGATGCTCCTCTGATCTTTCTCCTTACCTGCCTCATGAACTGGTTCAGTGAGATGGACAGAAGGTGTTGTCTTTTTGCTGCAGGGAAGAGGGGACATGGGATGTCATATGGCAGCAAGTCACTAGATCAGTTTGGCTGTTGGCAAGCCACTCCTCATAAGGCAAAAAGCAACAAAATTGATGAAGGAGCAAATGGGAAGGACAAACAGTGGGGACCAGCAGTAACATAGAAAAATATGTATGTTTTAAAATACAGAGAAACTCTGTGGAATTGTGGCATGCCTGGTGTTTTAATTTTTGCTATTTTAAATGTATAAATCAGATAAATTTTGCTAATAAGTCTGGATGATTATCTGCTGATTGTTGCTTTAAGTCATACTCTTACTAAACTGCTACTGTATGGCCATCTCGTGACTTGGTTTTAGAAGACAAAGGTTTTAATTAAGCTGCTCTGAAGGTAATGCAGAGCTTTGTGTTGTTTGTTAACGCCAAATAAGCTGCTAGATATAACACAGTAAAAAGAAATTGCATAAGGCTTAGGACTTCTATAGTACTTTTTATAATAATGTCCACAAATGTATAAATATTTGCCGTAAATGTAAGAGATGACACACCAGAAATACATTTTACCTTTAGGCAGTTTCATCTGCTTTTGTGTAACTGAGCAAATGAATTAATATCAGAACAGAGTATTTAATGGAATTTTAAAGCTAAACCTAAAACCACACCCTTCTTAGTGAGGAAATTGTTAACTGTTAGAGTTCTGTGACTTGAGACTTTTACAGAACAATCACATTAACAAGCTTCTAATGATGTGGATGAAACACTACACTTATTAAATTTGTAGGTGTTATAAAGCAGGCTTAGAGGAGACTTGCAAACATTTTGGAATTAGAATTAAAATTTGATGTGATCTTGACAAAATTAAATAATTGTCTTTTTCTTTTTTTCTGTTTTGTTGGGTGTTTTTTTAATAAGAAAATTCAAGGGAGACAAGAACAAAGTCTCATTAGCTAGGAAACATTCACAAAGAGAGCACAGGCTATAACTAGCTGGTTAGCAGTTCTGAAGAAAACGATCTGGGATCATTAAAGTAATACTGTTGTGAAAAATGGACACTGATTAGAAGGTAAAGCAGAACTCTTGGTTATATTAAATACAAGATATGTCAAGTAATTTTTCCTGCTCAGCAATGGCTGGCCCTCAGTTGTTCTGTTTGCAAAGCCCCTCAGAAGTGTGTAGCATGTGCTGCCACTGTTACAGACTTGTGCACAGATCAGATTTGGTACTCTGGCTTCTGTGATGGAGCAGTGTGGAAGTGTGGTGACTCCACTGCATATGTGCATTTTCACTTTTTGCACAGATGAAGTCCAGCCTTCTGTTTTTACTGTTCAGGTCATTAGTTTCTCTATCTATTGGTTGTTCATACAACTTGTCTTTCTAATACTGCTTTTTCAATTTTCCCACATTGTACAAGTGTGTTTGGTTTGAAAACTCATTGTCCATACTTTCTGCCTTTTGTGGTGTTTTATCTACTTGATCTCTCTTTATTTATTCAATGACTGTGACATAGTCTAAGAATCATTTCACCTGAGCATTTAGTTCATGTGTCACAAGATCTAAGGCTATAAAGTGATTCCAGTAAAATGCAAAAACTAATATTAGTCAGGAATCATGTTAACTTATTCCTTATGCTGCATGGTGCTTTAAGCGTGATACAAGTGTTTTCACAGTTTTTAAAAGTATTCTACATCTGTAAATGTAACTAAATATTTGTAGTGGGTTTGCATGGCCAGGTTTTGGTGACCCCAGGGGGGCTACAGGGGTGGCTTCCATGAGAAGTTGCCAGAAGTTTCACTTGTGTCTGATGGAGCCAATGCCAGCTGGCTCCAAGATGAACCTGTTGCTGGCCAAGGCCAAGCCCGTCAGTGTTGTTGGTAGTGTCTCTGGGATAACAGATTTAAGAAGCAGGAAAAGTTGCTGCACAACAGAAAGTGCAGTGAGAGAGGAGAGGAGTGAGAATATGTGAGAGAAACAGCTCTGCAGACACCAAGGTCAGTGCAGAAGGAGGGGGAGGAGGTGCTCCAGGCACCAGAGCTGAGACTCCTCTGCAGCCTGCACTCTGCAGTGCAGCCCATGGTGAAACAGCTGTGCTGCTGCAGCCCGTGGAGGTCCACGGTGGAGCAGAGATCCTCCTGCAGCCCATAGAGGAGCCCCACAGGATCTGTGGCCCTATGGAGAGAGAAGTTCATGCTGGAACAGATTTACTGGCATGACTTGTGACCCTGTGGGAGGTCTATACTGGAGCCTTCTGTTCCTGAAGGATGCCACCGTGTGGACGGGATCCACACTGGAACAGTTCCTGGAGAACTGCAGCTTGTGTGAAGGACTTGTGGTGAAGAAATTTGTGGAGTACTGTCACCTGTGGGAGGGACGCCATGCTGGAGCAGAGGAAGAATATGAGGAGTCTTCCCCTTAGCAGGATAGAGTAGCAGAGACAGCCTGAGATGAACTGACTGTAACTCCCATTTGCCATCCCTCTGGGTCATGGAGAATTCAGCAGTGAAGTCAAGCCTGAGAAAAAAGACGGGTGGGAGGAAGGTGTTCTTAAGATTTAGTTTTTATTTCTTGTTTTCCTACTCTGATTTGATTGACAATAAATTCATTTAATCTCCCCAAGTCGAGTTTGTCCTGCATGTGACAGTAACTGGTGAGTGATCTTTTCATGCACTTGTCTAGACCCAGAAGTCTTTCATTATATTTTCTCTCCCCTGTCCAGTTGAGGTGGTGAGCGATAGAGCAGCTTTTGTTGTCACCTGGTATACAGACATGGTCAACCCACCACAATGTTGTGTTTCCTCATATATAAAAAAAATGAATGGAATATTTTACAGCAATATTTTCACTTTAAAATGTGAGGAGGTTTGCTTTGATGTTTTCCTGTCAGTTTGTTTTGGTTTGGTCATTTTTAGTTTGTCAGGAAAATTCACAGCTTGTACATAGTTTAATAAGAAAATCAATACCGACTGTTCAATGAAACCTGTGTGGCTCCCTATGTGCTCAAAAGGGGAAGTGAAGTAAAATGCAATTCTGGTATATTTGCATCCCTTTGTGTGTTTGCTGTTGCATTTCTACTGCATGTGTGTGGGTGAGACTATGAGGAGGAGCCATGGCAGCATCTCGTAAGGCACCGTAAGCCCTGGAGTGTAGCCGTACAAAATCGGCAGCACTGCAACTTGCAGACTTCGACTGGATAGATGTGTGTGATTAAAACATTAAGAAATAGCACTTCTGTTGTGCCTTGATGTGGCAGCTGAGTAAAGGTACAAAGCTGGGAGGCTCAGCTGTGCAGTCCAGCTTTCTCTGAGAGGTGCAAGTGTCTGTAACCACTGCTGAACTTGAAGGGAGGCTTCTCTGGAGACACTTGGGTGTAGGAATTTCCTAGATATGAGTTTGGTTAGCCACCTGAAATGGGGTGTGGGGGCCTTTCTAATTGTAATCTTAGTATCCTAAATGAACTACCCCTTTTGTATATGCCAGATTTTTCAAAAATATCCGCATAGAAGATTTAAAAATACTTTGATTATATAACTGCATTTCATCTCTGACCAGCTTAGTGAAATCTCTCTCCCCCAAGTCCTATATTTCATGTAGCAGTGTATTTTATTATGTTTGTGCTTGTGGCTGGAAGGCCCCAAAATGTTTTTGCTTGTCTATTTATAAAATACTACAACACTTGTGTATATATGTAAAAAATGTATAGAAAAAGTGGAACATAGAGTTTTTGTCACCTTTTGTCATGACATCGAAGATTGGCTGCCTGGTAGTGTGAAAATGACATGCCATCACTATATCAACTGTATTCTTTCTGTTCTTTATCTCTACTAGTGGATTTTTAGAACTGATTGCAAATTTATTATCTCCATGTCTCATCTGCTTAAGAGTTAGTCCCTGCGATTATATTATTGCCTGGGCATCTTTGCTTATACAGATTAATGTACTAAATTGTTACAGTTTCTCGTAGGAGTTCTGCAGCTTTAGATATATAGAAAAACCCCAGCACCCAATATGTTTTGATAAATTCTGATTTGAGAATTGAATTTTCTATATTTTACTTTTAGTTCTTTTTTTCCCCTAAAACTTATTTTGTTCATTTTAACAGTTCCTTGATACTATTTTTAAACTGTTTTTTCTTTTTTTATCCTTAATATGAAAGGACCCATCCCATGATTTCTCCCTTTAGAGCATCAGTACTGTAGAACAAAACATTTTATGTGGTTATTAGTAAATTCTGCTTTTGTGAAGAATAAACTTTTAAAATACTGGAAGCTAAAGTGGTCATTCACAACTGGCAGGACTCAAGACCAGGTGTTCAGTAGTATTTCATGCAGTACCATATGAATGATGCCTTTCTCATACTCGTGTTTGTAAGCTCAAATGCTGTAAATACTGTGAGTTTCTTAAACTTCAATTATGGTAATGATATTTCATGTTATGTTGGTTTCATTTTAAATATGTTTAAAACATATAGCCTGATTCTGCCATCATTGACTTAGATGTTTACAATTAAGAAACTTTTTCAATTAATTCCTGTTTATACTAATGTATTTAAAATCAGAAGTAGACATGCTGTATATCAAAGACTTCTGTAGTTCTCCACCTTCTCAGTCTTTAAGTTAGGCCTTTCTAACAATACTGCTGTATTGTATGGCATTTGCTGTTAAGTGATAGTAGGATTTTTATAGTAGTACATGTATTTTTGAATGCATGATGTATTTGAATATATCTCAGCTAACTGCATATGTATATTTTAAATCTGTCACTATTAGTATTTTACTGAAGATACTTATGAAAAGGGCAGGTGATTGCATCTCAGTTTTTAATTTTTTTGTACTTTTGCCTTTCCAGAGATTTAAATCAGTTATCTGTCTTTCCTCAGTAATAAAAATGGCATTCCAGGCTGAATCTCTTCTCCAAAGCAGAGTCACAGTAATAGGATTTATTATTTTCATTAAACTAGTGCAACTGTATTAAAGTACTTGTACTCCATGGTGTAATGAGTGATTTGGGATCTTAATCCAATAATACTGTCCCTCTGAGTAAAGATACTTGGATATTTTTTAGTGGACTGGTGGGGGGAGGGGCAAAAATACTGATGGTAATCAAAAATTTTTATATAGCTTTATTCATTTCAATAAACCCTTCATTAGAAAGTTTTTCAGGTATTGGGTGGGGGTTTTTTTTGGATAGAGAGAGTATTACCCCAGCAGAAGGAGCAAAGAGCTGAGTGGTAAGGGGTGCTGCCTGTGATGGGTGAGAGCTGAACCCCTGCTCTGCCTTAGCCAGCAGGACCAGAGCTGCTGCAGGAGAAGTCTCAGCTGCCCAGGCTGCTTGTTGGCTCTCGCAGGTTTTGTCTCTATCCGCTCTGTACAGATCATCTCACGTGTTTGAACCCTAAATAATATAGTCTGTGTCCATGCATGCTGTCCGTATATCATCCTGCTCCTTATGGGATGGAAGAAGCCCAAACCTTTTTCCCAGATGACCGGCAATGACTGGTTTCTCTCTTACTTGCATGGATTACCTGGAATGCCTGCAGGCCTCTGAACTGCTTCTGTGTGGTTTTTGCAGCAGCAGGAGTTTTCAGCCAGTAGCCCAAATTTTGCCAAGGAGCATATTCTCAGTGAGTAGTATGAAGGAGTGGTGCCCTGACCCTGGTTTGTTGATGCACACAGACCTAGCCTGAGAACAGGTATTGGCAATAAAGAAGCTAATTTGGCCAGATGAAAAGAGATAATTACTACCTGGCATATTCCAGGTAAATGTTTTAGCCATTGGGTTAAAGGCCAGTTTAGGAAATCCTGGTACCTCTGCCAGTAATTTATACAAGGATTGAAGTACTCCACCTGTTGACTGAATGAGCAGTGATTTTTTTCTAAGAACTTGCATCTTTGGTGTTTGTATTTTCTTCCTTTTCCTTTTTTTCTCTCTTCTAGTTTGGTAACAGGCCAAAAAAAAATAGGAATTTTCTCCTGTGGCCTTATTTGGTACTTTAGGTGCACCTTACTGGAAAAACAATGGCAAAAGTTTGCTATGGCAGTTGGTTGCGAAGTCATCCTCTCTTGAAGATACTGGCAGGTGCTTATCTCATCTGCAGAATAATTGTGTAGAATTTTATTCTGGGATAGTAATTCTTCCTGCAATATTTCAGGCAGGGTGACCCCACCATTGGAAAACAGAACCTGGAGCCAGGGTGTGCAGGTTCTTCTCCAGTGATGTTCTTTGGCTCTGAGCTCTGTTTCTCTGTGCATCCATTTGGAAGTAATGTTTGCAGAGGCATGACTTTTGCGGGCAGTTTTGTGACCCAGATCCAGGAGCAAAAGAGGAGTGTTGCTAGTACCACTGTAGCCATTTGACATTCAAAATGCAAGGTGCTCTGCTGGTAATAATGTGTTTATTGCAGTGACAGACAATGGCACAAGTTAAAATGCAGACTACAGCAAACCTGTCTGGACCCACCATGGCCCCTATGGTGCTACCCCTGCCAGTTACAGCTACAAATACCCTGAGTCTGCCGTCCTCAATGAATGGATCCATTTCGGAATCGGCTGCCAGCTGTAGCAGTCCTACTGCCAGCCTTGTGGATCCTGTGTCTTTGAACAACTCACCAGGTAAGCTGGTCCAGATGTATTTTTATTGGTGTTCAAATTAACCTTTTTGATGACTTGTTAATTTAAAAATATAATAATAGGTCTTAAAGAGGATTAAAATAAAGGAGAAAACATGTAGAAAAGTGTTTTGGCTAAATAAACTGTTTACTAAGTTTAGTTTCTTTAGTTGAGCTCAGATTTGCAATGAAGTTTTGATCAATTATATAAAAGCTCAGAAAAGAACATGTCTGTTTTGTCAAATTCTGAGTGTATCTTTTATAGAGAAGTTTTAGTGGGACAGGAAGGTCTCCAAGTTTATTTCTCTTCCCTAGAACAGAATGTCTTCTGACTGCTTGGCAGTATTTGGTGTTTCCTTTGTGGCCTAATAAATGCTGTAGTTCCTATGCTGAACTGGGTATAAAATGCAGAAGTGTTGTCCTAACAATTTAAGCAAGAAATGACAATGTGTATGTGTTAAGGATATATATAAATAAATTGCAAAAAACAAGAAGAAAGTGAAATCATCTAAAAAAAGCAGAACAAAATCCTTAATGGGGGAGGTGTTCTATGGGAGTGCTCTGAGAGTGACTTCATTATTGTGAGAAAAGTCTAAAACATTGGGAAGAAGCTGGCAGAAAGAAGTGGGGACCACAGGGTTTCATCTACTGTATTTGTCTCATAACTCATGTGCTACCCACTTCTGCTTCAAAGTGTGGAAAAACCATTCTGAAAGAGTAGTCAATTCCAGGGACCAGTATACTCCTGACAGTAAACTTTGGTGACACAGAAAATATAGAATATGTGTATGCTCCCCTGCACTGTCATCTTTCATAAGGACACTTTGTAAAGAAATAGTTTTGGGGCTTTATAAATTGCATGTAATCAAAATTGTTATTTTAAAATGCATATTCTCATGTGATTAATATATAAATGGTATTTAAACGTTGTATTTAGCATATATGCAAAAGTTGTGGTTTTGCTGAAGTATTTTTTTTCTAACCATGCTGCTTTTGCAAAGCTTTGTGAAGTTGTGAAGAATACATTTCTCCACAAAAACTTTACAGACTCTTTATTTACAGCTCCTCTCCAAGATAACATGGCAAACCCTAAAGAGAAAACTCCAATGT
This sequence comes from Drymodes brunneopygia, assembly GCA_013400955.1. Lineage (NCBI taxonomy): Eukaryota > Metazoa > Chordata > Aves > Passeriformes > Petroicidae > Drymodes > Drymodes brunneopygia. The sequence continues at coordinate 388,986 of VZTZ01032157.1, read as the reverse complement.
GTCTGGTAAATGAGTTAGCCCGTTTCAATAGAATTCAACCCCAGTATAAGCTTCTGAATGAAAGAGGGCCTGCTCATGCCAAGGTAAGGTCACAGTTTCAGGTGATGAGCCATACCTTACGTGCTGAACAGATAATGTCATGGTTTGGACAAGGGTGCTTGTGAAACCCAGCTACATTTCTAGCGTAAGGGCTTTCTTACTGTTCTTTATTTTGCTGCTTTTTTTTACCACACTTTCTGAAAGTATGCCTATATTTCTGTTGAAGCCCTCTAGATAATTTTGTACCTTATTTTGTCTCTCATCTTTGAGTTTATATTTGCTGGTCTTTATATAGACTTTGTGAAGGTCTTTTCAGGGTATCACCACCCTTCCTTAATCTTTCTGGAGCACTTGCTTTTTAGGCTGCATGAATCTTTCTCTGCAGTTAGCATGCCTCTGATAACTACCTCTGCATTTCTTTCATTGTAATGCCGGTGATGCCAAATTTGTGATTTTTTTTTTAAGTGCTTATTGATGAAATTCTTTGTCCATGAAGTTGATACTCTATCTTTGAATCTTGCATTCTAGGGCACAAACGTAATTACTGTGCAACTTTACAATGTAGAGTTATACTAAGACTCCTAATATGATTATATCACAGACATTTCTGGTGAATTGACAGCTGATTCTGGCCAGTTCATGTATCAATTTGGATGTCCAACTTAATAAGTAAAAATTAGGATGCTTTCAGATGATAGGGAATACAGAGGAATATCCTCATGGTAATTTTCGGATATAATTTTGAATTTCCTCCCTAGTTAGGAACAAACCGGAGGAGGGAAAAATCCTGGAAAAGTCTGAGCAAGACATTGGCATAATTAGTGGCTGCGTTGTACTAAGTATTTCTGGATTGGCCAAATCATGTGATGAAGTGGGGTCAGGGTGTGGATTAGTAACAGTTTCAGCTCCTTGTGGGCTGTCTGTGCCCTTGCCCCTTGTTTCTGTGTTGCACATTATGTTGCCAGCCAGTGCAGAACTCATGCAAATCACCGACCTCCTGCTCTGACTGGCGTTGTTGAAGGCAATGCAGTGGTGGAAATGATGTCAGCAGGTGTGGGGCTACTTTTAGCATCCCTCATCATGGATGGAAATTGAAGTGCTCTTCCTGTTCCTGGAGGTGTTGGGCACCGCAGGGTACAGTGGCTGTGGTTGGTTTTAGGTTGCAGCATATTGAATTTGTTGGGCTTTCCATACTTCTTGTTATTGTGTTTCTCTGTAACCTTTTTTTTTGTTTCTGTGAAAAAATAATTGCTTTGGTTGTGGTGTGGTTTTGGCTATTTACATTTCTCATCAGTAAAGAGATTTGAGTTATATTACATTCATATTATATTTAAAATTTTACTAGGATAAGAAATAGTTCACCTACAGAAGGGGGGCCCTTCTCCCAAGCAGCTGGCAACAGGATAAGAGGACATAACCTCAAGCTGTGCCAGGGGAGGTTCAGTTTGGACACAATGAAAACTTTGTCGGCTGAGAGGGTGGTTAAACATTGGAATGTTGGAATCACAGGGAAGTGATGGAACAGCCATCTCTGGGGGTTTTCAAGAAATGACTGGACATGGCACTTAGTGCTATGGTTTGTGTGGTGTGGTGATGTTTGGTCAAAGTTTGGACTCGATAATCTTAGAGGTCCTTTCCAACTTTAATGATTCTATGATATATTTGTTATTACTTTTAAAGGAACTGATATCTGTGAAATTATTTAAATCTGCATTACCTGCACTTCTGAAAGCCAGCTTTTCAATGAATGTCTCAATTTTTCAGTTTTTCTATTTACCTCTTTCTTTTAGTTGTGCTCATAATGGTAAAAAAAATGCAGTTATGTGCTCTATAGACTCAGAAGGACATTAAGTATAATTTTGATCTGTACAGTGAGATAAACAAAAGAGAAATGGATGAAGAACAAGGGTGATATTAATAAGATTATGCAGGTTTTGACCTATGAAAAGCGAAGAAAGAAACACAATTTATTAGGACTCTCTTAGCAGTTTAGTGTAATATCTTGCTAGTAATATGATGATATACCCAACAGAATATGTGAAACAGACCTGAATCTGTCCTTGGAAGCAGGACCTGAAGGATGTAATGCTGCTGTTGCTCTTTGCCATTCAAGGAGCTCCTCACATTGCTTTGCTCCTACACATACTCTGTTTCTGACCACTGGTGGTTTTTACAATTTTCAGACGTGCTCTACAAGATAGCTGTCTGTGTCGTGACCACAAATGCTAGTAAATTTTATGCCCTTTTTTCTAGTTGTTTCTGGAAAATAAGTTTTGACAATTGGGGTGAAATAGGAAACTGGAAACAGTGTAGCTGGGAGAGAAGTGGCTCTTCCTGACAGTGCAATTAGGGTTTCTAGGAGTCTGCCCTCCAGGTGGATTCTTCATCATAAGAAAAATCAGAAAGTCTTTGTTAGCATAAATGATGTTTTGGAGTACATTAGTCAGATTGATCATGTCTTCCATCCTTCTATATCAGTGTCATTTCAGGACACAGGTTTAAAAGGAACAGTGGCAAAAGAAAGTGGATGGTGGTACAGAGAAGAGGGAAAGGGGCAAGGGATGTAGCACTTCAAAAGCTGGGAAAGAGGAGAGAAAGTTTTACACAGAAGAAGTGAGGAGTAAAGAGTTGTCAGAGCTTAGGGAGACTGACCTTACAAGCGTGGTGACCTTTGCATTTCTGCTGTCTGGACATCAGGTAACTTATTTTGTGTGTAAGGAACAGAAATTTCCTCAGATGAGAAATGTCTCTCAGTCAATAGTGGAACTGTTAGCTCTGGTATTCCGGGTCTTGCGTGTTCCATTGGCTGCTCCAGAGTTTGGATTTAGGCAGGTTTATTTGTTTAATAAAGGAGTAAACCTACTACTATGTGTGGGTTTTTGCAGTTTTTTTGGCTGATGTGTTAAGTCACAAGGTGCTCTGACTGGCAGAAGGTTACTGAGCAAGCCCTTTCTCATCCTGAATTCCTATTTATTGCTCTAAGTACTAAGAGTTATAGATAGATAAGTAGCATTATTAATCATATTTTCATTTAAATTCAGGATTTTCCTCTGTCTATACAAATACTACACTTGCAAAATATAAAATATATAAACTCCAGATCCAGAAATCAAATTTCAACTCTTTTAGTAATAAGGATGTATGTTTGTAGGTAATTTATATAATTATGGGTATCTAACTCTAATACCCAGCTTAGCTTTCAGGTGGAGGTAGGATTTAGCAGAGTGTAAAATTAAGATACTATTTCTCTCTTTTTTTCCATGAGGAAAGTGTTGTGACTGCTGTGGCAAAAACAACATGGCAATAGGGACTGTGATAAAGGGACTTGCGTTGTGCTTCTGAAAATTACAGTAGGCCAAAACTCAAGGCGTAATTAAGACACAAGTGTGCATTTATAGCATTCAGTTTGAATGCAATGTGTGCATGTGCAGAGGGCTGAGTTGGGAGGCACATATATACTTGTATTCAAATGCTTGTTTGCAAGTACATATAAAATGAATGTGTATGTAAAGGCAGATTTAAAGGCTTCCCACCATATTCATCTCTAAAACTCTGGTCCTGGATCTAGCAAGTTTAAATAATTTTAAAAAATTAGAGAGCTGTCAAAATGAAAATTTTACTTTATATACTGCTCACACTGATATGTAGATTTTTTTTTCTGTTGACTCAAGTAAGTTAGTAGGTTTTCTGAGGTAGGTGTATGTTAGTTTACTGTGTGTATCTGACTATTAAGTCCTGCCTTTTATCTAGGAATTATATGGCAAATATATTGAGTTCTTAGCCTTTCTCCCCTTGTTCTCAGATGCTCAAATTTAAACAGAACATTTATGTATCATACAGAAGATAGACTCTATCTAATATCTTAAACATGCACTGAGTTTTATCTGCACAACTTGCACAGCATTGATACTACTTGAAATAGCTGTCTATTCCAGATTTTGAAATATATGGTCTTTTATCAATTAGTCCATTTCTGAACTCTGGATGTTTACAGTTCCTGTCCTCACTATAGATTTTACATTAAGAACTGCAGTTTCATTTAAAAAGTTAATATTTCTTTTCTTTCTTACTTTAACTTTTTGTACATATTTGAGTTGTGATTCTGCCCTAACAAAAGGCATTATTTTTAGAAATCTGGGTGTGTGAGAAATTAATTCACTGTGTAAAACTATCTGGCCCAAATTCTTTGCCGCCTTGAGAAGTGTGTAGTCATTTATATTCATTCATAATTATTAAAAACCTATTTTTTTTTCTCAGTAGCATGTTTAGTATTTGTTTTCTACAAGTCAAGTGACTAAACACATTCAAATATATGAAGAAATGTGTTCTTATCTGACCTGTATATCCTCTTCCTAGAGCAGAGGATCAGTTTGAAGTTATTCTTACTTGTTTTAAATATTATTCTGTTCTTTGATAATTGACATTACCATTACACTATTTTACTTTGTGATTTGAAAGGCCAAATGTTGCTCACTGATAAGGTCTCACTGATCTCTGGAAGAATCAGATGTGTTATCTGGGAGTTGAATACAATGGAAGGAGAGCGCGGTTTCTCTTCTGCCTGGAAGCTTTTATGCCGATTGTTCTAATCCACAGTGATAATTTTGCCAGTGTTTACCTGTTCTTTGTCTTTGAAGATGTTCACAGTGCAGCTGACTCTTGGAGAACAGACATGGGAAGCTGAAGGAAGCAGTATTAAAAAGGCCCAACATGCTGCTGCTAGCAAAGCATTGAATGAAACTACCCTTCCCAAACCAACGCCTAGACCACCCAAAAACAATGTAAACAATAATCCAGGTATGACATTTTCCTCTGTGTGTTACATCTTGTTGAAGTGTTGGAATATTTTAGCACTAAATAAGTAATTTTAACAAGATACTTAAATTTGTAGGATGAAAATCAACATTGCTATAGTATGATTGGATAATGCAGAACCTCTAGTGAGCTTTCACAGAAGAATTTTAAATGCACATATCTAAAATGGTTGAACTGGAAGGGAAATGTTATTTAGGTAATGCTTAGATGTGTACAGAGCGATGGTATGTGATCAACAGTAAGCAGGCAGGAGAAAATCAGACTGAATTAACTAAAACACATTTCCCAAAGAGTTATTTTAGCTAACTTTCCAATGAAATTGGAAATTTTATCCACTCCATTCGTGTGAAATTGCATCTCTGGCATAAACAAAAGGCTGGGATTTGGCATGAGAACTTTGACAGGTAATTTCTTGTGTGCTGAGTTGGTTTTTTTTCAAAAAGCTTTCATGTCGCTTTAGAAACCTGTTTCAATAATAGAAAGAATATATACTAATGTCTTACATCCTTCATTTTGAGCTGTTACCCACAAGTTGCCTTCAGGGCATGCAAAATCTTCTGAGGTACACATCTCATGCATGTGCTCAGTGATGTGATCTGTCTTGGTCAATAAAGAAAGAAAAATCATAACTTCATTTCAGACTAATGTGAAGGAAATCAAGTGGTGAGAATCTTTTCTATTTTTTATTTTTTAACAATCCTTTTCATGCTGCCTCTTTCTTGTTTTCCTCTTTTTCCCTTGTAATTTGTCTGCCCCTCCCCCTCTTTTAACAATGTGTTCTTCAGCCACTTTCTTAAAATGAGGTAATTTTGCAGTTAATCTTCTCTGTGTTGGAAAGAGAAAAGCAGGAGTAAATTTCCCGTAGAACTTGTGAGTATTTTACTGAGCATTAGCCATGAAGGATTGTTTGAGGGTGGTGTGGTAGTGTTCTCTCGCTCCTTTGGACATCAGTACATTGCCTCTCCAGACCCTGGACTCTGGTTTTGCCCTGTTTCCTTCACAGTCACTGTGACTTTGGCTGCTTAGAAAGCAGGAGGCTCAGACCTCTATGAAAAGTGATCCTGAGTTTGGTTCTTGACATTGCAGAGTATTACTGAGTTTCTGGAGTTTTTTGGCTTTGAGCATATTCTTAGAGGGAAAATCTGCTAACAAGGGAAATAGGTTTTAAGAGATTTCATTAAAAATTGTATCATTTAACACTGTGATTTTGCTCCAAGAAAGGTGCATTGTATACGCACATGTGTCTTCTCATCAAAATGACATTTTCTATTTTTTTTTTTTAATTGAATTAACAGTAATGTCTTGCTCTGGAAAATGTAAGATTTGTTGTTAATATAAGTTTTTGAGTAAGAGTTGCATCAACATTTTCATCATTTGGCATATGAAGCTTCAACATCAGACTGAAAAATTAATCAAAGCTGTTTTAAAGTAAATTTATTTGAATCTCATGAAAATATTTTCAGAATGTATTAACTCTTTTATTGGAATGAACATTTAGCTCATTTAGGATTCTTGTACAACAGTGTAAGTGAGGAGTACTGCAGCTGAACTTTTTATCTAAAAAAAAAGAAAGAAAGAAAGAAATTGGATGTAGCTTATTTGGCATTTTTGAAACCATGCAAGTGGGTAAATACTGGCTGCCTTCTGTTTTTGCATTTTGTCACCAGTAGATGGCTGTAGTTGCACTGATTTCCATGAGCTCTATGATCAGTCTGTTAGATCACTCCTATGAGACCCTTAGTTCTTAGACATAGTCTTAAGTTTTCAAGTCTTGCAAATAAAACATTTTTCCTAACTTGTAAGATTCCTGAATGACTGCAGTAATGCCTGTTACTTCATGCTTGTTTCAATGACTCTATGCTCTATTCGTGGTTTTATTTAATGGTATTCAGCAGAAAGACACTTTATTCTATTATCTTGATACTTCTTTCAGCAAGTGTCATAATGTATTATAAGTGCTTTGGAAAGCTGAATAACCAGCTTGATTATTACACTGACTTTCTCATTCATATGTGAAGATTAATCCACTGAAACTGAACAGAGAATGCACTGAGAGAGATTTGTAAATATTCTTTTTCATTCCTTGTGATTAAGTTGGCATCTGTATTCCCATCTTTTAAAGAAACTGAAATGTCTTTTTAGTTGCATCTTTTTAATTTAAGAGTAAAAAAATATCGTATAGGTGTCTCTTTGCAGCTCAGTCCTGCTTGTGTGTTTTTCAGTATTTCTGGTTTAAGCACTATACTTACATTGTTCGTTTTTTGCAGGCAGTATAACACCAACTGTGGAGCTGAATGGTCTAGCGATGAAAAGAGGAGAGCCTGCCATCTACAGGCCATTAGATCCAAAGCCAATCCCCAATTACAGAGCAAATTACAATTTCCGGGGCATGTACAATCAGAGGTTTGTACTCTTTCTGTTATTTTATTTTTTTATCCTTATGTTCTAAATCTTCATTAAGTTTCTAGCTTTTTCAGAGTAAAAGAAAACTAAAAATTTTGTTAAGGAGAGCCTGCAGTCTTATTTAGAAACATGCATAATTACCTCTTAAAAGGTGCCCTAAGCACATCACAAGGAAAAAGATGTGTAAAATGCACTGCTTTTATTTTTTTAATGTGCATTAGATACAGCCATGGTAGTGAGAAGCAGAGCATTAACTTCAGAGAGAGGTTTTGTTTTTCTCTGCTGTCATGTCATGTGATAACAATCTGTGTCACTGAAAATGAAGCACTCTTTTCTTAGAAATTGGATATAAAATTGGATATAAAATTGGAAGGACTGCATTTTGAAAACTGGCTTGAAACCATTCGCAAGTTTCTGTTTTTTTAACCATTCTTCTTGGTCAACTATCTCAGTTCCTTAATCCTTGAAGTTTGGTTAGGAAAAATCCTTTATTTCACATTTTAGAAACCTATATTCAGAGATATGTAAGTTTGTAATTTGAAAAACTTCTCTCTCTGAGACAGGTTTTTTCCCATTTTTCCACGTGTCCCCAGAGGAACTGTATTAGATCAGGTCTTTTGAAACTCCAAAAGTGAGACCAAGTATGATCTGTAATATGAGAAAAAACCAAACCAAAACAGGTCAGAAAGTTCTAATCACATGTTTTATCAGTGAAAAATGTGACCTTTTTTATAAAGCTTTGCTTGATGGATTTCATGTTCATTTTTATGCATCTCATAATTATCAAATAGATTGAGGGTATGAACTCTGAAGGAGTGCTTTGGTTCAAATTTAATCTTTATTAGAAATTGAACTTATCACAATGTTGAAAAATTAAGGTGTTTTTAAAAATGCAGCATTTCAGAATTGTCTAAGGAAAATATTTCAATTTACTTAATTCTATTTTACTTTTCCCCTGACTTTTAAATCATGATAACTTGGTAAGTGTAGGGTTTTAACACTTCATTCTGAGTTGGTTTTTTGGTTTTTGTTTGGTTTTTCTAATTTGCTTTACTGGCAGGTTGTGTTGTTTTATAGTGACAATACCTAGAATTATAGAAGACAAAAAAAGGCCCCATAATAGCCTGGAAGAAACCCTTTAATTACTCTATGGAACAGAGCCTGATTTTTGTATCACTTGTGTTATATTTCTAGTCACTGCTGACCTGGGTCTCTGCCTACATACATCATGGTTTAAAAAGCTAATTATGGTGCTTGAAATGTGTTTAGTTAATATTTAGAAATCCTTCATTTATTTGAATTGCTTTTATAGTGAGATTAGTTTGGCTCACAGATATAAACCTATACTGGAAAAAATGAAAGCTAGTTAAAGGCATAAAATGTGGAATTCTGGAATCTGAACTTAATTATGGAAAGGTATTGGTGGAAATAGAATGTCAAAACACTCAGCAGTTACTACTTCTTAATATTTAATTTATTTTCATAGAAAATGGTTAGTGTGTCTGGTTCAATCTATAAGCTTACTTCCTTGGAAACTTTCTGTCATGAGATCCATGTTTCAGTGCTAGGGTAAAAGGAAACATGGATGTTCTTTTTCTGGGCACATTAGGTAGCCAAGGCTGCTTGATTTTTCTGATTACAAAACAAACAGGCTGGGTGGGACAGAAGGCCAGAATCTGTGCTTGCTTTTTTTTTGTGCTTATTTGAGTGCAGTTACCCATGCAGAATAGCTAACGATACTGTGGCTAGTAAATTGAATAGTAACTAAAATTAAGTGATAAATGACTGGACATACCTGTCTATCTGCATAAGCACATACCCGCTGTGCACACACCATGTATACACATGAATGCCAGAGTAAAGAGGAAGCAGAAAAATTATCTGTATAATACTGTTGATGGACTACTGTGTTAGAAATAGTTTTCATTGCCTTGTTTCGCATTGTGAGGTGCTGGCCCTTTATGATCACAGTAATAAAGGCAATTAGACTTTGTAAGGCATAATTTAAATGCTGTTTATTAGACCGGCCGGTTTAAGAAGAAAGTATTACAGATCATCGTCAATACCTTCAGCTGCCTTGGGCCTTGAGTGGTGTGGCATTGAACAGAACTGCTCCCCATGGGCACCATAACATGCAGACCTCAGCCACAACAGAGATTAACCCCTCTTGGTCATTCATACTCTTACAGGATTTGCTTACAAGGAGATAACCCTGTCAGGAGCAGTCAGGAATGATGGTCATGTGAGAACTTTGTGCTGTGCTGTCAGATAAAGTCAGGGCCACGCAGGTGGTACCAAGGGGGAGCTGCCCAAGAGCCCATCCCTTGCCACAAGTGTGTCCTGTGGCTGAGGGATTTGAGCAGCACAGCCCCATCCTGTGAGCTGTGCTGGACAGGTGCCCTGCAGCTCAGCACAGCCTGGCTGCAGTGTGGGGCACTGGCTGTGATGGGCACGATTCTGCATCTCCTCCAGTCAGCATCACCTTCTACTCACCCTCACCACAGGTAAGCCTGGAGACAGGGTCTGGATCTGTTGCAATAGCCAGTGAAGTTTGAAATATGAAGCATATGATGCAGCACTGTATTATGATCCTGTGGTATAATATGTTACATTTATTTTCTTCTACTGTCACATTGTATTTAGCATTAGTTTTCTGGTTTTTGGAAATTGGGTAGTAGAATAGAAGTATTGCTGAAGTACCCAAATAAATGCAGACTATATAGACAGTTAAAAACAAGATTTGAGAATTAATGCAGATAATATGCTGCAAGAAGTAGTTTTCATTTTCATTAGTTTCTGACTGTAATTATTTTCTGTTATTAAAACAGATACAAAATATGTTAAATAAGTTGGAAGCTTTGTGTTTTATTCTGTGTCTGAATTCCCTTTACTGATCCCTGTTTAAAAAAATGTACTTTTCAAATAGGTGAAGGTAGGGATTAAGATGAGGAGATTGCAATTAGGGTAACTTTGACTCTGGCAAGACTAATGTCTTGAGGAAAAAATAGAGTATTAAGTTCATTCCAGGGCATAGCTTTACACCAGTTAAGTGTAGTGTTTCAAGTGGTACAAAAGATCCTTTTCAATATCTCATGGAAATGTGATCCAAGAGCTGCAATTCATATGCAAAGTTTACGGCTAGATTTCATGTCAGGCTAAGATGGTTTATGTCAAAGTAGCAGTGATTCCTCCTCCTTCATTTGTCCCCAGCCTTTGTGTCCCTGAATATTTCCTGGCTTCAGCACTGGAAGTTGAGCTGCTCAGAAATTAATCAATTTTTGGGGGGAGAGGAAAGGAAAAGTTACTCTTTGACTTACAACTGTACTTAGACAACTTCTTTTCTAGTCACACAGGAGCTTGTGCTTCACCAGAGAGGGGCAATGTGTATTTGGAATGTAAGGACAGCTTAGGGTGATTTAAGTGTGTGAAGGACTACTCTCTCATGTGCTGTGGAACATATCTATATGGGCAGTGTGTTGCACAGAGGATGTTGAAGCAGGATTACATGTAAGGGGCAAACATCCATTTGCAAGGTCTGCAGCTGATGGTGTAAATTTATGGTGAAGGTCATTGCTACTTTCATGGAAAAAAGGAAAGCAAACAAGTGAGAAGAAAAAAGGAAAAGGGGAAGGTTTTCCTAGCGATCAGCATGGAAGGCAAGTGATGAGATATCTGAAATGAGCATCCTTCCACAGGTATTCTCTGCGATGCAGCAAATGTTCCCTGTAACACTTTTCTGTAGCAATTCTGTGTTTTTTGTCAGGACATGCTCTAGCTACCTGTTGCTTACAGTGCTGATAGTGCTGCACCAGGGTAGGTGCTGGATACTGGCTGTTTATAGAGCTTTGTGCATGCAAAACTCATCATGGCAGAGAGCGAGACGTTTAAGGCAGTGTCTAACACCGTGGTAAGGTCTTAGCCTTGTAAGTCTCTTCCTGTGCTAGGTTAGGAGGTGCAGGGCAAGTCAGCTCCCCTCTTAGGGTAGCTAAGTAGATAAAATACAGTCCAGCTTGGAACTGGATGAGGTATGAATGTTTTCATCCTGACTCTTCACCCAAGATAGTGAATGCAATACTGGCTAACTTGTTAACAGCATTGGATCATTGCCATTATACTGCATATCATGGCAGGCTGATGAAGTCTGTGTGTTGCTGAGCTAAATCATGTGAAGTTACCAGCTTAGGTCTCTGGTAGTTTCGGTATCTGTATGCTACAGTTAATTTCACAGTGTAGATAAGAACTTGTAGTCCTCTTTGGATTTTCTTTATTGAAGTAAAATCCATGCAAGTTTGGTAAAAGGAATTTTGATGGCCTCTGATAAGACAGAGCTTTTAAAGAAGTTGTCAACCCTGAATCCAGCCATATTAGACAACTTCTTATTTAACAAAGGTTTCTATATTCCTAACGGAAATTATAATAGAGGAAAATACTCTTTTGGAACTCAAAATTTACCAGTTATATACAACCAATCTAAAGGCTCTCAGGTTGGAATTTCAAGCAATTTTGCAACAAAGGCACATGAAGACCTTTCAGTTCAAACACTATATGTTACAGAAAAGCTAAAAATGGTGAACATTTCATTTTTTTTGGCTTCTTTAATCTGGGAGTTTTTCAGGCTGACTTTGCGGAAGGAGGTGCTGATGCTTTCAGGGCTGGGTTGGTAACTGATGTAGCTTGCGTGTTTGTCAGCACAGAATTTGGCACGAGTCAGGAGAACTGGCACACTACTCAGCACAGGCCAAGCCTTGAGACAGCAGGTCAGGTTTGAGAAGTGTTGGCAGAGCTGAGGACAAAACATGTGCATACTCTCATATCTGTAGCCAATACTAGAACCCATACTCCCTCGCTTCTCTGGCTTAAATGCAATTGGCTTGAACCATGTAAAAAGGAATTAAAAACATGGCTGTTTAAATTAGAGCAGTTAAACAATAGAATAAGGTATCAATTCTGACTACAGGATTGTCCAACTTGCTGTGTTACCACTGAATGCTGGTTTCTTTGGTTAGAATTGAAGGGAGTCATTCCCAATGTTTAATTGTCCTGTAGTACTTATAATTATAGAATGCCTGTAAGTGACAGAACAAATTATATCTTACAGACTTACTTAAACTAAGAGTTTTCAGCCAAGAAATAAAGCCATTAGAAACTGAACAGCAGCTTTTGATGTTTTAGTTTGGAAATAGTGTTAAGGAGATCATAAAACCCAATCCTTGTGTTTTGGGAGAATTCAGAAGTTGTTTTCTTAATATATAAAATTCCTTAATATGTGTCTCACCACAATCTAGACAGCTTGAAAAATTTATGTTAAAAAAAGAGGTTTCAAAATTAAAAACACTTGAGAAATATAGGAACAAAGGGAGTACAAAACAATGACAAGCTAAAGAAAGGAAATAAAATAATTAAAGCAGTTTCTTGCTTGGTTTTAAGGAATTTGGATGGTGTGATAGCTCTGCAAGCATGTCACGCAAAGTGGTGGTGTCCCTAGCATAAACTACAGCTTCTGTGCACTTGGACAGTTTCTGCTGCACTGAGCCTTCATCTTAGTCTTGAGTTTGTTTGCATCTTCCTGCATATATATTGTGTACTACAGACTGAGGAGAAGACCATCCCCTTTCTCCTCAGGGCATGGGAGAGTGCACAAACTATTCCTCCTTTTCTCTTTTTCCATAGCTCTGCCATTCTGAACACATTTTCCTTTGATGTTAATGAATGCTTCTTTACAGGGCCATTTGCAAGACCAAACTCAGAAAAATAAAGCAGCAGCATATTCTTGCCTCTTGTGGAGCCAGCTACGCTGCCTGGCCACAAAGCACAGGGCATCACCCTAGCTGGGCATGTAGTTCCTACCTGCCAGGTAGCCTGCTCCCCTGATGAGTACTCAGTTGCTGCATGCAACGGTTTGCCTAGACTTCTCTGCTCCTGAAGTGATGTATATCAGCCCTGTGGACCAGTGCCTAAATACTGAACAAGCACTTTAAAAATGAGGGATAATAAAACAAAGCTTGAGGGCTGGTCTTTGGCCAACTACATCTGCAGCTGCTAGCTTCATAGTGGACTAACATGTTATCCAATCTTATGATCAAAGAGAGAATAGACTGTGTGATTATTGGATAAATTACTAATATTGTCAAGTCATATTAATAAAAGATTGTGTGGTGAAAGAATGGAATAAAATGAAAAGTTTGTTTCTTTTATGAATGCTGCCTTCAAGATTTCATATGTGCATCAAAGCGAAAAGATTTGAGGGAAGTGTTACTTGACATTAGTGCTTAGTAATGCTATCTAAATCCTCACCCAACTTCATTTGTTTCACAAAAGTTACATAGTCCTATGAGGGGGGAAAAAATGGAAAATCTAGCCAGGGGAACAGCTGTAGAAGCCAAATTTTGAAGTGCGTGGGTTGCAGTGCAGGAGACAATGTAAAAATCCATCTCCAAAACTACACATAGAGTTATACAACCCAGTTATCTAATTTACAGAAAGAGAATGAAGTTCAAAATTTTCCTGACCTTTGAATGTTCTGTGCTGCTTGAGCACCCTGTTTACCTTCTAGCAGAAGACTGCTCTCTGCATGGAGAGCCTCATCTCTTTGAGGCAGAAATATTCCAGTGCATAATATAAAAAGTTGTTGGATATGAAAGACTTCGATCTCTTATTGATTAGATCAGTCAGCAACCTGGAAACTGTAAAATTCAGATTACTCCATGGAGTCCTTTTGTTACTCTAGGCACACAATTAGCCTAATATCTGTTGCTAAATTCCCATTATTGAGGCTTTATGTTGGGGCTTGCTGCACCAGCGGAGGATTTTATGCACAGCTGTGTGTAAAGCAGATTTTTTTCCCAAGCCTATATACTGTGGCAGATGTGGGACACTAAGTTGCCTAAACATAGGCCTCTAGTGCCACTTGAGACATTGTAGGGTGTGTGAGAAATCCACATGGATTGCCAATCCAAGTGGACTTGTCAGAAGACCTAGGGGAGACCTTTATAAGAGTGGCAGCGGAAGGTCAGGCAAGATACCCTAGAGCATTTCAAATGGCCCTGTGTAGCTAAGTTTAGGCAGTTGAAGGAATCTCTAAAAGCCATGTCCAGTCATCATACCATTTCATATAATCCACTAGGACTCCAGCTATTTGTGAGAAACTTGTCTGTTTCATGGATCAGTCCTGTGTCACATCATGTGGATGTTTTATGTACATGACTGCATCTCAAACTGTACTGTGTGCTTGTGTTAAGTCAGCTAGGTGCAGTTCTTTATGGTGCTGGTGGGATTCAGATCCAAGCTCAGATGCTTTTCAAATAGTCTCTGCCTGTTCATTAGAAACACAGTCTCCCTTTATAACCAGTGGAAGGATTAGTCAGAACAATTCCTTGTCTAGAATGCTGTTTGTCATGCCTCCAACTGGGTTGTCTATATTTTGTGTGGCTTTCTCCAGAACTTCACTTTTATAGCAACTTAGTTTCTACACATTAACTAAATACCTAAATTTAGGCATCTGAATCTAGTGCTGAATCCTGCTCTGAGAAATAATGCTAAGAATGTTGATTTGCAATAATTTTATGAGTGCTATAATGGGAGTCATTCAACTGTCGCAGTGGAAGGACTGAAAAAGAGACAAAAATCTCTCCCCAGAGAGAAGCGTGAGAGAAAAGTATTAAAAGAACAAGTTCTTTAGGGACATATCTGGGTAACAGCAGTTTTGAGGAGAGGCAGGCCTGCAAGTGCTGAAATGCTTTTAATTGAATAAAGAACTGTTTTGCTGCAAGAAGCTGTTTGGCTGTGGAGACCACTGCCCTTGCTCCCCAAGTGAAGTGAACCCTCAGTTCTGGAGCCTGCTGTGTTGAACTGATTACAGCAAACAAGCTCCTTGGTTTGTGGGGCAGCAGTGTGGGGTGACCCTGGGATTTTTACTTTGCTGCAGTTGTCAGCTTCAGACCTGAGCCATAGAGTACAACATTCCTCCCCTAAAAAGGCCAGAGTCCATGGTGCTTTCCCTGCATTTCCAGTCAGCGTTGCAAAACTCTTTCCTAAAATTTGCATTTTAAGGATTGAGAGGTATGATGATAAAAATGTTTACTGACTGGCTTTGCAAAAACTCCTTTCTGCATTCCTCGCACTCCTCCCAGTAGTTTGGGGAAAAAACCTCAGAAGAAATATTAAAAACTACTTGGAAATAGAAATTAAGAGTTTGGTTTGAATAGGTTCTATCTCTTTAAATATGCTGTTATTTCATTCTTAACAACAGATATCAATTTCAAAGAATTAAAACTTAGGAAAGTAAAGAATAGTCCAAAGAATAATGCAAGTGATTGTTCAGATTAGCAGTATGATTGTTCAGCTGGAAATGGCTGATTTAGACCATTAGATGGCAGTATGAATTTGTGCAACAATTTCTCAGCAAAAGCATTGTCAAAAAAAGTTGCCTTTTTCAATTCTGAAGCTTTTCATGACTTTAAAATGCCATAATTCCAGCATAAATCAATTAAAACCAGGTTTTCTGCAAGGCTTTGTCTCACCATTTTCTTCAAGTTTTTTTCTACAATAATTGAAGCTTTAATGCAGTAGCTTCAATGGCAGTTTCCCTTTTTTATGTAAATCTAGTGTGAGTAAAGGATGCCAGTTTGGCAGCAGTGACCATTAAGTGTTTGGTTTATCTGCACAAAGCATGAATTCTGCATTTTATCATATTAATTCATTCCTCAGGCCTGAGCTAAGGACATTTCCTTAAAGATATGGCTGCAACTTGGTCACTAAACCTGCAGTCTATTTGTACTAATGAAGCTTTCCGATGATTTGGACATCTATTTGTTTGGAAAGGACTAAGATTGCCAGCTGATACTTAATTCAGTTGTGTACATTACCAGTTGAGATACAATTCAGATCATATCTTAAAGTAAAGTCTTGTACATCACTCTTTTATTTTCCCTGCTAATATATTGGCATTATGGTGTAATAACCCAGTCACAGACTTCTAAATTAATTCTTTGTGTTCATCTTCTGCATGCTACATTTCCTTTCCCCTGGCCTGTTTGTTCCCACTAGTTGCTTGCCTCCCACACAGACATATTGTTACAAGAAAAGTGTTGAGTACAGCTGTGCTAAGATTTTTCTTTGCTAGTATCTGTTTCTAGGAAAGGAAAAGGGAGAAAGTCAGTCCATTTCCTGTTGGTTTAAAGCAGCAGAAACATCTGTTTGTCTTAAGATAGTTTTCCCAAAAGAACAGTGGCAAGGGAGCTTGCAGGTGATGAGCTTTGCCATTGCCAGTAGCTATCAGTTTAGGCAATAATGATTATATGGTTGGCTTAAAACAAAATAAGATTCCTTAAATGGCCGAGGTTATTTATTCCTGCAGCAAATATTTTGACAGCTAATGTTTAATTTCTACAGTGTTTTAAATCTTAAAAATACCTAAAGTATCTGGGATCAGAAAACCCAGATCATGTTATGGAATCTATGGTTTCCACTAAATTCTGCCCAAGATTGATTTTTCTGCAGTCCTCTCACCCTGTTAGCATGAATTTGCACAATGCACACAAAATGGT
Source organism: Drymodes brunneopygia (assembly GCA_013400955.1). Lineage (NCBI taxonomy): Eukaryota > Metazoa > Chordata > Aves > Passeriformes > Petroicidae > Drymodes > Drymodes brunneopygia. Next base: position 372,184 of record VZTZ01032157.1, on the reverse strand, counting down.
GTTGGGTGACGTGTCCTGGCACAGTGTGCGTATAATCCTTCCGACAAATACATCCTGTCACTCCCATCCACTGCACTAATGGGTACATTTAACCTATGAGGGATCAATAACATATATACTCTAAAGTGTATTTACATTATTATACTGACAGCTGTTCAAATAATGTTATGTAGGCTAAAAAACAAGCTGACAGAATGGAGAGCAAGGTTTGAGGTTAGTATTCCAAGTACAATGTCCCTTCATTCTCCAAGTCAAGGCACTTACCTGGTATCATTAAAATCTTTTTAGTCTTAATTGTAGAGCATCCAAAGGCTTCATCACTTGTCATGCCTAAAATGTGATGCATCAGGCGTGACATTTTACAATATTGCAGCATTCTAAACAGTTTTTGCTCAAGATGAAGTAGTTTTGTCAATGACCTCTTGGCCCCTATTTGTAGAGGAGCTCCTAAGCCCTAATGCCTCAGTCTTTTCTTAATTAATATTTTTATTCATTTTCTTTCAGGATATAGTGACCTTCCCAGACCACTTGCTTTCTTGCTCTATCTGCTAAGAGGACTGCCCTTGCTTTCTGTGGTCCTTGGCTCATGTTTTGACTATTTCTTCTGAAGCTTCTTCAGTGGACAGTGTTCTTTACTTTGGGTGTTTAACTTCCTCAGATTTTTCTCTACTCTGAAGGAAATGCATCTGGCTTCAGATGTGTCTCCCCGAATTTCAGATGTGATTTTTCTTGTTCTCACAGAGGCTGAAAACATAAAGAGATGTAATATAATCCTTATCTTTGGTTTCCTAATGTCTGTCTTTCAACACTGCCCTTCCACTTGAGAGACTTCCTGTAAACCTTCTGATCCAAAGATCTTCAGAGCCATCAGCCTGCCCCAGCACCTTGTGAATTGCTTCAGTCTGTTGGCTTTGCAACTCACTGGGTGTTCTTTCTCTAGCTCTGCCTTTAACACAGCCAGCTTCACTTTCAGGATATGGAAGAAGTCTTGTTGGTATGTATGAAAACAAGCACTGATTTAGAATGCTCCTCCAGGAGCAGGAATACTTTGGGTGGGTGTGTTTTGTTCTTTCCACACAGTTAGCTTTTAATTCACCCTTATCTTTTTCCTGTACTTCTGCTGAACTCAGGGTATTTCAGCAGGGACACCTGTGAGATAGCTCGTTCAATGGAAACAAGCCTGTGTGGCCTCCTTTCTTGTTATGGCCTTTCTGTTGTGTTCAGAACCTGGATACCAGTTACCAGTAAATATGTTCTCTTTCCTTTGCCTGCTTGTTTTGGTAATGACAGAGGTGAACTGCTGTTAGACTTCAAACTTTACTTTGAGAGGTTGCCATAATTTTGAGAGAAGCAAGCAGAAAAGTTAGTGGCTAATTTTTTTAACAGCTTATAACTCTGTAAGATCTGACTGGAATTGTACTCCATCCTTACAAGGTCTTTGTCACTTTTGAACTGAAAGTTCTGCCACAGAATGAGAAAGTATTAAATTATCTGAAGAAAGGTTTTTGAGATTCTTTCATAACAGAATATATACAGTCTGAAGACAGAACTTTTCACAAGCAACCACTGTATTCTCTTCACACTGTTTCTCTTCACATCTTGTCTATAATACTGATTTTGGTCGGTGCTTGTATTCTGTGAAAGAAAGTACAGTAAGCATCTCTTCTGAAATGCTAATTCACAGGATCTTCCAAAGATCTGCTAGTCTTTTTAAGATATTTTAAAGAAGAATGCCAGTTGAAGTTGTTTTTTACTGTCACAGAAAGGATATCTACACTCACATGTTCTCGTCAGGTACTTTGACACCATAATTTGTTTGGATTATATGTTTTACTAAAATGGGGCTGAGTCCCTCAGTGTTGTGATTTAAAGTGAAATCATCTCTGGACAAAAACTAGTCCAAAACTCTTAGCTTTGATGTTCTGTTCCATGACAGAGGAGAAGAACGTGGAGCCTAATCACCTTATTGATTTAGATTCAAGTCTGACACTAAGTGTCAGGGAAAGAGAAATGAGAATTCTTAAGGAGGTGGACATCAGCAGCAAAGCCTTGGTCCCCTTCAGTAAAGGTAATCTCTATGTTGGCCTTGTTTACTAAGTCAAAGGTCATAATAACCATTTCACATATTAGGAAGAATTTCTTTACAAAAAGGGTTGTCAAGTGATAGAACAGGCTGTCCAGGGAAGTGCTTCAGTCACCACTACAGGAGATATTTAAAAGACGTGTAGATGTGGCACTTTATGATATGGTTTAGTGGTGGACTTGTTAGTGTTGGGTTAGTGGTTGGAATCAATTTTCTTAAAGGTCTTTTCCAACATAAATAATTCTCTGATTCCATTTTAACAGTCCTTGGTATCTCTGTCCTTCAAGGTTTTTTTGAGTCCCTGTTTTCTAGAATACAGTTCCACCCTATCTTATAAACATTTCTTACATCTCCTACCTTTTAGAAAGTCTGCAACCTTGTATTTTAGTGTGCTGATCTAAGGTGATCTAAAACTTTTTTCTTAATATTAAGCACTAAATTGTATTCACTGGACCAACTGAAATAAGTCACTGTGCTTTGGTGACCACTACTATGGCAGTCTCATTGCATTACTTATGCATTTTTATTAGCAATGAATTGCTATTTACTTGTCAGTCATTGGCGTAAATCCATTATGCCCATTAAAGTTTGAAAAAGAATATGAAAGAATAAAAAACAGTGTTAAAGAATATTATGTTTGCTTCCCTAAGCAATCTGCTCTTTTTATGCTTTTAAGTAGAAAGGAATCAAAGCACTGAAAGGCTTCACCAATCATTTTTGGTTTCTGACCTTTTGGCCCTTTACAATCTTCTCCATGGTCAGTTAGTGGACACTTTTCTTTCCCCTTCCAGGTAGGTAAAGCTTCTTTCTTGAGGCCATCCACTTTTTTATGTTTTATGTTGCCCCTGTTGTGCCAGGCAACATAAAATGCTCTCCCTTTGCAATTGACCAAGCTCTCTCTCTCTCTCTCTCTCTCTCTCTCTCACATTCCTTTTCTTTGCAAGTCTGATGGCACAGATGAGAAGATTGCTGGATAGAAGCTTTACGTGGCCATACACGGCCATATTAGAGGTTGCAGAGCTGATAACTAGCAAGGTAGGGGAGTGTGCATCCTCAATTAACTGCACTCATCTGCTGAGGGGTGGCTTATTAAATCAGAATTAACTGTGATTTTTTCAGCTTGTTCTTACTTTCAGTCCTTTAATTTCCAATTTTAAAGTGATAGGTTAAATTTCTTACTCATGGTAATGCAATTTAATGTCTGTATGTTTACATTCCTCAAAGTGGGAAAAGAATGTAGACTAGTACACACTAATTATTTGAATTTAAGTTAATTTGGATGGTGAGAATAACTCTGTGAGCTTTCTTGGGCCTTCTTCCTCTGTGGACTTTCAGGTTAATTAATTCCTATGAAGTCCTAGCCCTGAGATGATTTTGTTAGTAACACTTTTATTAGTATTATATTACTGGTATAAATATATGATAAAATGAAATTAAGTGAGATACTTCATTCTCTCATTTACTTAGTGTCTAGGCTGGCAATGACATGGGTTTTTTGTTTTGTTTTGTTTTTGTTTTGTTTGACATGAGTTTCTTATGTAAAAAGAAAATGATACTGTAGTCAGATATGCAGCCTTGTTTATGTTCTTTTACTGTAATGGCTATTTGGACAGAATTCTCAGTAACCACTCTGCATGCTTGTGAAGATTAGTGAGTAATACAGTTCATGGGAAATTTTATGAGCTGAAGTAGATAAGAGTATGAGATGTTTGTCTTCTGGATGTCTGCTTTAACCTCCAAAGTATACAGTGTACATCACAGCTTCATTATGTTTTTCCTTTTTATTCTTATTGTACGTGGTTTTGTGTCACAGAAAATAACCTTTTCTTTTTCCTTGTATTTATCTTTTCCTTCCCCCGGCCCCCAACTCCATTTCAGCACTGTCCACTTGACATTTTCCACTGTCTTTAACTCTGGAGGCAGTATTCTTGTTATGTTCTTATATTATTCATGCTATTTTTATAGTCAAGAATAAGTTGACGTTTTGTGGACCATTCCTATTACTCAGTTCTTCAGCTGATACATAAAAATACTGCTTCAGAGGAGCATAACATTTTGTTCTCTTTTCTCTTCTTGATTCTGTTTGTTGTTTTTCACTTGTTTTTTCTACCTTAGTCTTCAGTATACAGTACTTTGGGAGGTTTTTCTCATGATCATTTTTCCCTGGGTTTTTCCCTATTATTTCTTTGCCTTTTTTTCCCCGCCTTACATATTTTTTTTCACTAGTTTCTCTTTGTTTTTAAGAGAGGGCATTTGGGCTAGTTTTGAGACCCTTCTGGAACTTTGACAAGTGCTTCCTCTTAACTTCAAGGGTTTAGATTGAAGGAGAGAGGGCAATAAAAGCAGAAGCAGAGACCTGAACTTACTGCACATGGAAGCATCTCTCTGAAACTAGTGCTGCATAGCTAGTTCGGTATGTTTGCACTATGACTTGTGAGTTTAATCCATGACAATTCAAGGTTCTTAACTTAAAGCGTAACTTTCTGTTGGTTTCTTCTAATTACTTGTGATGAACAACATTTTTTAACTTCTTATTCTACGTATTTACTATAAATGGTAAACAAAGTAGTAGTAAATGCAGAGAGTAAATATTGAAGTGTTTATTTCAGTCAAATGTCTGTTTTGAGCAACTTGGAATTCAGAGAAACAGTGATGTGGCAATATTATCATCTCGTCATCACAAATTCTGCTGGGAAGATTCCACATTAGATAATGTTATGTTAAACTGAATCCTCCTCCCTCTTGTTTTTCACTCAGGAATGTTTCGATATTGTGATTGTGGAAACATGAGTCAATTTTTTTTTTTTTTACTAAGTTACTCATACTGCTTGAAGGAGCTACATAGCCTCTAGCTCAGGAAAAAAAATAGGGAATTATCATTAGCTTCATGAAAAATTCCCACACGCGTAACAAAGTTTAAAAGAAAGTATAAATAAAGACAGGCAAAAAGGTATAAAACTCAATGTGAAATTACTGTGCACTAAAGGTAGATTGTGTATGACTAATGTGTTAACCTTACATGTTATGTGCCAACTCATTTTTTAGGTAAAGAGAGTAAAGTAAATCTTATATTTGTGGGATTCAGTTAAGCATTTTATAGCATTAGATAAGGATAATGTATTCATTAAACTGAAGGAGTAGGAGATTTGTAGAAGAAATGCAGGGTGGGAAAGGAAAAGAAAAATAATCAGCAGTATTAAAAGTCAAACTAGGAGGAAGATTATTAAGTACAGTTCTTCCAGTTTTAGAATCAACCTTTTAAGCTATTTTTGTTAAAGATGTTTGCACAAGGAGTAGGAAAATGTTTATGAGATGTAGAAGGCATCATTGATACACAGGAAGGTCAAGATATGTTGGAAGACTTGGATGATAGAGAGGACTGACATTAGAAATGCAATGAGAATAGACTTCCAAGTCTAAAATGTAAGGTTAATAGCAGGCACTAACTCTGTTATCACCTGAGGATTATTCAGTTGAAAATCACAGAACACAAGTGTTATATTATTAACTATTTGCAAGATGATCTGAGAAGAACTAATGTGGTTGAATTAGTGGAGAGGCAAATGTGATTTTTAAGATGTGTTGAGCAAGATATTTCTGGTATAGATACATAAATATTGCTCTTATACAGAACAGCGTTAGCCCTTTATATGGTATATTGTCTACCATTCTTGGCTTCTGTATTTAAGAACAGGAGTAAGTATGGGGAAGAGCTGTGAAGGATGATCAAGACAGTGGGTAGCCTTTTGTACAGAAAAGTTCTGAAATACTTTAACTTGTTCCCTGTCAAAGCAAAGGCTGATAGGGAGTGGGAAAGCTCACCTTGGAGGGCAAACAACAAATAAATAAATGAGCTATATAAGTTACAGGATAGTATTGACACAAAACAAAATAATGTATGTAAAAGCACAGCCAAGCTGAACATATCGACTCAGCTTCTAGATCATCCTCCCAGCAGAAGCAAGTAATCTCATTTGTTTTCTAATAGACCTTAACAGATAAAGAGGATTACATCATGCAGTTGCCTGCAACTCACGGATCTTGACTGCTTAATGCAGGATTTTCTTACATTCTTGCATTCAAAATAGAGAAGGTTTGGAGTTTCTATGTCTTAAAATGGGAAGCATCTTTGTTATGTTTTATGACTCTTTTTCTAAAAAATGAACAGCTGCTTTGGAATCTCTTTCTGTTAATATGTTTCTATCACATGGTTATTCTTTACAATTCTTACATAGTCAGTTAAACATTCTTTTGCTTAGGGATTTTCTACAACTAGGTCAAAATTGGTTTCATAAATGACCATAGCAAATACTAAAGAGAGAAAAAATACTGAATCATTCAGAATTAATTAAATTAATTTAAAGTTTTTAAAGATCTGACTTTTAATTTAATACCATCTTTCGAATGAATAATAATCTGGGACAAGTATACATGATTTTTCTTTTTTCTTAATTCTCATCCATGTAGCTGGGAGGAGGTCAGCATTCAAATAAGGGATATCTGTGGCTAAAACTGATACATAATGTGTGCCTTGCTTACTTTACATTATGAATACTTTTGGAGGATGTGAAAGTAATCTAGAAGAGAGCAGCCAGACTAATTCATCATAGAATCACATAATGGTTTGGGTTGGAAGGGATCTCAAAGATCATCTTGTTCCAACTCCCTGCCACGGGCAGGAACACCTTCCACTAGACCAGGCTACTCTATCCATCCTGGCCTTGAATACTACTGGGCATGGGAATCCACACCTTCTCTGGGCAACCTGTTCCAGTGTCTCACCAACCCCACAGTAAAGAATTTCCCATTCATGTCTAGCCTCACCCACCAGCACCCCTAAGTTCTTCTCAGCAGAGCTGCTTTCAATCTATTCATCCCCTAGCCCAGGTAGATACCGGACGTTGCCCCAAACCAGGTGCAGCACTTTGCACTTGGTCTTGTTAGAACTCATGAGATTCCCATGGGCACATTTCTCAAACTTTTCCAGGACCCTTTGGATGGCGTCCCATCCCTCAGGTGTGACAACCTCCCCACTCAGCTTGGTGTCATGTGCAAATTTGCTGAGGGTGCACTTGATCCCTTTTTCTATGCCATTAATGTAGATATTAAATAACACCAGTCCCAGCACAGATCCTTGAGGGACAGCACTTGTCACTGATGTCCATCAGGACTGAGACACTAACCGCTACATTCTGGATGCAACTGTCCAAACGCTTTCTCATCCATCTAACAGTCCATTCATTAAATCTGGCTCTTTCCAGTTTAGAGAGAGGGATGTTGTGGGGGACTTTGTCAAAGGTTCTACAGAAGTCCAGATAAATGACATATGTAGCCTTTCCCTTGTCACTCCATTGTAGAAAGCCACTAGGTTGGTCAGGCAGGACTTGCCCTTAGTGAAGCCTTGCTGGCTGTCCCAAATGACCTTTCTGTCCTCCCTGTGCCTTAGCACAGCTTCTAGAAGGATCTGTTCCATGATCTTCCCAGGCACAGAGGTGAGTCTGACAGATCAGTTGTTAGCAGGGTCCTCCTTTCTACCCTTCTTTAAGATAGGTACAATGCTTCCCTTTACCAGTCACCTGGGACTTCATCTGACTGCCATTACTTTTCAAGTATCATGGAGAGTGGCTTGGCAACTAAATCCACTAATTCCCCTCAGGACTCTGTGTTGCAGCCCATCAGGTGCCAGAGACTTGTTTATATTCAGGTTCCTCAAGTGGCCATGAACCTGACCTTTACTTACAATAGGTGATGTGGGAAGAGAGGTTGCTGTTGAAGACTGGCAAAAAAAGTTGCTGAGTACCTCAGCCTTCTCCTCATCTGTTGTTACCAGTTTTTCAGCATTGTTTTTCAGCAGGGAACACTTCCTTTGACCTTCCTTTTCTGGTTAACCTTCTTGTAGATGCCCTTCTCGTTATTCTTTACATCCCTTCTCAGGTTCAGTTCCAGCTTCACCTTGGCCTCCCTCACCCCATCCCTACACAACTGCACTTCATCTCTCTGCTCTTCCCAGGTTACCTGTCCTTGTATCCATGCCTGTGCATTTGCTTCTTTTCTTTAGTTTGGCCAGCAGTTCTCTACTCAGCCACACTGATCTCTTGTTTTCCGTGATGAATTTCTTTCTCCTGGGAATTACTAGCTCTTCTGCTCCATGGAAGACTTCACTAAAGGTCAGCCATCTCTGTTCTGCTCTCTTGTCCCTGAGGGCAGTCTCACAAGGGACCCTACTGACTATCTCCTTGAAAAGCTGCAAGTTTGCTTTCCTAGGGTTCAGGAGCCCAATTTTACATTTTACCTGACCCATATTCCTCAGGACTGGAATTCCACTAAGGCATGATCACTGTAGCCCAGGCTACCTCCAGTCTTGATGTCCCTGATTAGCTTTGCTTGCATTGGTGACCAACAGATCCAGTATCATATCCCCTCTGGTAGGGCTATGTATTCCCTGGCCCAGGAATCTTCAAGTAGAGTCATCAGGGTTGGAAGAAACCTTTAAGATCATCAAATACAATATAAGTGCAGCACTACCACTCCTACACCACTAAACCACAACATCCAGTGCCAGATCCCGATGCCTCTTAAACACCTCCAGGGACGATGACTCTACCACCTCCCTGGGAAACCTATTCCAATGCCTCACCACCCTGATCATGAAAATTTTTTTTCTGATATCCAATCCCTATTGCTCCTGTCTCAGCTTAAAGCCATTTCCTCTTCTCGAGACTAAACAAACCCAACTCCCTCGGCTGTTTCTCACAACACACGTTTTCTAGACCTTTCATGAGCCTTGTTATGCTTTGCTGGACAATGCTCCTGCACCTCAAAGTGGGGGACCCTAAACTGAACACAGTACTTGGGTATGGCCTCACCAATGCTGAGTATAGGGGGGTTCCCTAGTCCTGCTGGCTACACTATTCTTGATACAGATGCCATTGGCCTTCTTGGCCACCTGGACATTATGCTGGCTCATATGCAGCCAGCTGTCAACCAGCACCCCCAAGGCCCTTTCTGCTGAACAGCTCTTCCCCCAGTCTGTAGTGCTGCATGGGGTTGTTGTGACCCAAGTGCAGGACTCGGCACTCTGCAGTCATCCTTAGCCCACTGATTGTGTAGCCAGGTCTCTCTGCAGAGCCTTCCTACCCTCCAGCAAATCAACAGCCACACCAAACTTGGTGTCACTGGCAAATTTACTGCACTCAGTCCCTATATCCAGATCATCAGTAAAGAGATAAAACAGGACCAGCCCCAAAACTGAGCCTTGGGGAACACCACTAGCAACTGGCTGCCAACTGGATTTAGCTCCATTCACCACAACTCTCTGGGCCCAGCCATTCAGCCAGGTTTTAACCATCAAAGAGTCCACCCATCTAAGGTGCAAGCAGACAGTTTTTCTAGGAGGATAGTGGGGGAAATAGTGTCAAAGGCTTTACTGAAGTCGAGGTAGATGACATCTGTTGTACAGCTGGCAACAGAAGAAACACGTGGGTCTTAGAGCAGTAGTTGAATTTTCAGGTAGCACCGACTAAAAGGCCCGCCCTTTTTTATTTATCTATTTTTATATGTTTTTAAAGACAATCAAGGATTGGTGAAAAGGGTCAACACCCCTGAAGGTTTACAGGACAAAGACATGGTCAATTATTTTTTTCTACTCCAGGGAAAGGAATGAAAAACAATTTCACAAGTGCAAAACAATTTTGGTCGGTTAAGAAGACCATGTTTACAGAAAAAGCATGGGAAACTACAGTTACAGTGTTACAACTTATGGGGCCCTGTAAAACCAGGGCGACAGACATCCACAGCCTTTCTCCCATCTACTGAGTCACTTTGTCGTAGAAGAAAGTCAGGCAGGTCAAGCAGGGTTTTCCATTTGTAAATCCATTTTGGCTGGGCTTGATCCTCTGGTTGTCCTGCATGTGCCATGCAATGGCACTCTGCATGATCTCTTTCATAACCTTGCCTGGAACAAAGGTCAGGCTGACAGCAGGCCCATTGTTTCCCAGATCATACTTCTGACCCTTCTTGTAGATGGACATTACATTTGCTAATTTCCAGTCAGCTGGAACTTCATCAGTTGACCAGGACTGCTTTTAGATTTTTGAGAGCGGTTTGGCAAGTTCTTTTACCAGTTCCCTCATGTCTCTGGGGTATATCCCATCTGGGCCCATAGACTGGTGTGTTTAATTAGCATAATAGGTCACTAACCAACTCCTCCTGGTTTATGGGAGCTTCAGCTCTCTATCACCAACTTCCAGCTCTGGGACCTGGGTATTCTAAGGATAGCTGGTCTTGATATTAAAGACTGAGGCAGAGAAATCATTAAGCATCTCTGCCCTTTCCTCACCCGTCACTACTCTCTGTCTTTAACAAATGATGAAGGCCTTCCCTTTGCTGCCAGTGTATTTATAGAAACTTTTTTTGTTGTCTCAAACTATAGCAGCCAAATCAAGTTCTAGCTGGGCTTTGGCTCTTCTAATCTTCTCCCTATATGACCTTGGGACATCCTTATAGCCTTCCTAAGTTACCTGACCCTCCTTCTAGAGGTGATAGATTCTCTTTTTCACTCTAAGTTCTCTGTTTAATCAGGCTGGTTAAGAAGTTATCCTCTGTGCATTCCAGGAGTCTCCTGGATTGCCTACAGCTCATCCTGCTACTTTCCCAGCAGATGTCAGGGTGGTTGAAGTCCCCCAGCAGGACAAGAGCCTGTGAGCACAATCCTTCCTGGAACTGGAGCAACAAGGCTTCTTCTATAGGCTCTGCTTGATCAGGCAGCCTAGCCTGTAGTAGACACAGTTCAAGAATAATGGACTGTAGTTCTCCAAAGGAGTACTTGGAAAAGAGAGCCTCTTTGTTCCCAGGTGTTGTTGTGGATCTGCTGAAAGAACCAGAAGGTTCACTGTGTGAAGACAAAAGTGACTATACTGGATGTTTCCTTCTTCAAAACATAGAACTCACATCTGTAAGAAATGCACGTGGCTAATGGACTGCTTAGGAAAATAGGACATAGCCAGGGAACAGCTGCACTAAGCAACTTGCTCCCCTAGAGAAATTTCAAATGTTATGGAGAAAAAGTTGTTCACAGCAAATGCTGTTTCCTACTCCCCTGCATTGTCTGTGGCTCTCTATTCCTCTACTCACAAAGCTCACAGCATTTTCCTGATTAAACAGTGCCAGCAGGGCTGCCAGCTTGATTGCCTTCATATGGAAAAGGAGCCAGATAGAAAAAGTGCAGAGAATGACCCTTTCAGCACAAAGCTGGCATCTGAAGAATGGCTTTCCCATATTGTGTTGTAGCTCATATTTTAGTGGCCCATATCTTGGCCACTAAAATATGGTCCCAGTTCCTCTTCACTTTGCATTATGAAATGGGAATAGGGTAATACTTCCTGTAACACTTGTGTAGTGGGGAAGTAATTGGGTTAATTGTTCTTTTTTACTTCATTGACCATTAGAATATAAAGAAAATCTCACTGATTTTTTATCATGAGGCTAAATCTAAATAAACTTCCTGATTTCTGTGAGCTGCATCTTGCACTTGCTTTTTTTCCCCTTCTAAGAATAAAGTAACAAAATTTATCAAAAACATTTATGCCATTGAGGAACCAGAGAAATGCAGGAAATGCAGTATGAACACATAACGTATGTACTAATACTTTGTCTTTCTGTGTGTGGATTTGATGGCCAAAAAGGAAGAGGCCCCAAGGGCTCCTTAGTATGCAATTAATATTTTGGCTAGAAAAGCAACAGATTGTTTCAGTATGCTTACATGTTATGACATCATATTCCAGTAAAATTATAATGAACAGAATTTTTGTTTGTCTCTGTGGCAAACCAAAATGAGTTTTCTAATTGTCAACAGACCTTGGTGATTTATTTAATTATAGTGGCGCCCACTCACACCAACTTAGTTAAGGTCTGTCAGCATTTCTGTTATGAACCCCTATTTTTAGGGGTTTATAACTAGTTGTAAATATTTACTCATTGCTGAAACTTGACATCCAAGGTCACAGTCATAGAGCAAATATCCTTTTTCAGGTTGATTGTTCTAGTGGCCTTAGCTAAAAAGTAGATTCCTGATGCTGTGAACTTAGAGGGAATAAAGGGAACCTGCTTTCCAGACCTCTTATTTGAAAGATCTTTCTAAGAATTTCAAATGTCCAGAAGAGCCAGATGAAAACGAGCTTGTTTTTATAGGTTATATGTAACTGATTGTGTATTATCTGTTATCACACTTTGTTTCCTTCCAACTGAATGTATCATTTCACATGCCTTTTTGTTGTCTTCTAGTCTTGCAATCTTCTGTCATTTGGCTGTGTTGGTCAGCTTATGTTCTGAGGAATGTGCCAGTATCACCTGAAAATCTCTTTTACATTAGAATTTTCTCCAAGGAAAATCCTAGCATTTGTAGCTGCCATGCAGAATGCAGGAAGATACGTGTTTTTTAAATGAAGATTATTTTAAAGCTTTTAGAGACCTGATGAGTCCATATGTGAGGCGTTACTGTTGGAAGTCCTGACTGTTTCAGTTCTGTGGCTGAACAGAGTGACAGAGGATTGAGGAGTGTAGAGCTGATGTGTAGATGTTCTTATGATGGAAAATATTGTGCTGATATATTATTGCAGAATAATCAGCAAATTCTGTGTAAATATTCCAAAGATTGCTAATGCTTTCAACCCTTTCTAAAACTCATATGTAGTATACTGGGAAGGTTTGTTAATGATCAGTGACAGATACATCATTTTAGCTTTGTGCAGGCTTGTTCTTTACAGAAGTGTACATCTTCAGGATGCAGAACCATTCATTATTAAAACTCAGTTTCATTGTCACACTGTACTTTCAGGCTGTAATACTATGATTACTTTTGAGGCTTTTGTTAATACAGTCTCTGTCCTCACCACTGAAAAGAGGAGGATGTTTCCTTTGACATGCTCCTTGTTGTAGAGAAGCCAATAGCCTCACAGATTTAGTTCATTTTTTGGGGATTTCAGGTGTTCCTTTGCACTTTCCTGGTAATGCTCATATTATCAGTGCTCTGTTACAACTCTGCTTGAGGCCAAGGAGAGCAAGAAAAATTTAATCAAAACCATGTAAAAGCCTAATCATTTTGGTAATGCCAAAGAGTTGCATGAGGCTCTAGAGCCACAGGCTGAATATCATTTTTCCTTATTATCACATAAATAGCTCCCTAAACACTCTTTAAAAGAAAGGTGGGGAGGGGGGAGGGAAAAAGAGAAGGCCTGTTGTGAGATTTGAGTTTATAAAGTGGATTAAGTTCATGTGCTTTCCTCCTTTGCATGCAGTGGAGAGAAAGGTAGGTCTAGTTACTCAACTGGAAACAGGGACTTCTGATGGATGTTGTATTTTCCCTAAATCTAGGTAGTTGCTAACAGCACTACCACATTTCTTTCTATTTAAGGAGGATTGTGAAGTTATGAGGTGGGTCATGCTATCAAAGTGCCTACTGCTTTTGCATGACACGTCTTGTGCTAAGCAGCAGCTAACACATGCAACCATTTCCAGTTCTACATCTTATGGCATGGTAGGAAGATTCCTGGGAACTCTTTGAGGAACTTGAGGGTACCTGTTGCCTCAGGGAAAAGATAACTACAGGGGGCTGTGGCTTCTAGCAAGATCTAGCAGCTGCCAGTAAGCTCTGTCAGCTACTCCTGATCAAAAGCTGCACTGAGCTTTTCTTCCAGTCATCTGATTCGAGAGGGTCAAGCACCCTCTCAGCAGGTACTGGGGAAGAGCACATGGAAGTGCAGGGCCTGGAGCACTGCTCCCAGAGAAAGCCAGCAGACACAGCAGATTGCACAGCAGAGGATGCAGAAGGGAGTTGGAAACTCTGCTGAAGATGGGGTGTGCGCTCAGCAGTGCTGGTTATGTTCCTAGCACAGTTCCTAGCACCATCTGGAGCAGCTCTCCTGGTATATAAGAGACCTTGAGTCAGAGCTGGGTCCAGAGCTCTAGCTAGGCTGTAGGGATAGTGGTCTTGTCTACAGGAGGTGTGTGCTGTCAGAGGATTTGTGTTACCAAGGAAAGATACAGGAAGATGTCAACAAACTGCTGACATCACTAGATGAAGTGAGTAAGAGATCAATTGGATCTTATCTAAGACCCTGCAAGTACAAGGACATGAATTCCCAGCCATACCAAAGGAGGAGCAGGGAGAGTCAGTGCTAATTGGGCTGGGAAACTGGGAGGGAGTCCTGTGATGGCAAAGGCTGGAAGCTGGTAATTTTTGGCATTGGGAGGAAGATTTCTGCTCCATCTGCAAATCTGCAACAATTTCAGTGCCAAGTGTTTGAATTCCATTTGGCATGTAGGAACTCTGTAATATTTTTCCAGAAAGTGTGGTCCAACACTAGGACATCCAGAGATGTTGTGGAATCTTCATCCTTGGAGACCTCCACAATACCTTGGACAATGCCTAAACAAGACAGTGTAACTTCAGGTCCTGACCAAGTTCTGAATGCTGCTTTGGGCCAGATAACCTCCAGAAGCCTTTCTAGTAGGCGTTATTATATAATTTTATGAAAATGTTACATAAGCAAAAGCATTTCCAGGCCTTAATAATTCTCGGTAAGTGTGTTAAACTGTAAACAAGAAAGCAAAGTAAATACCCACTTTTTGCATGTCGTAAAGGCAACTTAGCTCACTCCTCCAAGGCCCTATAGCCAGAGGCATATTGGAGCCAGTGTTATGCTTGGCTCTTTCCATATAAATGTATTTTTAGAATTAGGCACAAAGTTCAGGGACACTGAGGCCAGAATACTTATTCACACGTGTTTGGGTTTGAAGCGTGCAACTCTCTGGTAAACTTTGTATTTTGCTGTACAGTTGAAACAACTGGTTTACAAAGATTAATGAAAATTCCGAAAGTCTTAATACAAAAAAGTCATCATCCGTGTCCACAGATGAAAGTGGAGAGAGCACACTTTAAAAAGGATCCTTTAAGAGGAATCAGGAAAATATCGTACTAGTACGTTGAGTCATTCCAATTTTGTTGTGATGGACCTTGCTTTTGTCCATGCTTTTGGAATCCTGGAATCCTGGGTTTTTTTACATTGCTGTAAAATATGGACAAGTTATTTTTCAAGTGAGGATCCATTTCTGCTAGGTATATTCTCTGTTATCTGACTTTTGTTAGATAACAGAGAGCTGACTTATGATGACAGGTTTCATATGAACAACCTCACAATCCTTCTTCCTCCATACCTCCATTTGTCTGTGGGACACGAGTTGTCTCCCAGGCAGGGCTTCCACTGGAGTTTTTGATTCTCCTTAGGTTTCATCTTCTCAAGACTCAAACCAAGAAGAGAACAGAGCTAGGCTGTGGGGCTGATAAATAGTAGAGCTCATTACATAGCTCCACAAATGTGGGTGAAGAGCTGGTTTGCACATAGGAGATGCTGTCAGAGTTACCAACTGCCTTGCTGAGGAACAGTCCATGTATTTGAGTACCAGATCTTATTCTTGGAGCCAAGATAATGTTTTATCCCCAAATACTGCTCTATTTTACATCAAATGGATGGGAAAAATTCCTAACTTGTATTGTTGTTTTCTTTTCATTACTTCCAGGTATCACTGCCCAGTGCCTAAAATTTTCTATGTCCAGTTAACTGTTGGCAACAGTGAGTTTTTTGGTGAAGGAAAGACTCGTCAAGCTGCTAGACATAATGCTGCAATGAAGGCCCTTCAAGCTCTTCAGAATGAGCCTATTCCAGAAAAATTACCTCAGGTCTGTGCTTCAGGAAACTTCTTTTTTTTTAAAATAACTTGCTTTTTCACTGCTATGTCTTTAAGTGGCTTATACTGCTGCTTGAAAATCAAAATGTTGTGTCATATTTTATAAGATATTGAACAGAAAAATTATTCTCAGAATAATCTTTCTAAATTGTAAGGAAAAATATAACAATGTTTCCCAGTCAAAGAAGCCAGGTCCTTGCAAGACCTCTGGAAGCAGCTGAAGACCACTGGGGATACTGTAGGTTCCCATCCTTCTGGTACCCATCTAGTAATCCCATTGTAACTCAGTGAACTTGACTGGAATGGGATCCATGAAATAGAGCACAGTAGTTACTTACATAGGTTGATCTTTTGGCCTTCATGGCCATCCCTAATGTAGCCTTCTGTATATTCTTCTTCTATTTCAAGCTATTATTGTTTCCTTTTATTAGAAAAAACTTAGTTAAGGATAAAATCTTTTATCCATATTAAACCACTGAAAAGGAGTATTGCCATCTTAATACTTCATTGCACAAATGTGTAGAAGAGCATAAGGTGAGCAGAAGCAAGAAGTAATCAGCCAACAGGGCAGGGCTGCTGGTGAATGTGCTTTCACAAAAGAGCTATTGTATGTCTGCCAAAGCACCTCTGCTGTCCCATAGATGTGAGGCTAAGAAAGGCCTTACAATTAAAGTGTCAGTTGTGGGAATGAGGATCAAATTTAAATCCAAAGTGCCTGAGACACTCCTGAACATAGTTTATCTTCCTTAGGGAAGTCATATGACTAAGGCTTGAAACTTTATTGCTCAGTACTAAGGTCTAAGCCTTGATCCTCCCTTTTCTCCCCTTGCAGTTAGGTTCTCTACTACGTTTGGTGAAAAAATATGCAGGGAGTTAAATTGTAAGGGCAGAAGGGACAATGAAGGATTTTCTGGACAGATGTGTTTGTATTAATCATGAAATTTTAAACTGTCATTTCTTGTTTAGAGTATACATATCTGGTTAAACAACAGTACAGCTAGAAAATCTAAACATTCTTGACTTGAATGCTTGCTGACAGTCCAGTGGGCATTATATTATTTTATGTAAATTATGCCAGTGTTTGATTATTCTCCATTTCAAAGACAATTTGCGAGGTATTTCTTTTAGAATTTACTTAGTGTCATTTTCTATTTAAGTGGTATTTTCTTATCTTTGCTAAATGCAACCTATAGATATCAAAAATCTCTCCCACATATACATTTACAGATTATTCTTAAGTATTTTTGAATTTTTTATATAACTGATTGTTTTCATAGTGTCTCAGTGAAAAGCCATTTTTTTTCTAATCAGTAGTTCATTCTTTGGGTTTTTGTATTCGGTTTTGGTTTTTTTTGCCAGCTTTTTAGATTATCAGTGTCCTTTATAAAGCACATATTTAATTGAATACAATACCAGGTAATACTCTGACTAAGGTTTTTTACAGAATAGTAGTACCCATTCTTTATACCCCCAAATTTTTTTTACTTTTAAATATTGTCCTTCTAACTCTGCTGGTCTTTCTCAGTGAACCTAAGCAATGCTTTGCCTGTCCTGTAAGTAATGATCTACATTCTTGATTTCAGTGGTAGTTTACATATCATTATATGAAATGAGCTAGAGATCCTACATAATTTCATTGTAACTACCCTTGTTTTTGTTTTGCACAGCACCCTTTTTTTCTGGAGGTTCTACAAACATTATAATATTTTTGTTTTGTATTTAGCTCCAGATCAATATCAGGCATGTAAATGGCCTTTTTCAGACTCAAAATTTTACAACAATTTCATGAGACAGTTAGTGTTCCATGTCTGTGTGCTGTAGCTGGGTGCCGGATTTTTGGTCCTGTGTTATCTTTAAGATTAATATATTAAGAGTTTAAAAAAAGGTAGATAAAAGATTGATCAATTTCATTTTAATTTGAAGGATCTAATGCTTTTTTATCGTTGTTTTAGAACTGTAGTATCTGGATTTTGTAGCTATGCTGGTGGCTGAAGATTTAGATCAGACTTTGTTATGTAAGATGGGAGCTCTGCAGGAATCCACCTAATTCAGCCCAAGTGTCTTTGATGTTTACCTCCACCAATAAAAAATTAGGAGCCTGGCCAAGGTTACATGGTTGTTGAGAGATCTCAGTTTGAAGTATTTCAGAGCTTTGCAGTTTGAAAGTAGCTGAAAGTGAAGCCTCTGAGAACTAAGGAAATGTGGCCTGGGGGACAAACACCAAAGGCAGTGGTTGCAAAAGGCAGTAACTCAGACTGATCCCTATGCTGATGGTTGTCTGAGAAAATTTAGATTTACCTGAAGAGCAAAGCAAAGCTGAATTTTAGGCGGAATGATGTTTCCTGTGCCTTTTGTTTTTTTATCTCTTTGCCTCTCTGTTTGTTATGTTCCTATGGATAAATAAATAATGTTCTGTGTTGAGCAAGCTGTTCTCTGTCACTACCTTTTCACACTGGTCATAACTCCCAGAGGGAAGTTGATGGAGGGGCCATTAACCAGCTGGACCTGCTGAGGACACCTGTAACCTGGTGACCCAGTCAAAGTGTGGGGGTGATTGACTGAATTTCTTCTGAGAGAAATACAGTCTTCTGTACTTTCCAAGAAGTACAGAGTTCTTCCTTGCTTAGAAGGGGTACCCACAGAGAGACTGAGAAACAGGTCAAAGGATCTGTTTGATCCTCATTTTTGACACGTGTGTACTCACACAATTGTTATCCATGTCATTAATAAGCCTAACATCCATAGACATTATTTTGCTGTTTATAATTAATTTATAAATTAATGTGTATGTGTTCCTTTGTTATGAAGCGTAAGCACAATATATATGGCTTCAGTCAGCAGGTGTCTGATAATGGGGTGCTGAGACAGATGTACAAATGCTGATTTACAGCCTGACAGGAGACTTCAAAAGTCTTTGAGAAATTGGGGGGAGAAGGGCACTATATTTTGTTGATCTTGTAAGAATTGTAGTATGATTATGTATACATCATTTTCAGAATGGAGAAACAGGAAAAGAATCAGAAGAAGATAAAGATGCAAACAAATCTGAGATCAGCGTAGTATTTGAAATTGCTTTGAAGCGCAATATACCTGTCAGTTTTGAGGTATGTGTTATATTTTTATCTGTGTTACGCATTGATCTTGCTAAGAAAGTACTAAAAAAAGGTACCACTAAAACTCAACACAGTTAATATTTATATATGATAAATATTAATATAATATTCATAGCAATTATTTTAAAAAATTGTCAGTGTATCAGAGTCTAAGACAATGACTTTGTACTGGTAAAATAAATGCTTTTTCAGAACTTTTAGAGATCTAATATTTGATTGCAAACACTTGGATGGCAGAAAGACAGTTAAACCAACTTCTGAATAGGCTGTGGGATTAGAATCTGTAGCCACACTCAATCTGATTTGAAATAATCTTCAAAAGAGTTAGCCAAAGTCTTTGCTTTAACTATAGGCGTTCATACAGTAGAAAAGTTTCAACTGAAACATTTCACCTTCAGTGTGCTGTTTTCAGAAAGTCATGAGTATCTTCCACTCTGATTCTATTTCACTTATCTATTTCTACTTAAGCTTTCACAAGTTTTTTTGTTTGTTTCATATTATTTTATCTGTGAACCCACTTCTGACACCTTTGTTTACCTGAAGTAATAAAGAGCATTTGGAAAAGCTCCAATGCTATCAGTGAAGTAACTATGGGAGAATGAGTGATACTAACAGGAATTTTTTTCCAATGAGAAAGTTCTTACAAAGCCTTGTTGTAAAAATCTAGCATTGTTGTGGTAGGAAGCACCAGATTTTCAAGCTTTATTTTTTCTTTTTTTGTTTTTAATGCAGAAAATGCTAATGTAAGTGGCCTTTTTATTATTTTATTTTTCTGCATTTTGTTTTACATTTAAACCGAGTCTGCATGAAAGATGTGGATAGTGCTTATACTGATGATGGTTATCTTCTCCAGTGATTTTTCCTTTTAAAGTATAGGCATGTATTTGCATGTGAAAAAAATCAAAACCCCTGAGCTGTGGCATGCCTCACAGTGTGCTTTATGCAGTTTACTGACGTGTTTGGCCCATATCCCTGAATTGGCCAATGTCAAGCTATTTCAACCTTCTCAGAAATCTGAGAAATATCTCAGAAGGTAGGTAAGAAAGACAAAGAATATTCTTCATGACTAAGGAATTCCTCAGTATAACAAAGGCATATATGCTTCATGTATGTGGTCTGTGTGATATGGACTAATTAGAATGTTAAGACAATGTAAAATTTAGAGGATAAAAGTGGGGTGTCTGTGGGTTTTGGTGTATCAGTTTGCCACTACTTGCTGATCACCTAACTCTTACCTAAGATCAGACATAATGGAAACACACACTTGTGTTTCAAGAACGAAGCTCATAATTGATGTTTCAGTTTTCAAACATTATTTTCTACCTTAAACATTTAAAAATATCTGGAAGAGTTCCATACAAATCAGTGTACTAAAATGTAAGGGGATATATGGTCACTGCTCACAGAGCAGCTTGGAAGTTGTAAAGAAGAGAGGGATAGTGCTTTGAATGTCTTCTTCACTCCTGTTTGAGCTTATTTAAGGGAGTGCATTTGGTAAGGAGAGAGTGAGGGCAGAGAATCTTTGTACAGGAAAAATCTAATGTGTCGCTTGCCAAAGAATGTTAGCAACATTGAAAAAAGACAGTTTCTTGCTCTCCTGACAGGTTTTGTGTTATTTCCTGCCCTTAAGTCTAAGTATAGGTGACATTCTTAAATAGAGTTTTGATTGAACTTGGTTCTGGCTTACTTTTCAATAAAACTGCTAAGCAATTATGGGTAATACCCAGGATCTGATGTTTCTAATAGGATTTTATTTATTAATGGTCTTGTGTTTTTCCAGGCAGGCATCAAAGCTTTTTCTAGCTTTTATTTTGTGTGTGGTAGCTATAAAATGATCTGCCTTTTCTTCATCTGACAGAGCTTTAGCCAATGTTCCAACAGTGCTGGGTTATGTAGCAAAGTAATGGTCATAAATATATGTAAAGCTCTATGTAAACATGTCCTCAGAATTGCACGAGGGGTGAAGAGTCCTGTTTCATGTAATGTGGCTGGTTTTAATTGTGTGGGAACTTTAGGATGAATTTTAAAAACATTCTATCTATTAAGTTATTAAATAAAAACATTCAGTTGTAACAAAAACAAGCTTTACTCTGCACTTGTCACTGGTGCATTCTTAGCTAACCTTGATTCATCAGCTTTTAAGTCAAAATGCAACTGCTGTAAGGCATTTATGGGGTTCCCAATGAACAGTTTTTAAGGAGAAATACAGAAGTGATTGCTGTAGAAGTTGTTAGAGTAGCTGTAGAATGATCATTTCTCTTCTTATTCCTGCCTTGACAGTAGGCTAAAATATTTCATTTTTTCTTTTTTTTTCAATATATGTTTTTTATTCCTTATTTATCAGTAAGGAATAGATGAACCTACAGACATAACTGAGGTCAACAGCTTCAGATATTAGAACACATTGGGGTGTTTCAGATTGTCATTTTATCTTCAATAAGTTTCTTTGGATTGCAGTGTTATTTCTTTAGAATAGGAAATATAATAACATGTTTTCTTCATTCTCAGTATCAGGAGTGAAAACATAGAGTGCCTGAACAGGCAAATTTTCTGCCCCTCCATCCCTGTCCAGTGTTCTGCCGGAAAGTGTTCTTATGTCCCAGTCTTATCACAGTAAGGCAGAGATTCTGCATTTTGAACCAGAGACAGGCCAAATTGCTGACTCTGGCAGAGTGGTTCTCAGCAGGAAGTTTCGCACCTATCTGGCTTCTAAGGCTTTGGATGATTGACTACTGAGTAGCTCTCAGCTGGGTTTTGCAGAATGGCCACCTTTCTCAGTTTTACACTTTGACATTCAGACTCTTCCTTCTCTTTTTTTTTTTTGTTTCTTTTTATTTTTTCTTCTCTTTTATTTTTTTTTTTTGTAACTGGGAAAATCTGGTGTATCTGCCTGCACAAACTCCTGGAAATATACTGATATCTTAAAATCTTATAAATAATCATGTATTCATAGATGTAGGTGACATGGGTTTTTTCATCTGATTTTTGTCTTCTCTAGTTTTGAGGGATTTTTTAGCATCCATTTAATCTCGTCATAATCTTTTGAATTTTCTACCTGGCATCTCATTAATAATTAAAGCAATGTTACTCTTTCACTGTAACCATACTGCTGTTTTTCATTTGTCAGCATGATTCATTAAGTTGAGCCAAATTCATTCTTGATGTAACTTGACCTTAGATGTGTTTTGGCCCCATGTGTTTTCTCTTGCTGTAATTATTCTTTAAACCCATGAAACAGAAAAAGAAAAGTGTATTGAACTGTCACCCTTAATAAAATTCTCAGCTTTAAATTAGCCATGATTAGGTCCACAGTTCGTATCTTTCAACTGAGGAAATAGTTTAATATCCTAATGTGTACAGTGTTCTTAGATAGCAACGGTTGAATTTCTTTTTAGTGTTTTCTGTCCCAAGGCTCATAGCACAACTGTTTGAAATCATATGGAGTAAAACGATCTAAAATCTGGGGTTATCCAAAAATGTTGTTAGGTAAATATTTTTTTGCTTAATTACCAAATTTGGATATTTGGCTTGATCCAGATCCCATCTGAATCCTATGGAGTTCATTCCATTGACAATACAGATTTTTTCCATTTACACACTAACAAAGATAGTTTTTAATGTTTTCCAGTCAATTATTTACCTTGTGTCACATACTTAAAATTTAAAAGATGAAAAACACCCCAGAATGCATTAGTTCTATATTAAGAAATATGTTTTTGTGTATATGAAAATATAATCTGGTTTGGTATTAACATTCTTTCTCTCATATATATATATATATATATGTATATATATATGTCCATTTATAAAAACATGAGAAAATTTATATAAACTATTATTTTAGGAACTCAGCAATTATATTTCTTAACCATATTTTTTGTCCTTTTTCATCTGGTCAGTATAGACATTCTTGCATATTTTAATAATACGTTATATTGCATGTAAAGACAAACACCTAAATAATAGTATTAGTAGAACCACAGAAAGATTAAGGACCTTAGTAAGGTTAATTTAGCTATGTTTTACAGCAAGCATGTTGTAATAGCTGGATAGCAAAGTCCAGGGATGGTTTGAGATACTGTAAAATAGAGGGGGAAGTGCTGCAGTGGGATGGAGGTGTTCAGCACGGACACAACGTCCGACTGTGTCTGAGAGCAGCAGATCCTGGCACTGGGCTCATCCCAGCTCTGGGGCAGGCAGTGCAGCATCCTGGGGCTTAGCGTGGGTCAGTGAAAGCACTGCTGCCTTCTCATGTGCTCAAGCATTAGTGGGCAACTTTTAAGTGAGGCAGTGTTAAAAACAACTCTGAAATTAATACCTGGAATCTTAGAGGGGGAACACTCTGGACTACAACAGAAAAATCCCGTGCTGGCATAGATGTCATCTTACTCTGGGAAAATGGGACAAAGTTGTCTGTTAATTTTAATTTTGTGTCTTTTTATTGATATATGCTGTGGTAATTGTATTTGCTGGGTGAAGTTGCTACAAAAGAGAACTTAAAAAAGAAATACAAGCCTAAGGAGACCTCATTACAGTGCAACAGCAAAACTAAATAATGCAAGGGACATGACCTTGATAAAAAGAGCTTTAATACAAAACATGTTGTAATAATGTTAAAATCGAAGGTTTGAGCACATTAAAACTACAGTTATTACACCAAGAAGGCTCTTGTACCTTTACCTCAGTTTCCTTTCCCCTCCCTCCTCACCTAAAGAAACATTACTCTTCTTCAACAAATGGTTTGATATAATTCCATCAAATGAAAAAAATTGTTATTTCTATTAATTTTGAAGATATTATAAAGAGATGCCTGTCAAATACTCTAATGTCTCCCTATACTTATTACATATAACAAAGATTAAATTAGGTAGCTGTTTCCGCCCATCAAACAAAATAACTGAACCTTTTCCCAAATGAGGTCTCTTAATTCCTGATAGACACTGTCCAGACCAGTAAATGATGCATACATGAAGAGATGGCTATCTTTGCACTTGTAGTGCTGTGATTTGTGGGTGACTGCATCCTACCATCAGCTTTCTAAAAGATGAGTGTGTGTGTGTGTGTGTGTGTATGTATAAAAATGAAGACAGAAAAAGAACTAAAGGAAGGTACAGCATTCAGAACCTAATTTCTTCCCATATTATTAAATGTTGTTGTAGTGAAGTACTTCAAATGGGTTTACTTACTAATGTACTAAATGTGTTTGGAAGGGAATGAATAAGTGAATTTTTTTCAGAAATGATTGGCTTTTGTGTGAGTTATGGTGGCTCTTCTGGTAATTCTTTTCAGTACTGTTGGGAGGGACAGCTGAGAGTCACAGAGGCAAGAATGTGTCAGCCTTTCAAATGTGTGGGATATTGCTCTGAGCGGTGTACTCTGGCTAGGCAAGAGTTGAGAGCAGGCATCCTGCCTGCACCTATTGAGACTGAAGTTTGGGACTATGAACATCCAATGGTTTAATGATAATAGAAAAAATATTACAAACAGGTTGAGGTAATGCCAAATAAATACAGTTTTGGGTATCTTTTGTGTGAAGAAATAGTCAGTGCCTGGTAGACCTTCATGGATTTAATTTCTTTAGTATGTGTAGCACCTTGCAAAGAAAAAAATCAATCAGCTTTGGTTTAAATAAGCATAACTGTTGTATATTGTGTTATTCTAGAAATCTTTTAAAATGTAGGTCTACTCTTTATTTGCTGTGAAACACTGAATATGGTGGTTAGATTTTCTGTCCTCAAACCTCGTACTATCATGAATACTTGTCTAAGTTCTATGAAAACCCATTTAATGCCTTCAGTTAGCAGGAAAAATGGACTAGTAACAAGTTCATTGCAGATAACAAGCATTAAGTTATCTTCTTGTAGGGTGCTTTGACTCAGTGTTACTTTCTCTTAAAAGGTCATTAAAGAAAGTGGACCTCCTCACATGAAGAGCTTTGTTACACGAGTTACAGTAGGAGAATTCACTGCAGAAGGAGAAGGCAACAGTAAGAAACTCTCAAAGAAACGTGCTGCAATGGCTGTCCTACAAGAACTTAAAAAACTTCCTCCTCTTCCTGTGATTGAAAAGCCAAAACTTTACTTTAAAAAGCGTCCAAAAACAATATTGAAGGTATGTGTCCACCTTTGACACAATTAAGAATGTTTGCACGGAAATAACAGCCAGATTTAAAATCAATAAAGGCTTATTTGTCATTTTCTGTCAATATTGTTACAGTTGCTTGTTACTGTCAATATTGTTACTTGTTTGCCTGTGCTAACATGGCTGGGCTTTTTTTAAATCCTGGGAACGCTGTGGGATTCTCAAACAGAATGGCTTGTAAATAGCTCACATCACTGAAGTCTTCAAGGGTTTGGTTCAGGTCTAGTGGAGGATCAAGCCCGCCAAGCAGCTCTGTACAGCCACGTGAAGTTTTAGCATCACTCCTCCTTTTAGCATATCAGGTGGTTCTCTGACTTGGCTCCCTCCCCTCCCCAGTTTGAAGAGGGGGAGAGATGAAATAGTAAATTAATGGGCTACTACTTTAGTGCTTCAGTACTTTACTGAAAGTATGATCATTAGAAATCTGTATACTCAGGATACAAAATGTAGAGTTCTGAAAGAGCAGCCACCAGAAAAGCGCTTTAAAATAAGCAAATACTTTGAAGAGTACAAAACTGGATTTGGAAACAAACAAAGGACTTACTTATCACACTCCTCTTTTCATTTGCCTTCAATACAGAATAAGTGATTTTTCAGGAGAACCTAGATTAATTAAATACCTGTCTCCTACTAAAATTCTGGGGATCTAATTCTCAGAAACTCATAGGAAAAAATGGGCAGGAAATTTATTTAATGGAACACTAAGCATTAATGCAGCATTAAAGCTGGAAGATTGGAAAAGGCTTTTGGCTTTGGCTTTCACATCTTGGAAAGCTTTTCTCAAGAAAGATGCTAAGGGTATAATAATGAAAAAATCTCTTATATGACCATATGCCATTTGACATTAGGAACTTAAATTTAATTATACACAGTCAGCCTTGTTAGAAAAAGACATTAATTGTCAAAATAAGCTGGATATGTACATGGTTTTTATTTTTTGAATATCCAAACTTCTGAAATGCTTTCAATGTGCCCGTTTCTTTCAATTTAATTTGCATGTGTTTTGAGCTTCAAATAAAGTGGCAACAATAACTTCTTTTTATTTGTATATGTATTTATGAGGCTGTATCTTATGGCCTGCTCTTTATTTAGCCTGCTCTGCATTTTGTCTCTGCCTGGCTTCTTGCCCACACAGCTGCCCTTGTGTACGACATTGTCTTAGCTCTTTCACCTACATCTTCTCTAACTACTTCAGCAGTTACACTATGTAGGATTTGCTGCACAGCTTTCTAAATATAATAGCCCTCTTTGGTCTTTGCCTTCAGTTGCTGATCATTTCTTCAGGTTCCTGAACATTTGTTTGTTATTTGAGAAGTTCAAGCAAGTATGAGTGCTCATCTTCTCTCAGCCTGCAAATAGTTTCATAAAAGGGAAATAGCTCTGTAACATAAAAACAATTCTACATTCAAGTGCCATTTACATTTGCAAGTGCATTCTTAGTGTTATGGTATATAAATCAGTTAAGTATGACTTCAGATAAATTTTTGCGGGTCTTAATTTCTTAAAATCTGCAAACAAATGTTTTCATAGCTATGTGCTTTGAAAAAGCATTTGCTGTGTGAGCAATAATTCATTAAAAGAATTTCAGAGCTAGAGAGTTTTCAAGGACTGTATTTTTTCCCTTGTCTATGTAAATTTGGACAGATCACTTGGTCAGTCCTATTGTTTCCCTTGCATGAGATCAATTCCCCCACCAACCATACTTTTTGACATGTTATTGTGAGGATTATTGCCTGTTAAGCATTTGAAATACTTTATGGGTGGTTCACAATAAGCAACAATTCTAGCCATTCACTTCATAGAAGTATTTTGAGAGTAAATTCATACAACATACAAAGTAAACCCTCTGCACCTTTAGTTGCAAGTTGCACTGTAGGACGGAAGGCCTGGAGTGCTGAGAAGGAAAGCAGGAAGGCTGTAAGAGGAAGCTTCCTTATGTATGGCAAATGGTTTTTGTCCCTGTGTAAATCCCACCTCTTCTTAGTGTATTGCATGTTCCAGCATTGTGGCAACCTATTTTAAAGGGTTAGGGGGGAAGGGTCCTAGAAATAGAGCATTAAGATGTAACTGACAGATGAATCTGCTAATTTTCATCCATCCTTATGAGGACCTCCATAGATAGGAGAGGGTTTTTGTAGCTTGCAGATGCAAGGTATGCACACTACCTGCAACAATGGCAGGCAATTTCTTTCCACAGCTTTGAGCCTGAGGATTCTTATCTTCTGTCTCGTGATCAGAAAATGGAAAGTAAGTTACTTCTTATTCTCTCAAAGGTAGTATTACAAAAGAGAGAATCCTAGTAAATGTTTTACTGAAGCAGTGTAGTAGTTATAGGGATCTATACTGAAATAATGGTTCTTTCCTTTAAACCTGGTTTAGACTGGACCAGAATATGGTCAAGGAATGAATCCCATCAGTCGTTTGGCTCAGATCCAACAGGCCAAAAAGGAGAAGGAGCCAGAATATGTTCTTCTTTCAGAGAGAGGAATGCCTCGCCGTCGAGAATTTGTTATGCAGGTATCATTTGCTGTCATGTTAGAGATAATGGTCTTGCTGTGTTTTGTTCAAACTCAAGCAAAATGGTGGCATAATATGAAGTTGATCTCCTTCTGTTTAGCTTTTTGGCTTGCTGTCAGGTGTAGAGGAATAGTATGAAATACAGCATCAGAAAGCCCATCTAAACTGTCTTCTTTCTCTTAGCGAAACAAATAGCAATTTAATCATGTGCCCTCTAGATGCTTTTTATATGTTTTGCACTATTTTATATTCTTATTTTTATTTCACCTGATTGTTACTGTCTTTATCCCTGATGGTTCATGATTTATTTACTTTTACTTGTCTTTTTGAAAAAAATCCCAAAACTGGGCTGATGTTGAGCCAAGGATTCCTAGTATTCTGAAATATAGGTATTAATATATCTATATTACAAGGCATTTTGGCTTTAAAAAATAGTGATGTAAATTTTTTCAGATTTCCAGTTTCTTTGTGAATTTTTTTATCTCTGAAATACATCAAAAAAATCCAACCACATGTTTTAGACTGTCCTCTGACTGGAGCTAATACTGAAACAGTAGATCATTAATATTCCTTTCATATTTAAATTAGGAACATGTACAAAGATTTTGATATAACTGTGATATTTTGTTAGATAGCACAACAGCAGGCTGAGAAAGATTAGGAACAGGAAGGGATTCTGTATTCTTGTGTTTTCACTCAAGGGTAATTTTGTGCCGGAACAACTCGGAACAGCATACCTCAGCATGTTTTGACTTGTTGTCTACAAACCACACCAAAATGTCACTTCTGATCACAAGCAAAATTTATGATGTTCCAGCACCTCCTTCTCCAGAAAATTAGTTATGTTTTCACTTAAATCTCTTAAGTTCCTCCTTCATGTCTATGAAGATAAGCTTGTAATCTTAATTTTCTTAGACCTCAGTGGTCTTTCTTCATGATTTATTATTTTTCTCTCTGAAGAAAAAGAAAATATTGGGTTCCTTTCATTGCAGAATCTTTTTTTGAATATAAACTTGGATTTCTAACATTTTCTGAGACCTGAAAGTATTTGAAAATGAGTGATCATATCACAGAAAATCTCATTTCCTGTCCTTTGACCCCCATGGGACTGTCCACAGTTGGTAGTTCTTGTGTGAGGCCTCAGAAGAAGAACAGCGTAACACGGCCCAGTATTAGGAAGATGGGCTGGAAATTTAGTTTTCTGTTGGAGGAGTGTCAAGAATGGCAAAGTCTTTGGTTTGAATAAAAAAGGAATCTTAAAAGTAGTGAATGTGTAGAAGATTCCTGTATCTAAGAAGGAAAGAAAGAGTTAAAAAAACTCCCCAGAGCAGTTGCTTTGTTACAAATACTTTTAAACTCTATTTTTCACCCTTTTGTAATATTTTCACACTGATGCTATTTATCCCACCTTCAGGAAGTCTCAGTGGATTCCTTATAACATACAAAAAACCTTATCAGAATAAAAAACCTTTGTATAAACTACTTAAACCATGTTTTCATTTAATTTAATTGAATGTGGAAGTAAAATATCCAGAGATAATATGTTCATTTTTATCTGTCACACAAAGAGCAAGTTTAGATGTGATGAAATGGATCCAATTACTTGTCCTGGCTACTAGATAAACAGAAGAAAACCTCTGATGACATTAGTTGGTGTTCTGTTCCCAAAGTTAATTTCAGAAAGCTCTTTCTCTTTGTAGTCAGGCCTTTAATCCTTGATAGAGGTTATAATAATAGCTAAACCAGTTTTACAGGTCTGAGAAATAGCAACACATTGATTTATTGTGAGCTATGTTATAAATTGTCTTTTTGTCTTGTCCCATTAAAGTCCCTCAATTTTATTGCCTATAAACTTGTAGCAGATTTGCTATTTTCTAATTGTTATTGTGAACTGCATAGAAGATAAGGTTCACATTTCAAGATTATTAATATTTTTGGCTTAGGTAGACAAATCTTTTTGCTTAATGATGTAGATACATGTACCTTGAAGGGATATTCATGAATATTATTTATTTACATCCTCTTCTTAATATTTAGAATTAAGCAGTATTTAAGAAAAGAGGAATTTAAACTTTTAGGAAAATATATATATGATAAGCTGAGGAAAGTGAGGAATTATTGAATGGCATAAACTACTAAATATCATTTATTGTTTATTTAGCATTTGTATGCCTTTTTTAACAACTAATTTAAAGTTCCTTCCAAACTGTTTCAGGTCTTTGACTTCTAGGGGTTTTTTTTGATTATTCAAATCACCTTGACTATTTTATTATTTTTATTTGATTTTGATTTCCTTTTTTTGACATGGTTTTGAAACTGTGCACTATTTCAAGAGACAGTTTGGCAAATAGAAGGGTTTAATGGACTCAGCAAAATACACTTATCAAAGAGCTATGAATATTGCCTAAATGAGCAGCAATGAGAGTGCTCATATCACAAACCAGACACAAACAGCTCCGAGAGTTTTAAGAATGGTACCAAAGCCAAGGATTACGTTGGAGCCACACATTTTGTGGATATCCATTGCCTACAGTTTGTCCTTATTTTGGGATTTTAATTTTTCCTGGTGTCATGAAAGGCATCATGTTTGTCAGAAACCCTTTGTGCTGTACAGACCACAGGTCCACTGAGGAGCCTTCTTTCCAAAGACTTTTTGGATCAAAGCTTTCAGTTGTAAGCAGGTCCAGCTCCTGTGTTCCTTGCAGTGCGACAAAGGGGGAGGAATGCAAATATGGTTTTCATCCTTCTTTCGAAACCACTCTTGTTAAATCTCCAGGTCACTGTTCCATTGTTCTGGATACTGTCCTGATGATGCTGGGGAGCTGCTGCAGGCAACACTCCTTCCTACAAGAAAGAGGAAGTACAGACCCTGGGGCAGTTCCAGTGTTAACAAAGAGTGGGGGAGAGGTGAATGGGGTTGACACAGAGGCTTGTGGAAGAGAGAGGCAATGGTGTATGCACTGAGATGCAGAAAATTGTAGTCTTGGGTATGAGTTTGGTGATCTTCTGAAAAATCTGAACAAGTCCTTCTAAGTGAATACTGCAGTCCCCTTTTGCACTACTGTAGCTTTTTCAAGATCGCATCTTCACCAAAAGAGCTGTTGATAGATCAGCAAGAGTATTATATGGTGATGTTAAGGAGTCTTGCATTTATCATGATTATGATCAATATTTTCTTTTTAAGGTAAAAGTAGGCAATGACATTACTACTGGAACAGGCCCAAACAAGAAAATAGCTAAAAGAAATGCAGCAGAAGCAATGTTGCTACAGCTGGGATACAAAGCCTCTACTCCTCTTCAAGACCAGACAGAAAAGGTGAGAACCAGTTGTTATGATGCCCACACTTTACCTTTGTCTGGATTTTTAAGCTGTATCAGCTAATCACTTAGAAAGAACGGAAGCTTAAGCTTGTGCACGCCCTGGTTTAGGGAGTTGCTTGTCACAGATCAGCCTTTGTTTAGCTACAGCTGTACTGCTGCACTTACTTCTAAGTGCAGCCTCTGCCCCTGTAAGAGTAATTAGGAACAGAAAGGCAGTTCCATAGAATAGTATGTGAGTGTGTATGCAAAAGTGGACGTGTGATCCATGCACCTATTTCTGCTTATAAATCAGGATGAATGTGCCTCTTGCTTTTATTCCATTTTGGGCATCCCTGAGAGCCCAAAGGAACAGAAGGAACAGAAAGAACAATGTTAGTAATTTTCGTATACGAAGTAGTAGGCAATGTTTGTCTTCCCATTTCTGTTAAAGCATTACAGAAAAATAATGGCCTTTTCACATGTGATGACTGATTAAGAAAATGTGTCACTTTTTCTTTCTATGAAGAAGGAATTGCATTTTAAATTCATATATGCTGCAAATATGTATTTCCATGTTAGCTATCTGTAACTTAGCACTCTTGTCCTGTCTTGAGTTTATTGATGAGGGGTTCTGTAACCAAAATTTGGTGTTAAAGTTTTGCCTTTTGTACTCTCAAATGATATTTGGTAAGGTATTTGACTAAGCTGTGAACAATAAACAGCTGCTGTAATATACAGGCTCACTGCATGTATATATTTTGATAATTACTTATATGTTTACTGTGGCTGCACTAGGTAGCCAATAGCCTGTTCTATTGGGCTTTTCTAGGACTACATGATGAATCTGAATATAGTATATATA
Source organism: Drymodes brunneopygia (assembly GCA_013400955.1). Taxonomy (NCBI): domain Eukaryota; kingdom Metazoa; phylum Chordata; class Aves; order Passeriformes; family Petroicidae; genus Drymodes; species Drymodes brunneopygia. Next base: position 340,425 of record VZTZ01032157.1, on the reverse strand, counting down.
TACACATATATGTACATGTAAATATGAAGATATTCTGTTCCATATGTTCTGTATTCCTAACCAGGAAAAATTAAATATTGTACTGGTTACTTGGCCCCACCTTCTTCTGTTTCACTGTCCTTTGAGAGTAGCAGCAATATGTGTGCTGTTCACACTCACCTTCACTGTGTTCTTCACTATATGTCTTAGTCATAGACAAGTGTGAAATACTCTAAACAGAGTATTTGGAAGCTGGATGATGTTCCTAGTGAGAACACACTGTGCAGACACAGCCATTTAAAAAAAAAGCTTCTGACTGAGTCAAATGATAATTAATTTTCACCAGAATGCTGAGACATTTCTGCTGTAGAATATCCTCTCTATGGTATAAAGCTATCAACTTTTGCTTCATTGCCAATTTGGCCAAATGGCTTTAATAAAAAACAAGTCAAAACAGAAAAATCAAATTTTTTATTCTAATATGAAAACATAGGTTTTCATTCTTGGATTTTAAATTGGCTGAACTAATTTTACTCAGTATTTTTCAGATAAAGCCTGAAAAAATTCAACCCTCAACATAGTTGCTTTGGAGAGTTCTACATAGTGGAAACTTGTGGTTACATTGAAATCCTTAGAAAAAAACTGAGTGGCTAAAAAGGGATGCTGCTGCTTTGTTTCCCTACATTTATTAAGCTGTTGCTTACAAGTGCATTGTCTTTAGAAAATCAGGCTTAATTGCAGATGTAGACATTTCAGGATTGGTAGACTGGTGTACAATGGCCTAATATTCTCAACACAATGAGCAAACAGGTTACTGTATCCGAAATATGTGAAGTACTCCTATGTAGTGGCAGTATCATCACAAAATCATAACAAGTTTTTAAAGCTTTGTTGGGGTTTAAGGACATGAAATATCTAGAGCATCTGGTTTTATCTTCTGTATATAACAGACTGGACATATTTGGAGATGCACAAGTTAGTTTGTGTAGCTGAAGGAATTAACTCTCAAACTAAACTGTGATGGAGAAGAGGGAAAATAGCCCTTAGATCTCTATCAAATTGGGCATTGCAAAATTCCTTGCATATAAATTGCACAGTAAAGATATATCATTAGAAGGTACTTGTTTCACTGTTTGAATCCAAAATGGGTCCCAGTGTAGATTAGCTGATGTAGCAGGTTGGCATCTAAATAGATAATTTTCACTTGTATGTGTTTTGATGATGTTAAAAAGGGTAACTCTTTTTTCCCCTGTGCCCCCTTTTCCTCAAGTCCTTTCATTCCATTCCTCCTCCCTTAAAAACTAAGCAAAACCAAATTCAGTGGCTTTTTTTCCCTTAACCCTGGTACATAAAATGTGACTGTATTTATTGTTTTAATGGAGACCTAAGAGGGTTGCAAGAGCAATGTGTAGTGCTGATGGCAGCAGAAGTAATCCAGGTAATGTAAAAAAGTAAAGGCTCTGCTTTTTTTCTGAGTTAAACTGATTCCTGAAAGAAATCAGTAATGGTTGTACAGAGCCTTGAGGAGAGCAATCTGCAAGTATGCTGGGAGACATTTTGCAGTTGTCAGAATTTTAGCTCTATGGATGAGAATGGAGAATTGTAGTAATTTTTTCATGTTTCCATCTTTTTGTTTCTCCTTTCCACTTGTATTCTCTTAGAGAGAAGAAATCCAGGGTAGATTGCATTAATGTGAGGCAGCAGTACTAAGGATCTCTTACTCATAGAGGAATTCTTGTTAAATTCCCTGTCCTGATTAGGTTAATAAACAATAAAAAAGAGAAGAATGAGAAAAGTTGGAAATCTTTTCATATTGTAACAGTGTGCTTGTGCTGCCATCATGTTACAGATGGTCAGGATGGATTCCTGACAAAACCATGCTGTTGTTACAGCAGTAAATGCAAACATATTTATAGATTTCTTATTGCTTATTCATATGAAGAACTGTTGTTGCCCATATTTTCCAATATACATATTATCTGCTTCCTAATATGAATTTAAAAAGTTATATGAAATTAAAGTGCATGGATGTAGGTGACCAGTTTGAAAGCTGACTGTAATGCCTGTCCTCCCTTTCCATCATATATCTCCCATTTTTATTGCATGTGCCAAGACTGTAAGCCCTTTGGGCTGTACACGATGATGAAAAGCAGGGAAACAATCACTGAAATACCTGCGTTTCATAGTGTGCTCTCCCCTCCTCTCTTCCAAGTAAAATGTATCATCTAATAGTCTGTATTATGACATGGTAGTAATCTAAACAGCCTTAATGCAACCTCTGAGATGTAGAGGCAGATTTCAGCTGGTTGATTTTCCTTCTCATCCCTTTCACTTTGCAACCCCATCTTCCAGAGCAAATGGTTACAACTTTGTCCTGGCATATAGCCTGCTTTGCTGTGAGGTTTGCTATTCACATACAAAATCCCAGTGAAATCTGAAACGGATCATTCGTTTCACATTCATAGAGCTGGATGTCACTAGCTCCTAAGTAATGAGGAAGCTCGGACTTGTTTATCCAGTTTTATATATAAACCTAGAACACTGTCATCTTATTTACTGTGTAAACCTCAGAAGTGACTTCATTTTGAACCTCTGTGTTAATTGTTCCCCTTTTCCATGTCAGAATAATACCCAGTATTAATCATAATAAAATCAATTTGAGGACAATTAGCTTCCTCAAAAATATATTAAAATAATGGGAAATTGCAATTATTTTTGCTTCCACTTCAGTAACTAAATTGATAAAAAGTAGATATTTTAAAATTACACCCAAAGTACTTTATAATGTTTACACATGCCTTCATAGGTGGCTATTAGGATCTTCTTGTTTTAGAATATAATTTCTCTGCTGGCTGTTTATGTTTTCGGTTGAGAGCTGCTTAAAACATTTAATTTTATTTAAGTCTGATTTGGTAACATATTGAGTTGAACCTAATCCTTTGGGAAACATTTATATTTCAGTGTTAGGCAATAGTTGTTAATGTTTACTCATGAAGGGTACATTACTCAAATAACCTATCTTAGGCAAAAATTAAGATGAGTTAGCAAAATTTTGTGAACAGATGTAGCAATCTCAACTCATCCTTTTTAGTATCTTTCAACAAAATTTATAAACAGAAATGTTCTGTTTAGGGAGCATTTTGCTCTTTACTTACTTGTCTCTTTCTACCTGTTTCAGCTTGGAGAAAACAAAAGTTGGAATGGCCAAAATGTTGGGTTTCCTGAGCCAACGAGTAACAGTAAGTAATGCTTTCTAAATTTATATTGATACTTATTTCTCTATGTCTCTGTATGATTTGAATTATCCAAGACAATTGAAATGCTTTTTGTAAATATTTTAGGGTTTTTGTTGCAATTAGATGAATTTACCCCTGAGTGTCCTGTGTGTAAATGTAGGTATGAATGAGTGCAAGACCAAGGAAATTTTTATTTACTCATTGAATCCTTCAGTTTGTAAGGGATTTTAGGAGGTCACCTAAACTGCTTCCTCAAAAGACAGTCAGTACAGTTGAGATAAAGTTTCTTATGGCTTTTTAACAGTTCTCCGGAGATGAATGTTCCAGAGCTCCTCTGGGCAGCCTGTTCCAATGCTTAACTGTCTTCACATTGATTTTTTTTTCTTTTTATCCTTGTCAGAATATCTCCTGTTTGTTTATGACTATCATCTCCTGTTCTTATGCGATATACCTGAGTAGTGTACCTGGCTCCGTCTTTTCTGACGACCTCTTTTTAGGTATTGAAAGGTTGCTATTGGGTCCCAACAGATTTCCATTATCTAGTAATTTATCTACCTAGACTCTAAAATCACAGCTTAGAGATAAGGATGCTGTGGGAGACATGATGTCAAAATCTTTGCTAAAGCCAAGGTAAATGACATCCTCTGCTCTCCATTCATAAAACCAGTCATTTTATCATGAAAGACAATCACATTGTGTGCCCACAAATGGCTTTAAGAGGACTGCATGATTTTCCCAGGGACCTGAGAGAGGCTGACCAGCCTGCCTTTTTTAATTATGATGCATTTCTCCAGGCATTGAGCATTTCTTCTGTTCTCCATGACTTTTTGAAGAGAGCAGAGAGTGGCCTCACAATGATGCAAGCTGGTTGACTCAGCATGCTAAGATATGTCCCATTTGGTCCAATGGATCCACAGGAAGTTCCACCTGAATATGAGGAAGAACTTTACTGTCCGGGTGACTGAGCACTGGAACAGGTTGCCCAGAGAGGTTATGGAGTCTCCTTCACTGGAGATATTCAAGAACCATCTGGACACAATCCTGTGCCATGTGCTCTGGGATGACCCTGCTTGAGCAGAGGGGTTGGACCAGATGACCCACTGTGGTCCTTCCCAACCTGACCCAATCTGCAGTTCTGAGATTTTGTGATTTGTATGGGCTGACTTCTACCATTTCTCAAAACATCCCTGACTCTGATGAGGTTCTGCTAGTGGTAGTTCCTCTCTTCCTTGAGCTTTGTCTATAAGACACAAAAGCCCAAGAAACCTTGTTGGTGAAGACTGAATTCAGTTTCACTGCAACAGGTAAAGAATAGGACAGAACTTGGTGAGTTTATAACTAAATTTTTGCTGTTTAAAGTGGTAAAGATAATATATATAGTACTTTTTCACTTTTTCATGAGCCCTGGATTTTTCTCTAGAACCGTTTATAGTTTTCAACTTCTTAATGGTCCCTGACATTATCTCCCTCTACTAAGGATTGTACCAGACATGGACACACATATGAACTACCTTCTATTTTTTGCCTATATACATCTGAAAGACATGGTCCTAAACACAGGTTTTAAGGCATTTCAGTAGTGTTCCATTATATTTATGTGATCTTCCCAGTCACCAGAGGGTGACCCAGAGGCCTGAGGAATAATTTGTGCTTCAACTTACACAAGAGTTTGCGAGTGTTTAAAGTGATCTTGGATTAAGCACATGCCATTGTGTTTCCCTGAAAGGAAGGATTCTACAGGATCTAAGACTTCGTATTAATTGCTTCCTTACAGTCCTGTCATCAACCCTTGTCAATACTTTCAGATGATTTGTGTTTGTATTGTCAAAATCTCTAAGGACAAGGCCTGTGAAATATCTTCAAATGTTAACATCTTAGAGTCTGAGACAGCAGAATAAGACCTCTAGCTTTTTTCCTGTCCTTGCAGTGTCTTGTAGCAAAGATACTTATAGATGAAACCACAATCTTCTGTTAAACCAACAAGAAAAAACAATCTCGTAGGCTGCTCAAGATAACTTTGACAGTTATACCTGTAAATCCAAATCTAGAAGGAGAACACAAAGGCAAACTCATTCAACAGGAGGCAAGATCAACAGAAATTATATTTTAAACCTGTGTTGACCAAATAACTTATTTTTCAAAGACTGACCTGCTCACAGACCTTTTTGCAGCCACCAGAGCCACAGTACAGAAACAGGTTTTCATTCTGGGACATTTTAGTAATGCACGATGCCTTCATTCTTCTGATCTACAAGTAAATTGGACATTGAAGAAGATGGAGCTAGCATGCCAATAGACAGAGCATTTGGTCAGAGACCACTGTTCTTAATCTCTTAACCCCTTTTTTGGAGTGTTCCAAGCTAGAGGCAACATTAATAATAAGCAGGTGATTAAAGGGTATCACAGAATGTTAAAGGATTGGAATGAATCTTAAAGATTATCTAGTCCCTACCACACCTGCCATGTGCAAGTGTGCATGTGCACCTTCCACAAGAACAGATTGCTCTAGTCCTTATCCAGTCTGACTTTGAACACTGCCAGGGTGTTTTGAATAAAAGAAATCACTTTTGTGCATGATCTCTCATGCAACTGTGAAGTGAAGGTTTTTTAAAGGCAGTTCCAAACAAGGCCCACACTTTGAGATCAAAAATGTCACATACTTTCAGGTATGAATATACTAGTTTATTTTTAAGAACAATACTTGTTGATAGGTGAATTTACTCTTGAAGTTTTTTAAGTCTTTTTTTTATGTTAAGAAGTTTTAAAAGAGGGCAAATGGAGCAGCTGCCTCCCTTTTGTATCCTTCTTAGAAAAGAAATGTACAGTTTGCATTTCTTGTTACCATAAACCTAACTTTCAGTGGTCTTGAAAATCTGAGGCTCTGAGATTGCTACATCTACCACTTGGCAGCTTTTATTCATATTTCCAGTAATTTTATTCCAGGAAAACAATTGTGTCCTGCTAGGGCAGGGTATTGTGCATCAGTTTCCTTTTGCAGACAGATAATCTTTCTTTGTGTGCATAATGTACTGTGTCTCCATCTGAGTCAAATAAAACTGGAATAGTAAAGGGAATTTGTATACTTCAGTACAACAGAAAACAAAAATCATAACAGTTCTATATTTTAGTACCGTTGAAGAATAGATTTCAGTGTACTCTTACTATGTAATTTGCTTTTGCTGAGAAATACCCTACAGTCTGTATTCTCCTAATTACTAGCTCAATATATATTTAGTATTCCCTATTAAACATCCTTGAAAATTAATTTCTCCTGCTGCCCTCTATCACGTTACTCTTGCATTATCCATGTGGCAAACCTCACTTCTGTTCCTCCTACTCACTGGCAAAGCTTCTTTCCACAGGTTTACTTCTTTACCTTTCCTCTTCATTTCACAATTTCAAAGAAAGATGAAACACAAAGCTATTTGTTTGTTGGTTTGGGATATCTTTGACATTCTTCACCTGTGAAATGGCAAGAATGTTGACTGAGGTTTTTTCCCTTATACTTCTGGAAGAGACTTTGAGAGACTGTGAGCAGACCAGAAGCATTTGCAGCCCATACAGAAGATGTTTACTGTAAACAAAATCTCATTTATCTCTCTTGATTTGACTTAAGCAGTTATAAACAGAAACAAAACATGCAACAAATAAACAATCCTACAACAAAGTGCATTTTCATAGGAACATGTCTTTGTTTTGTGTTTCTGGATGTGGTAATCACCAACATCATACAGGATTGTATTCTAGGAGAAGCTGTAGATGAGCTATGAAGAGCAATATGAAAATAAAAGTAAAATGTAACTGTCTTTTTATACATTATAATTCTAACAAGGAAAAAAAATGATCATAACTGTTTTTCCATGTTTCCCAACTACAGTTTTCCATCCTATAGTTTTCCTTTACCTATTTCCAACAATTTTGGAGTCACAAAGTACTGAAAAACTGATAATTTTTAAAAAATACATTCAGAGCAATCCTACCTCTCTGTAAAGGACAGACTCTTTGTTTTTCTTGCCTAACATTTTATTACTAGGGATTCATGCATGACTTTACACTCTTTGTTCTTTGGAGTACATCTGCTCCTGCTGTTTGTTCACCACCTGAAATCATAACCATTTGTTTGTGACATCACAATTAGTTACTGTGAAGATGATTAGATTGTCACCAACAGATGATTATGATTTCAGATGGTAAATGAGCAGCAGGAGCAGATGATCTCCTGAGGAACAAATATACTTGATCTCATACAAATGTTCTCAGTGACAAAAAAAAAAAAAAGAAAAAATAGAAAAAAGCAAATAGATATTCTGAAGAGTTTCTGAAGTCTGTGATGAGCAAATTTGATGTTTTTCTGTAAATAACATTTATGTTAGTATTTTTAAAAGTTACTTCAGTATTAGATTAAGAAATATAAATTAAGAAATATAAAAAATACAAAAAGATGTGGTGTTATTGTTAGCCCTAAATGTATGGCTAGATCCAGATCCTTACTTACATGTTTCTTCACCAGCTTTTTGGAGGAAATAAATGCAACATAAATTATGTATTTATGAAATTTTACATAGTAATACATCTTTACCTTGAAGGAAACAAAATTTATATGAACTTTCTAGTTCTGACCCTTGATAGTTTCAGAAAGACATTTTTTATAGTCCACTATATGTTTGGTTTTCAACTGGGGATTTTGGTGAAGACTTCCAGTAGATAATTTAATACCCCTGTGTTTCCATGAGCAGGAACAGAAGTCTACAATTCAGAAATAAAGTTTTTAGTTGTAATTTGGGTATTTTTAATTCAAATTTTTGTGTGTTATATTTTGCTGAAATATGTAATTCTTTTGTGTATATCTCAAAGGGGATTTATAGTGGATTGTATGCATTTTTACTTGCCAAGTACTGCTGTTGCATTGGACTTGGCCTCTGAATTGCTTCCAAATTTACTCAACTTTGTCAATTATCACGCACTATTGCTAGAAGTTGATACATCACTAAACATTTTCCATTCTGACTAGAAATCACAGTAAAGGGATTTACAATACCACTTATTTCGTGAAAGGCCACAGAACAGTAGTTTTCCATCTGTACATTTTGATACTTTTGTTCTGTTTGTGGGGATTTTTTTAGCTAACAAATTGTCAGGTGAGCATTGTACCATCACTGGAGCAGTTTCTTCAGCTGAGCCACTTGTCCTCACTTTATTTATATATCTCACAGTCTTGTCTAGAGTCTCTTATCATGGTTGGTTATGTGTAAATAATACCTTGCCTCTGTAACTGCTGAGTTGATTTGCTAATTTTCTAATTAAATTTTCTTTCTAACTGAAGACACAGGAAAATTAAATTTAGAAGCAGAGGGGATTTGTTCAATTTTGTTTCTTTCCTGATTTACTGAAGTTAGAAAATCCTTGCTGTATTTGGCATTATTAATAACTGATGTGTTATTTTTCAGTTTCATCTAACAATGAAAATAATTTTATCCACCATAATACCAATTAAATGCAGGTTGCGTATATTTTTTTAAATAGTTGAAAAAACTTCTAAAACACCTAGTGTTAAAAAACATAATAACAAAACAGGGAAGGGAGTGTTATTTTTTCCTTGCTGTTTTGAAAACTAGTGACAACAGCCAAATTAGCATTTTTGTGTGTGAGTGGGATTTGGACTCAGCTCTGGAGTGTAAGACAACAACTGCAAGTGGTCCTTCTTCTTTTCCCACATTGCCCCCTTTGAGATGCTCTGTTAAGTGCTTGAAGTTCTGCAGGTTTTGCATCTTCAGAGACCATAATTTCTTTGCTGAGTTTGGAGTACAATGTGTATTTATAAAGAGCCTGGTGTTTTAAGCATGTGCCCAGAACACTGGAGACTTAGTTTCCTTCTTCAGCAGAAGGAGAGTATTCATGGAGTGCAGAGTAATCTGGACAATGGCAGCTGCCTTTTGGACATATGTATCGAATATGATTTGCATCCAAAAAAGGAAAAATCAAATGCTATTAAATATAGGAAATTCACAGGGAAGGAGTGATCTAACGTAATCATGACTATAGTTTGTCTTTTGATTTAAACTCTTGTGAATGAAGGTGCAGATATATATTTGGGTGTTCTCTGGCTGGTTTACAGATATTCTGTCTAATTTGAGATACAAGTTAAAAGAAAGAGTTGCAAGAAACCTGCTGCCTGGTTCTTAAATAGTATAGATTGTGAATATGTAAGAAATACAGACTTGGGCTGTGGGTTCTGTGATTTGGATCCCCTCAGGATGAGAAGGAACTCAAATCAGCTGTCTGGGAGACTGCTTAGCCATTAAATTTTTGATGTATAAAATGTATAAAGAGGAAGCAGCCACCATGATGGGAGGTAGCCAGCTCTATGGGTAGAGATAATATCAGATAATGTATCCCTTTGTTTTTACCAGTCTCCTAAAATGCCAATATGAATTAAATTTATTCAAAGTTGCTAGTCTATTCCTTTGAAAAAATCTGCACATGAAGTAGAAATGCAAAGCTCTTTTTTGGTGTTAACTCTCAAATTCAAATTTAATTATGTAATTATGCAAAGTATCAGCACTTGGTTTTCTGTCTTCAGGTGAGAAAACAGAGCAGTATCACATAGTTCACCTCAGGACAGTGTTACTCTAAATACTTCCACTTCTCTGAAGTCTTTTCTCCTTTTCCTACTCCCTTCTCTCTGACCTGGGACCCACCATGTACCTCGCCCTTAGTCTAGGATAATCACATCCTTGAAAAATTGAATCTCCTGAACTGAGTCTTTGTTGCTGGCAGAACTAAAACTTTATTCTCCACTCTTTCCTCCCTTCCCTTTCCTTTACATCACACACTGCTTTCTCCTCCCCTGATTTTCTCCTCACTCATACATATGTTGTGCTTGCTGATGGCCCCCTTGGCCTTCTTAGCTTCAGCAACCTTTCTGTCCTTCTCTAGTAGATTTGCTCATTCTTTCATCTCTTCTCCATGTAGGTCAGGTGTTTTTCATCATCACCATTCTCATTTCCCTCCTAATCTGTTAATGCATAGTCTTGCCTGCATAGGTTGCCTCCAGTTGCACTTAGGCACTCTCCTAAATTACTTTACCCCTGAAAACATCACTTTCTTGCAGCTGTTACAAGCACCTTGATCTGCCAGCTCACTAGCTTGATTTGCTCCTGCTCCAAATCTGCTGATCCTCTTTACTGATAAGAATACTGACCTTCCATCTGTATTTTGACTGGTTATTTTCTGTACCTGCTCAATCTTAATCTTTGGTTATGTGGTACATGAACATATTGCTGGAAAATTATGATGCAGAAATTATCATGTAAAACTTACAGTGTAGATGTTCCATCTGTCTTTGGAATATTTCATAGAATATCCTGTTGAAATTCCCCACTGCAAACACTATGTCTTATTTTTACCAAAACCTTATGTTTTCAAGCAGGAGTAAAGCTGGGGTAGAAATTCAAAGGACTTTCCTCACATGAGTTAAATGCCAAATGTTACAGAAATGCATACAGTTTAAGTCCTGCAATACTGCAATTTTTGTTTTGGCTATACAGAGAATTGTCCAGCGAAATCAGGGATATCAAGCCCTGATTTCATGAAGAACTAAATAGTATTTGCTTCAGTATCATGGTTATTTTAAGGTTAAATAAACTAGTATTTTAATGAGTGGCTTTATATAACATCAGTTTGTTTAAGGTCATGTAGACGAGATCTTTTGACTAAAAGACATTGTGTAATGACAAAACATTTTTTCATGTCTGAATATTGCAGTAGCTGGTGACTTAGAAATACCACAGATAGCTGTGTTAAGTAGGTAATGATTGCAGCTTGGTATTTCAAGCCAAGATTGTGTGTAGACAATTGTTGAGAATGTAATGGCCATACTATTTGCCTATTCAATTGTTTGACTGACCTTTTCTGAGTTCCTACTGAGCTAATAAAATTGGAAAATATTCTAGTATATAAATAGCCCTTTACAGTGAGTGGGGTATAAAACCATAATTTCTTTTTATTATAATATTTACATTTTTCAGTCTTGTTATTGAAGGAGTTATTTGGTTTTGTAAAGTCTCTTTTTTTTTGATGTCAGTAGATTTGTATTTTGGGCTGCATTTTAGGGCATGTTGAGAACCTGCCAGTTCTAGGCAGTAATTATTGCATATGAGTATCCCCCATGCCTCTTAAGTTCTTGTCCACTTTAACGTACAGAATTGTGAAGTCAGAATTAGATACAGTTCTAACTTTCCTTCTTACTGCCTTACTACAAGATTTTTCTCTGTACTTCATGCACTACATTATAAGAAGCCTTATTATTAATGTGAATACAGATCACATATCCTAAAAGCAAACTTTTTGATGATTATCTATCAAGCATTTTATTCAGTTCCAAAAATACTGATTATTTCCTTATGAGTAGCCTTTTCTTCATCTAGTGATGGGTTATTTCAAAAACCAGGGTGCTAAACTTAATTTATGAGCATAGCATATATATCATATATCGATTGTACCATGGTTTACTCTGCATCATTGCACAAGACATGAAAACACTCCTTTGTGCCATGTCCCATATCACTGGTTGTAGTGCAGGGAAGAACCTGTGCTCTTCAGCAGGGTCAGGGGAAGTCATATTGCAGCTGGGACTGCTTATGATACACGAACCAATATAGCTTTTCTGTAGGATAAGTGAGAATCTAGGGAGAAAACTCTATTCTCTGAGAAAGAATGAACTTGTGGTTTACACCAAGTATAAATATGAAAAGTCAGTGAGTGACCCTGAACCAGAGAAGTCATTGAGTGAAGGCAGAGGAAGAGTATCCCTACAGTACTGATTAACTATAGAAGAGAAAATTAGCACTGACAGATGCATATATATATATATATATATATGTATATATATGTAAGTGCAGATTGACAACACAAGCCTGATTCTGTAGGCATCTTGTGGAGTTGAATAAAATTGAAATCTCAGCTTTTCATGTTTTCTAATCTTCCTGACAGGAAAGGAAGATTGGAAATAGGACACCAGTGGTACCTGTGTAGACTCTAATAGCTGTGAGTGTGCAGGCAATGCTGTCCTCACTCTGAACTTTTCTTAATTTAGTAGCCCACTGCTGTGGGGTAACTCATCACTGTTCCTGTATCAGCAAATTCCATTTTTGCAGAGTCTTATTACATTGAGGCTTGTTCAGTAATATTGTTAGTTGTTCTTCTTCAACCCATTCCCCATGCAGACAGTTCTTCTAATGGTTAGTTTCGTTTACCACAAACTCCAGAAAGTGGAGGACCCTTTTGTAGAAATGTCCCCCTGTCTTCCCAGCCAAGGGGACACTGTAGAGAAAGGGATAGGGATAAAAATAACATCACTCAAACAGAACTTTTAGAGATTGTCTCTATTATGGTTGCTGTGGAAAAAGGTGCAATCAAAGCACTTAGATTATATTTCCAAGGGAAGGCTTGTGAGGGATCGTTGGGCCATTCTGTATCTGATTCATACATTTGCTTTGGAGTCTAAGCTGTTTTGCAGTTTTCTAGTATGTGAAAGCAAAAGTAGACAATGGAAGATGAAGAAATTTATTCTTAGGTAAGAGAGGTCTTTGGTGTGTTTTCATAGATTTCAGAAGACTGTGAGAGACTGCTAACAATTACTGTCAATGATGAATAAGACATGTTTTTTAAATGTTAGTGATTACATTGCATAGCTAGCCTGCATATTTTTGTAGCACATTTGCTCACAGGTTTAAATAATACAAATGGAAATTATTTTAACATGTTTCATAAATATGCCTCTAAGTTAATGGCCAGCAGAAGGTGCAGTCTTGTTGGTCTACTATAGATCCTGTGACTCCTAATAATTAGGATTCTTCCTGTGAAGTACAGTGAAGCTACCATGGGATAAATATTTAGCGGACACAAAAGCCCAAGTTTTTTTCTTAGCTGAAAAATAAAAAAGAATGAAAATGTTTACCTGGAGATGTTCTCCTGCAATGCATAAAGGTGTTAGAGGATAGTATTTCTTTCTCCCATGCTTTTTAATCAACTGATTGTTAGAAGACTAATAAAGATAATTTCTGAAGGGCTTTTTTGTTCTTGCACTTAATCCTCTGTTGTTGTTGTATCCCTTGTCATTTGAGAACTTTACTACTGTAACTAAATATATTTATACACTTTCCTATAATACAGCGGAGTTGAAGTAAGCAGGCAACAGTGAGGAATGATACATAAGATATCCTCAGTAATGCATTAAAAATAGATAATGAATTACAATTAATGTATGTTTTATAGAAGTTTTCAAAGAGACCAAGTTTTTATTGGCTTTTTAAAACAAGTTTGTAGGAAGCTTCATGCAACATAGGCCCTGAATATAAAAAGTTATATTATATTATGCAACTATATTAATGTAATGTCTAGAATATTACATTACTTTGTTTCCAGAGATAATCAATGATGGTAATATAATATCTGCCTCTCAGAGCCAAGGTATGATTTAAATTAATTATTGCTTATAAAGCACTTTGAAGTCTTTAGCAGTAAGGTGTTGCAAAGTGTAAAAGTACTATTATTAATTTAACATCACCATTAAAGTCAGTACTTTAAGAGCATTTGCTATACTCTGCTCAATATCTTTCTATTCATCATATGCTGCATATTAGTTATTTTAACATTTAGAAAGCTTAGTAATCTGGAAATATTCCAAACCATTGTTCCAGACAGCAGTTAGATATTTGGGTGGATCATGTAAAAACAGTGAAATGGCTGAGAAAGCATGTAAAATGTTTGTTTTAAGTAATATTACATCAATGGAACAGACATCTGCAGCACTGGATTTGATTTTAAACTTCTTAAAACTTTTTTTTAAGTTAACATTGTACTATATTTTTCTAAAATTGATTGGGGGGGCTAATGTGTTATTTCTAAACAAGTAGACTGTTTTATCTTTTGTTCAGTTTTCATTTCTGTTTCTGAAATATTCGTGGGAAATCAGATTTGCAGTGGGCAGTTCTTAGGAGGCGGTGAACACCTGCCACTCAGTATTTTTGTTGCCGTTTGGTTTTGTAACCTAATATCAACTATCAAGATGTGTATTATCACTTTTTTTCAATTTTCATTAATTTTATGTCTCGTGTAAAAAGACAGCCAGAGGTAGGCCTTGGAGGTTACAGCCTCAGGGAAAGCATATAAAGTCTCTCTTCTCATATAGTGATTATGTGCCATAAAATAATGCTGTGTATTTACACAGTTGTTTATCGATTAGATTATGTTTGAAATTGTCCCAGATGGAGAAATAGAAATTTTAGGGATCCTATCCTCCATCTTTCCCAGCAGCATTGTCTTGAATTTGTGACTAGCTCTGGAGTTCAGTCTACTGCCTTTGGAGCCAGTTCTAAAGTAGAGGTAAAAGCAGCCTCATTGTTCAGGATCCAACCAGTCTCCCCAGCCCTGTGGAGGTAGGTGGGGAGAGCAGTCAGGTGAATAACAGATATGTCTTTGTGAATGATATAAGCAGATGTTCCAGATTTCTAAAAGCAATATGAATTTAAAAGCCAAATGTACAATTAAATCAATTAAAAGATTCACCTGTAAGCAGTTTGCTGAGTCGGCAGTGAGGAAGTTCCATTTTCACCATGTAGTTGAAAATGAGGATATTAATTACAGGTAATATTTTTTGAGTCTTCTCCTTGTGGTAGACATTTTATTTAAAAGTACTACTTGCACTTCTAGGATTAGAGGAATCTTTCCTCGGTACTGGAAATTAATTTCCTTCTCTTCTTTGAATTTATTCTATATTCTGAAACTAATTTAATATATACTGCAAATGAATTAAGCATTGAACCCTTTGATTTCTTCTGGGATTACTAAATCAGTTAACAAACAGGTTTATTATCCCTAGAATGAAATGCCATATGGCTCAGGTTCACTCATATTATATGCTAGAAGATTAAAGTATGTTCTTAATATGAAATTACACATTTCAAACTCATTTTTTGATGTATTAATAATGAGAAAAAGGTTTTCCTCTTGTATCAGCCAAGTGGTTACTTGTGTTTCCAAAAAATGCTTCATTGTGTAAAAAAACTAGCAAACTTCAGACTTAATTCTGCACATTTCCATGCACAGGATTATCAGCAAAACTGATCAAGTATGTACTTCTGTTTCCAAGCAGGTTTAGGGTTGAGATATTTTCTAAAAAGGTATTAAAAATTTTTAAATGTAGACACATTTCCTATCCCTAATTTACATATCACTGGTAATATTTCAAAGTAATTATCATAAATAAATTTAGCTCTTTTTAATGTTTAACTCCTATTGATATTAAGTAGGACACATATATGCTTTCCTTTTTCAGTATAAACGTTCTCGAAAGCAAGTAGGATGAAAACTAAAGGGTATGCAGCTAAATAAATAAATAAATTCCTCTTCACTGCAGAGCAGTCAGTCCCATCAGAGTCATTAGCACAGTTACACTGTGGCTGCAGAGCAATTCAAGGTTTTTTAACCACAGGCTGCCCTTGTGATTCAGCAAACACTTTAAGCCAGTACTTCAGGCAGTGCTGCTACTGCAAGAAACCACACTGCCCTTCCTTTGCCTCCAGCTGCTCATTCTCATGACCATCCCTGCATGGTCCTACAGGTGCTGGTGCTGGCAGTAGTGCAGCTGGGGAGTACAAACACCAGCTGTGGGTGGGAAAAAAAGTAAACTACCTCTGGTGGCAACAGTGCTGATACAGACTAGTCTCAATTATTTGTGAAAAAACAGCCTAAATTATTGTATCATATAGGAGGTTGAAAAATGTAGGGAAATAATGATTGTGCTATTTTGAAGTAATATCTGTTCCTCGTGGTTTGTACGTCTCCAAACATTTTTTGTTCATGCTGTATATTCTATGCTAGCTACAGTTTTAAAGTTAAGGTTTGTACCATTTTAAAAAGAGTTGGGGAAGATGAAGAAGAGGCGCACTTCATATCTGCTTTATTTCTAAATAAATGACGTTACTTCATTTACAGTTACTGTAAAAAAAAAAAAAGATACTGCCTCTAAATTCTTACTTTGTTTTTTACTGTAAAATATGTTCATGAAAATTGCCTACATGTCAAACCCATTCTAAAGTAATGAGAATGATCTTTGGTTTTTTTTTCAGCACCAAAGGGAATACTCCATCTCTCTCCTGATGTATATCAAGAGATGGAAGCAAGCCGCAACAAATCAGCCCCTGGTACCACTGTAAGCTATTTGTCGTCCAAAGAAATGAGCCAGACTTCTAGCTCTTTCTTCAGCATATCTCCTACAACAAATAGCACAGCCACAATTGCCAGGGAACTTCTCATGAATGGAACCTCCCCAACTGCCGAAGCCATAGGTCTAAAAGGAATATCTCCTGCTTCCCCCTGTTCTACAGTGCAGCCTTCAAAACAGCTGGAATATTTGGCAAGGATTCAAGGCTTTCAGGTATGGGAGGGGGAAAATGAAGCTCTTCAGCCAGAATCGTAGCGTTGCCATCAAGGTTTCACTCTTGCCCTCTTGAATGTGGGCATGCATGTGACTTATCTTATAAAATTAGCTGGTGTCTGAGGCAGTTTCTGGGTCCAGGAGATACAGATTTCCACCAATATACGTGTCCCTCCTCTTTTGTTCCTTCCTTACATTCATCTTACTGCAGCCCATCTTTCTCTCCTTTGCCTCTTCTCCTGAAATAATTACAGGCTTAAATTATGCTTTTCACTTGCACTTCTTTGAGAGTCATCCCTTTTTAGTTTCTCCCTTTGACTCTGATCCAGAAGCTACTGATGTACCACCTTACCTTTGCATTTGTCTTCTAGGCCAGGTCATTAAAGTAATTTTTTTGCTTCCCACCCTGCACCTCTTAAATGTAACTCAATGTTGTGGTTTAGGAATGGTACTCCCCAGTTTAGTGCTCCCACTGACACTCTCCAAACCATGTGCCACTCGCTCACTCTCCTCTTCCCTCTCTGCCTCCTCTTGCGGTGGGCTCGAGAGGAGAACTGGAGGCATAAAAGGTAAATATCATGGGTTGTGATAAGAGCAATTTACTGGAAACAGCAGTGAGGTAAGAAAACAAACAGTAACAGCAGCAATGCTAATGACAAAGGGTAGAAGAAATGAATAATTCCCACAGAAACCCCCCAAGAACAGCCAATACCTGACCGCTTCCTCTGCCATGCTTACTCGACTGGAAGAGACTCCCTCCCTCAAACCCAGCAGTGACGTGAGGTGGTATAGAATAATGTCCAGGTCCTACCCACCGCCCCTCCTGGTAATTGCAAAAATTAACCCTGTCCTGGCCAGAACCAGGACATTAATCACCCGTTATTCTATACCATCTATAGCATGCCCAGATCTACACATTCCAACTATATATATGTCTGTACAAGCAGAGGTATCACTTCCATTGTCAATGGCTATTCCTCCAAGATGTCTGTTGAGTTCCTTTAGTCCGTGACTGTGGGTTCTATCTGTCCTAGATGTTTTCCAGGGCAGGAGGACTGATGTGCTGTCAGCTGGTTGCAGGCTGCATCACGACTTCTGGAGCAGTCCCTACTCACTGTCTATTGTAGTTATGGCATACAGTGTCATTCAGCAGTGTCATTCAGTGACCAATATAATACAATTCAATGCTACAGACTGTTCTCACCCAAAAATCTAAACCCCTGGAGGTACACATGGCAGTTCCCTGTCCCTCTGCATTACCTACCAAATGCACCCAGGTCCTTGAGAAAAACAATTCCATGGATGGATTTGCCTTTCCTTGAGGCAGAACTAATCCAAGCTGTCTTCCCTAACACATTACTTGTATGCACCACAGGGGCTTACTGTGGTTGCTTCTACCACTGTAAGCACATAGTGCTGACCTTGGTGGGTTTGTGGGAGCGTGGCATAATCAATCTGCCAGGCCTCCCCATATTTTGACCACTGATCCCCACACCACAGGGGCATTACCCTCTTGGCCTGCTTGATTGTAGCACATTTCACAGTTATGGAATAACCTGGGAGGTAGTGTCCATGCTTAAGTTCATCCCTCCATCACAAGCCCATCTATGTGTTGCATCTCTTCCCTGATGACCTGAGGCATCATGGACCCATTAAGCAAGAAATAATTTACCCTTATGTTGTCAGTACAGATCCACCTGAGACACTTGAATCTTGCCAGTCCAATCTGTCTGTCCATTGTGCTGTTCCTCAGTGGCCTGACTCTTGGCTATGTGTGCATGTACATGACATACTTTTACAGGCAAATTCTCTACCCGAGCAGTGATGTCTTGCCACAATTCAGCAGCCCAGATGGGTTTACCTCTGCACTGCCACTTGGCCTTTCTCCATTGATCCAGCCACTCCCATAGAGCATTTGGCACCATCCACAAGTCAGTGCAGAGGCAGAGTGCTGGGCATTTCCCTTGTTCAGTGTAGTGGTTTGAATTCACCGACCTGAGCTTCGGGCCAAATGCCAGCACACTGACCGAATTTTACCCAATTTTGCTGTGAGATAAGGATTAGGAGTAGGCACGGCAGACTCAAACTTTAAAGAATATAAAGAAAGTTTATTAACAAACCTAAAAGAGGAAAAAAAAAAACCAGAACAAAAGTCTCAGAACACCTCTCCTCCCCCCACCTCTCCATCTCTTTCCCACTGACAACACAAAAAGACAACACTTGGAACTTTCAGTCAATTTAACACTTCTAAAATAGTCTTTTCTCAGTCCATTTAGGGAGAGAAGTTTCTCTTGCTCATACTATGGACTTCTCAACAGGAAATACAGTTTTTATGGTTTTCAGCCTCACAACCAGCAGCCGCCCGCGAGGAAAATCTGTTCCCAAAGCTTCTTCCCATAGCCTTCCCAAAGCTACTATGATGGGCTATGGTAGCCCATAGGGTACTCTTTTAAGGATGACTAGTTTTACTACAGCAGCAAAGAAATCCCCTTCTTCCATTACTGGCAACATAAGTCCTCCTCTACCATCCCTAGGGCAAGGAATCACAGCTTCTTCTATGTCTCTGCTCAAGCTTCTCATCAGGCTGCACTTACTTCAGTATCTGCTTATCTCCACACAGGTGCCTTGGCTCACTGGCTGCAGTTAGAACATCACATCTCCCCTTTGGACCATTTCCTCATATATTACAGGGAATATTTTAGTTTAGCCCCAACCATGGCTTCACAAAAGAATTTTCAGCTTCCACATTGAAGCACTCCTCATGCTCTTCCCTCTAGGCATCAGGTCTGCTTCCTTCACTGACTTTAAAGTCTCTATGCTGTATTTCTCTAGGTGTCCTTACTCTTTTCTCTCTCTGTGCAGGGAGGATGGGTGTCTGCAAGTTTCATCTGGGCACAGAGAGGGTTAATCTCTCTCTCGGGCTTTGCGATGGTCATGTGGTCTCTGCCCGCGCTCTTCAAGAGCAGCATTCCAGTGTCCGAGCTGAGGGGGAGAGCAAGGGCTCAGCCATGCCTGGCCATGGTTGGGATTCACAACCCAGCTGTGTCTGAACCCTGAAGAGATCAGCTGCAACTCCAAAACCCCGTTCCCCCCACCTCCCTCTAAACTGGGGGAGAGGGGCAAGGGCCCAGTCTTACCAGAGAGAGAAAGCAGGGGACCTGCTTCTCTGGCAAAAGCAGGAAGGCAAGAGAGAGCTATCCCAGGGTCCTTGCTTATATATGGTTTTCTTTCTGGAGGCAGGTACACTTTTAATCAGTTTGCACACCTATCAATACTCAAATATAGCTGTTTATTGGTTCTGTCTCCCAGGAAGGAAGCTGTACTACTTCCTGCAGCATAGGTCACCTCCGAGACTGACTCTTCCTGGGCAAACCCAGGACATTCAGTGATATGAAAAGCCAGCTCATCAGCTCTGCAGCCTGACTTGATTCACCTTTTCCCTCAGTTTCTGTGACTAGCCATATAGAACTCCATTTGGCAATTTTCCATTTTTGATGTATCCCAGTGTGCTAGTGATTGGCAGCTACTATGGGGCTGGGATACAGGCTCTAGGCATGGGGTGTGTGGAGCAGGGCATCGCCTCACCAGGGCAAGGCCCAACCAGCCCCTCTGCCCATACACACATTCCCAAAATGTTTTGAGCAAGCAATCTCCTCTAGTCTCTCACAATACCCAGCCAGGTTCAGTACATCTTCCAATACAGTCAGCTGTTGGGATCCCCCTGTCATCCTAGAAACAGAGATGGCTTCTGCCCATATGTATCTTGATGGCATCAGCCTACATCTTGTCCTTGTGTCAGCTAAAGCCTTAAACTCCTGAGGGTCTGGTGTGCCAAGCTGTCAGATCCACACAGTCAGATCTGATTGTCCCTTTCCTCCACCTTGCTGGAGGCAGAGCCCCTCCAGTTCTGGTCATGGCATTTGTTGGTCACAAATAAATATGAACTGAAGGTACTTCAAGAGGACTGGAAATAACATCAGTCCTCCTGTTCTGTCTGAGGACTTGCCCCTTGGAAACTGGAGTGGCCTTTATCTGTCGCACTGCTGGACACGAAAGAAACACGCAGACTTTTCAGTAGTAGGTTAGGACCATACCAGGCAGGACAAGAAAAAGGGGCTTGCCTTTTTTTATTTTCTTATTTTTATATTTTTCTTAAGACAATCATGGATTGGTCAATGAGGTTACCATCTCTACAATTTCACAGGATAATGACATAGTCTATCATCTTTCTCCACCTTAGGAGAAAGGAATGAAAACAATCTAGAAGTTCAAAACAATCTAGGCCGGTTACAAAAACAAGGACTATGTTTATAGAAATGCATGAGAAATTCTACTACAGAAGTAAAAATACAGAACACTGCAAAAACCAGGGCGACATTTATCCTTGACGGATTTCCTGCGGTGGTTGTTCTTCCTCTCAACTCGTACCCTTGCTGCTAGGGCACAGGTGGGTTTTCCATTCCACTTCCTCATGTCCTCTCTATGATCAATGAAGTAAAACCACAGGTTACCTTGTGGTGTGTACCCTCTCTCTCGAGCAGGGCGGCGCTTGTTCCCAATAGCAAAGATTCCGGTCTGGCGGGCCATGGGACATTTCCTCTTGAGCTCGTTCGAGTCTTTCAGATCTGTCTGCCATCTTGGATAGTCTTTCCACAGCTGAGGTGCAGATTAACAGGGAGGAAAAAACATGACCTTCATATTGCCAGAGTCAGGGAGTCACCTGAAGCACTATTTGTTCTCCTTCTTTCATTGACATCAATGTCAAAGGGCTGGCGTATGAGGATGCTCTGCACAAACTTCCATCACATGGACTGTGTACACTGGACCTCGTCTGGATCTACAGAGGACTACTCTTTATTTGAATCCCTATAAATTATCTCCAGCACACCTAATGCTCTCAGGTAATGGATACCTTTCTCCATGGCATTCCACTTGCTTGGATGCACTGTTAGATCATCCTTGAAAGATCATCCCTTCCCTCTGCTTGACAGGAGTCACTTCCAGAGGCTGAGAGTTTCTGTCCTCTTCCCAATCCCCTTGTCAATACCTGCATCCTGAGACAGGGATCCCAGTTGCTTGGCTTCATTACCATCTAGTTTCATACTGTGGGACACAATGTATAGGAGCAGCCAGGTCATCAGGGACTCTCCTGGCTGGTGGCTGACGTATTTTTGCTCACCTGGTGTAGTGGTCAGATGCCAGGCACCCACCAAAGCCACTCTCTCACTCTCCTCTGCAGCTGCACAGAGGAGAGAAAATAAAATGAAGAGTTCATGGGTTGAAGTAAGGACTGGGAGAGATCCTTCATGTAATACCATCCTGGGCATATCAACTTAGAGATATACATTGAATTTATTATTAACAAAATCAGAGCAGGATAATGAGAAATAAAATAAGAACCTTGAAAACACCTTCCCCCTGTTCGAAATGAACTGACTTTTAGATACAATTAAACGGGGACAAAGTCATCAAAGCAAAAGAAAACTGTTTATTGGTAACGATTTAGCTGACCTGAGCGCACACCTCTCTCCCAAAGAGCCAAGCACAAACACACGCCAACAAAATGGCAACATTTTATAGCTTTCCTGGCTGGGGGCAGTCCCTGTCCCCTTTCCCATTGGCTGGGTACTCGGGAATTTACATTCTCTCCCGATTGCCTACTTTTCTGTCCCCTCCCCTCTCATCCTACTTCAGTTTGGTCAGGTCTTCAACTCCCCCCTCTCTCAGCTCACAGCAACACCCAAAAACCAACCAGAACAAACCCAAACTACAAACAACACTGCATAGAACCAACAACTTTCACTCTTTCACTTAATCTTTTGGCTTCAACAAAATATTACTTCATCTCTCACACCTTCACCCCTCTCTCCTTTCCACTGACAGTGCAGGGAGACCGGGAATAGGGGGTTTGGTCAGTTCATCACCTGTGGTTTCTTCCACTGCCCAGGGAGAGGAGTTCTCCTGCTGTACTGTGGGGTCCCTCCCACAGGAGACAGTTCTCCACATTGTGAATCTATCTCACAAGCTGCAGTCCTCCCCAAACTGCTGCAACATGAGTCCATCCCACAGGCA
The DNA here is from genome assembly GCA_013400955.1 of Drymodes brunneopygia. Classification (NCBI taxonomy): domain Eukaryota; kingdom Metazoa; phylum Chordata; class Aves; order Passeriformes; family Petroicidae; genus Drymodes; species Drymodes brunneopygia. Next base: position 317,700 of record VZTZ01032157.1, on the reverse strand, counting down.
GCAATTTTCCCAAAACTGATGCAGCAGGGGTCACTCTTCCACAGAGTGCAGTCCTTCAAGGACAGGCTGCTCCAGTATAGGAGCAGGGCCCCTCTCTCCACAGGTCTCCCATGGGCTCACAGCCTCCTCTCAGGCACACACCTGCTCTGGCATGGCACCTCCACAGGCTGCAGGTGGATCTCTGCACCCCCATGGATCTCCATGGGCTGCAGGGGCACAGCTGCTTCACCATGGCCATCACCATGGGCTGCAGAAGAATGCCAGCTCTGGTGCCTGGAGCACCTCCTGCCCCTCCTTCTTCACTGACCTTGGTGTCTGCAGACACCATGTTCTTAGTGTTCTCACTCCACTCTTCTCCAGCCACAGTTTCAATTGCACAACAACTTTTTATTTATCTTTCTTCTTAAATATGTTGTCTCAGAGCCATTACCACCATTTCTAATTGGCCCAGCCTTGGCCAATGGCACATCTTTCTTTGGAGCTGCCAGGGATTGACTCTGCTGGACATGGAGAAAGCTTCTGGCAGCTTCTCACAGAAGTCACCCTTGTAGCCTCTACCCTTCATCCCCCCCAAACTCAGGCCATGCAAACCCAATATACCTAGGAACAGGGATCAAGTAATTATCTCTGGCCTTGCCTCTTCCTCCTGTTGTGAGGGCTCTACTTCCTCTTTATCCCTCACTAAGTGAGCTGATTTGGTCTTGGATTTCTTCTTCTGTATAGGGGCAACTACTGGCACAGATGGTTCCTCTGGTTCAACTGCAAATCAGGCCACAGTGCCTGTAGGTCTGTTTTCCTCCTCTTTCCCCTGAGGGTGCTGCCTAGTATTGAACTGTCCAGTAAAGAGTAGCCAGGACTCAGCACACTGCAATAAGTTGTCCCTTTCTGGAATTGCCACAACATGCTCCTTGCAAATATTCTGTCACTTAATTGTTCAGGGATTAACTTCTAAACCATAGGAGCAGAGAATTTCCAAAAAAACTGGTCCATTTTTTGCCACATTCCATGTCACTCATGACTATCTACCCTTGAGGCAGATCTCTGAATGAACTTCCTAGAAATCTCTTTCTTGACTCCAAACAGAGTGTGGACTGAGAAGACCAGTGAGACTTAGCAGCAAGAACATGCTTTCCTTAACATCCAAGGGAAATTCAAAATTCTCAAAAGCTGTTGTAACAGCTGAAGGAGGAGAAGGAGGTGAAAGGCTGGGGAAGATCATCCTCCCCTGTTCCCCCCACAGACTATGTTTATTAATAGACTCAAAGATAGTGCCCAAAGTAAAGGTAGGAGAGCAGCATGGAATGCACATCCTAAATTACCTTCATTGCCCTTGATTGGTCATAAACTGATATCCAACAGCACAGCGGAAAAGCAACCCCAATTCCTCTGTCTTCTCTGAAAAAGAACATCACAAGGACCACATGTGGGAATATAGGGGAATAGGGGAATACAGGGTTAGGTACCACAACCATATGAGCAGACCAAGCAACATTGTGACCAGTGGCTCTGGAGTTAATGCAGCAAATGCTTAGATTGAATTTATTTCCAAGCTGCTCTGGACAGATCTGTTGTTATCTCAACCCTTCGTGCCACACACTGGGTGCCAAATAAGGCTGTCATGATTTAGGAATGATACTCCCCAATTCAGTGCTCCTACTGAGACTCTCCAAACCACATGCCACTAGCTTGCTCCTCTCTCCCCCTCCTTCCACCCTTAAACAGGATGGAGAGGAGAATTGAAGGCACAAAAGGTAAAGATCACAGGTTGAGATAAGAACAACTTAGTGGAAACAGCAGTGAGATAAAAAAATGAACAATACTAATGGCAGAGAGTACAAGAATCACACAGAACCCCATCACCAATGGACAATACCCAACCACTCCCTCTGCCACGCTACTTGAGAGGGGACCCCTTTCTCCCCAGAAGAGACTCCATTCCTCTGCCCCCATCAGTGATGTGAGGTGGTATAGAATAACGTCTAGGTCCCAGCTATGCCTCCTCCTGGCTACTGCAAAAATTAACCCTTTCCTGGCTGGAACCAGGACACCTGAGAATGGTGCAGCCCAGAAGCCAAGCTGATGTCAGAGCAATGCAGAATGTTTTTGGCATCATAGTCAGTCCTAGAGAATGTAAGATGAACCATGCTGGGTCCGCAGTGCATGAGTCCTTGAACTCTGATAACCTGTATCCAGCGATGCCAAATACCCTACATTTCATAGGGTAGTGGCAGCCTCTGTAGTATATCCAGTCTTTTCTGTGGTGTGGAAGTTAGGAAAAGGAAGCCTCTTCCCTATCACAGTACATGCAAAATTACATGTGTACATGGATAGTGGCTCATTTCACAGCGTTGAACCATCAGAGGTTCAACCATCAGAGATGTATGTCGAAATATACTTTTTCCTGTAATAGGTTTTTGTTTTGAGTTTTTGTTTTGTCTGGAGTTTTTTCCCTTTTCAGAATTGTGAATTTGCTTCATTTGAAGAGTTTGTTTCGTATGCTTTAGCATATATAATTTGATCATGTAACTAAAGTCTAAAAATGGGAGGTTTCTTTTGCATGCCAGATAATGAATCTTTTTTGTCAAAGCCCATGTAATTTACAAAGTATGCAGTTGTTGGAAGTGACTTAAAAGAGGCTGCTAGAATTCAAGAAATAGTGTCACATGTTCTTTTGGTATAAGCAGCATAGTTAAATTACTTCTGCTTATATCACCAGTTGTGGATTTGACCTGACACTGTTTTTGTCAAAAATGTACATTCAGCTTTCTTTTGGTCTTTGTTTTTGAAATGTCATTTTTGCTTCATTGATTTGAATGTCTCTTAATGAAAGAAACAGTAATAGCCTCAGCCTCACTGTAGTAGAGCTAAGCTGCTAATAGGAATTCAGTCTTCCTGAGTTGCATTTGTTACCGCCTGCAGTAGAAACAGATGAATTCTGATGAAAAGAAATTCAATCCATGAAGTTTTCACTGCTCACTTTCAGATCCTGTCAGATTGCTTGTGTCTCCTAGTAACGGTTTATTTTCATAGAACCGATGCACAATTTATGTTACTGTTTTGGGTCCTACTTGCCTACAGTATGTGGTTACTGTAAAATGATTAGTTGTGTTTGTCCTGGGTTTTTTTCATGCTTTGATTCTAGATGCTTTTGTAGAAACTGTTTTTAAAGGTCTTATCTTGAGCCAAAAAATATAATCCTGTTCATCAATGAACTAGACTACTACTTTTTACTTGGCCCTAATACAAAGCAAGGAATTTGGTACAGAATCTTGATTATTAACATCTATCCGCTGTGTATGTAACTGATGGTTTTACATCATCTTAGCATGCTTTTTAACACCTCACTTGAATAAGCCTGGTATTGATGTGAATCTCTGCCACTGCTGGGTGGCTGAGCCGAGGTGGAGCAGTGAACAGAATCTCTGTGGGAAATGGCTCAGTGGCCTGTCAGGTGCATATCACAGGTCTCTTCACCATTTCAGCCTAGAAAGCTCTTTGTGTTTTAGAGTTTAAAAGCCGATTTCTTTACAGGTTAACTTTCTCAGGCATATTTACTAAAGGAGAAGACTACTGCATTTCCAAACAGTTAGCTTGTTTCATGTTTCCTGAATGACCCAAAATGATTTTTAAATTGTTAGCATGTATTTGTATTCTGGTCCAGATGATAACCATAGTTTTGTCTTTCATTGAAGAACGTATACATTCTGTTCTGTTACAATGTAATTTTTGAATTTTTTAAAAAAAATCAATAAATACTCATATGATGTTTCATTTGTAAATGTAAACAATGTTATTTGCTTATTTGAATGGTTTTCTTGAACTGCTTTAGCTGCAGGGGACACGTCTTTAAAACACATTTATCTAACTTAAATTCTTCTAAACTGTTTGTATATTATCTCAGCCATATTCTATTGTAAGCCCTTAATATTAAGTTATTGGGACCAATGTATAGTTAAGTAGTAAAAAATTGCATTTTTATTCTTTATGGTTTATTACTTTAAAGACATTTGTAATCGATAAGCAGCAGCTCAGTGTCACTGAAGAACAGGTGTTTAGCTTGGATACTTTCAAAGCTCAGGCTTCAAATTACCATTGATAATTAAACACAAATTCTTCAAGCAAGCCTTTACAAACTCTGAATAAAGCATTTTAGTGCTTGCTTTGTATTTATGAATACTATCTACCCAGTTAATTGTTTTGCAGACTTTGTCTGGAAATGGTTTAAAGGAAAATTCAGCTTTGGTAAAATCGTTATTTTTAAGTGACTATGTGGTATTTTGGCCATTGTTTTGTAACCAGACTAGGAAAGTTACAGTTATTTCTGCGGACCATTTAAGTGCTGTAAATTATTCAGAGAATTTGTTTAAATGGAAACATTTAGAGAAGCTGTTTACACTTGTGTAACTTGAGCTTCCAGTTTTTACTGAAGCAAAACGTGAGTTGCAGGTGGTCCAGTAGGAAATTCCACTGTGAATTTCCACGAAGCAAAGATCATAAAAAATTTCAAAAGCCAGGGTTGAGTGCCCACAGTCAGTCCCAATGCATGGCTGTAGGCATATTTGGCCTGCTGCATTGGCAGGGCTTGGAGCTCTTAACTTTTCCTTCATAGTGGCTCCATAACAAAACCTCACACAGGATGTAGTTTCTATGTGATGTTCTCTTTCAATTGTGGCGGTTACACAATTTTCTTTTCCCCTCCACATTTGTTTACTCGTTTACTGTTCCATTTTATACATGGATATACTTAAATGTTTTATTGTGTGGCATTTCTAAATGTTTTTCCTTTCCCCAATGGCACACGTTTCTAAATGATTGCACGCACAGGAGGGGTTCTGCTGGATGCTCTAGAGTCAGGTTTGCATGTGGCTCATACATTCCAGTGCATGGATTTGAATTGTTGGCAGAACTAGACTGAAATTAAATTTCTACGCTTGTATTAGGGTTGACACTGAGCTCAAACCTTTCCTTACAATGGCCCTAAACAAAACAAAGCAAAACAAAACACTTTGTGGAGGTTGGATTTGGAAATCAGTGTAGAAGTGCTTGGATCTCACTACTGAGGTATGCATGTGAGGAGAATTTCAGGGAAATTCAACCCTGAGTGGATTTCAAGGAAAGAGCTATAGTTTTGGTCTGATCTGTACATAATTGATGATTTCTCTGAGCAGGTCAGATTTTAAAAAGCACCTAAATACCATTTTCAAAATTGACACAGGCCCTATGGATGCTAATAGGAAGTCATTTAAAGCATAAAATCATCTAAAAATGTAGAAGCTGCTTGGGATTTTCATAAACACCTGTGCAGATTAGGCACCTAACCTCCAGTTCACTTGTAAGTCGGGGCACCCTACATACTGTTCTGCAAACTTGGGCGGTTTATTGGTTTATTGGAGGGAAGGGTTCTATGCACTGAATCTGTTATAATGAAGGTAGTTGTAGTCACAGTGTTAATTGCCAGAGAGGGTGTATTTTTAAAGCTCCCTTCAGATGAATGATTCAAAAGGTATGTTTTAGCAAATCTCCAGATAAAGCAAATGAGAGAAAGTGCAGCAGGTGCTATAAACAAGAATGTAAATCCAGGTGATACTGTTCTGTCCTTGAATGTGTTGGCTGTGGACACAGTTTGTAGCCACTGTCAGCTTGGGACTGAAATCCCAGAAAATGGGCTAGTGCTGGAGAATACAAAAGTCTCATCACTTGTTCAAAGTAGAAAACCCAAATAATAATGAAAGGAAGCTTTTGAAATTACAGCATCAGGCTTCTTGGCATCATTAATGTAAAGCAGATTTAAAAGCTATGTCAGCAAAATGTTTTAGATAAATGGTTCTTTGAAGATACTATCTCCAAAAATCAGAAAAAATTAGGATATTAAAAAGTGATGGTGTTTGCAGGATTGTGTTAGAGAAGAATACTTTTAAAATAAGACTGTTGAAGAAAATATTTATTTACCCAAATTTGGAGTCAAGACCCCCTATAATTCTATGTATGTAGCTGTACATATAACCCCTTCCCTCCCCACACCCCCAGAGCCACTGGAGACTTCTTTCCCGACAAGATTGACCAGATTGCAAATATTAGTGAAATTATTCTAAAATAGCAGTGTACAGTCAGACTCAGAGGGAACTGTGATCAGCTGATTTGCCTTAGTGTTAACACTCAATGGGTAGTGAAAATGAATGAATTCATATTTTAAAATATAATGATTACTTACTCTTTAACCCCCTTCAAGTAGCTTGAGAGTGGCTGTGCTGCCATATATTATCAATACCTGCTTCTGTAAAACAAGCAGTGGAATTGGGCTTTTGTTTCCTGTCCTGGTGCCTGAGGTCTTAGTCAGGTGTACTAGCGCTGTTCCTGCTCATTGGTCAGATCAGTTTTTGTAAAATGATGTGTGGAATGCTGTTGTGCAGTGTCTTCACCAGAAGTATTGAAAGCTGGCCTTTGGCAGAAGGGTATTATCCCCCTGTGTGGTTGTACTGTGCCATGCTCAATGGCCAGTACAATAATCTCAACAGCAATGTTTGTCTCTTACCCACAGGGAGTATAAACACCTTTAGAAATGGTTGACAAAGCCCTCATTATCTCAGTTTCTGTGTCTTCTGAAAACTGTGGGGATTTTTCCTAATGGGAAGCTTGCACTTTCACCAATTACCAAACTATTGCCTGATGTTCTGATTACTATAGGCCTTTGTTGTGGGTTAACTCTGGTGGGCAGCTTAAGCCCCACACAGCTGCTCACTCTCTCCCCCCTGGTGGGATAAGGGAAAGAATCAGAAGGGCATGAGTGATAAAACTCAGGAGTTGAGATGAAGACAAAAGCTGTGTGTGCAAGCAAAGCAAAACAAGGAATTCATTCACCACTTCCTGTGGGCAGGCAGATGTTCAGCCATCTCCTGAAAGCAGGGCTCCATCACATGTGATGGTGACTTGGGAACAAAACTGCCATAGTGCTGAATGTCCCTCCTCCTCCTCTCCCCAGTTTTTATCATTGAACAGAATGTCATAGGAGTGGGATATCCCTTTGGTCAGTTGGGGTCAGCTGTCCTTGCCGTATCCACTCCCAACTCCTTGTGCACCCCCAGACTGCTCACTGATGGGATGGGGTGAGGAGCAGAAAAGGCCTTGATGCTGTGCAAACCCTACTCAGCAATAGCTAAAATACCAGTATGTTATCACCAGTGTTTTGGTCACAAATCCAAAACTTAGCACTATACATGCTTTTATGAAGCAAATTAGCTCCATCCCAGACAAAACCAGTGTAATCTCCACCCTTTATTCCATGTGGGAATTGACATTGTACTCAGGTCCCACATTATCTGATAGATTCGCCCTCATCAACCACCTCCTCTTTCCCATCTTGGGATATATACATGGATATCATTCTCTTAGTGGGTGGATCACCCCTTTAAAAGTCCATAAAATGTCTATGGAGTCCATTTAGTCCAAGTGTATTCAATCTGTTATTCAACCTGTATTCCATCAATTCACTCAGGACAGGAGAGGTGGTGTGGTGTGGAGTTACTGGGCACCAAAACAGCTCAGGTTGGGTTGCTGCTGCACTTACATATCTTGTGAGGCTTGTCCTCCATTGGTTCAGATGCTTCCTGCTGTACTAATTTCCGTAGCATGCAACTCACATCCTGGGTTACAACAGTTTAAAGGTATTCCCGTGACAGCCTCCCCCTCTGGTCCCTTCGGGCCAGGTTATAGGGTTTAGCAATAGAACAAAACAGGGTTTGCAGCAAACTCCTCCCTTTGCTCCTAGCCTGGCTAGCAACAAGGAGTTCCTTCTCTACTAATTCCCATGACATGCAACTCAGATCCTGGGTTACAACAATTTAAAGGTATTTCCATTACAATCTTCAGCCCCCATCCCATTGTACCAGACCATAGGATTTAGCATTGCAATGATCTCCTCTCCTTGTCCCTCCTCCAGCTTGGGATTACACACAGGCCCACAGTCCATGTGGGGCAGTGTGGACTTGTCTATGGACCACCATCCTTTGGGGATGTAGCTGTTCCAGAATGACAATAGGCCACACTCCCTTCAGGGGAGTACCTGCTCTAGTATAGACTTCTCCATGGCCATGTATGTTCTTGGTTGTACCATCATGAATTTAGCCACAGTCGCAGTCCTGTGAAGTTGAGTTCCAGCCTGTCCAGGCTCGGCAGCAGTGCCCTGGCCATCTGCCAGCCCATTCCTCTTGTCAGTATATTCCCAGGCAGAGCAGAATAGAACGATAAGGAGAACAGGAAACAGCAGAAGCAAAAAGCAGTCAGTAACGAGCACTGGTTACTAATCTACACCCAGGCAAGCAAGCTCCATGGCAAGCACAGGAGCCTGACAATTAATAGCTAAACGGATAAAAATTTAGTATAGCATACTCTGATCAAATCAGTTGTTATCTCTAACCCCTCATGCTCCACACTGGGTGCCAGGAGGGACTGTTACAGCTTTACCCTGGTGAGCAGCTCAGCTCCATGCAGCTGCTCTCTTACTCCACTCCAGTGGGATGAGGGAGAGCCACCAGAAGGGTAAAAGTGCAAAAAATTAAGGGTTGAGATATAGACTGTTTAATAAGGCAAGCAACAGCCACACATGCAAGTAAAGCAAGTAAAACAAATCATTCATTTATCACTTCCCCTGGACAGAGAGGTGTTCAGCCATCCCCAGGAAAGCAGGGCTCCATCACATGTGACAGTGACTTGTGAACACAAACACCATCACTCCAAACACCCCCCACTCCCCTTGTTCCCCCAGCTTTGTATGCTGTGCGTGATGCCATATGGTGTGGCATATCCCTTTGCTCAGCTGGGGTCAGCTGTCCCGGCTGTGTCCCCTCCTGACTTCTTACCCATCCCCAGCCTTCTTGCTGGTGGGGTGGTGTGAGAAGCAGAAAAGCCCTTGATGCTGTGTGAGCACTGCTCAGCAATAAATATTGGTGTGTTACCCACACTTTTGGTCACAAAGCCAAAACATAGCCCTAAACAAGCTACTATGAAGCATAGTAACTCCATCCCAGTCAAAACTGGTGCAACTTTTTATGCTTCAGTAACATCTTCACAACTGTGTGCCACTGGGCAGAAGTCAGGGAATAGGAAAGCTCCTTTTATCCATGTGAATTTACAGTCGTGCTTGGAAGAAGACTTACACCTTTTTATCAGGTTATTTCCAACAAAACTTACCCATTTATTGAGGACAACTAATATTTTTTGTTGCATTTAAAGGGAAAAAAGTTTTCTGCAAGAATGACAGCAAGTCAGGCAGGATTTTATTGGCAATTTTAGGGGCATCTCTGATTTGCACAACTCCAGGCTACTTGATAATTGAGAGTCCTTACTTGGCTCTCAGAAACTTGCAGGTGTCCTGCTACTGAAAATCTACTTGACATCAAATGGCTGTGTTATGTAGGAAGGGACTTCTAGGTCTCTAAACCTTGATTTATACATGACTAGCCAAAGGAAAGGAAATATGTTGGGAATGTGAAATAGAGGGAGAGATAAAACAGAACAAGATGATAGCAAGAATTGGTCTTCAGAGAGAGCCTCATGTAAAAATCAAAGCACCTGGACTTCATTGTATTCTGGTTTATAGGGTTTTCTTAATCACCTAACTTCTGAGAGAAGGTAGGCAGTACCACAGTTGATGGCAGTGACCCAAGGCAGATCTACAAGAAGTGGTTTTATAGTTTCCATTTATTTCAGAAATAATTCTGTGGACTACAGACCATCTAGTTCATATTATCCTATTTTTAACCTTAAAGGAAGTAAAAAGGTGGTAGCATTCTGCAAAGAAGTAATCATAAGAATAATTCTCATACGAGTTTCCATAAGGAAAGGTATGCAGTATGGAAACAGCACATTTGTTCACAGAGCATACTGCAGGAGGTAGTATTTGCTGCAGCCAGAGCGTTTCTAAATTGACTCACGAGTATACAGAATTAGGAAAACAGATGCAAATCTAGCACAAGATCTCCAACTACCTGGCTTCTGGCCAGAATTCTATCTAAACTGGCTTTCTTCTGTCCTGGCTATCATTGCCTCTCTTCCTCTTTCAAGCCCTTTATTCAAGCACTGCTGAAGTTTTGCTTTTCTTGTCTCCAGAAACAGCCAGGTGCCTCTTTTTTGTTTCAGTTCCTGAAAGGAAAGAAGGTAAACAGAGAATAACTGGCTACTGGTAGTGTGTAGGTCCTTGGGTGTGGTGTGGATGTCACCTCGGTAACATTTTAGCTTGTCTGCTTGGCATCTTGCAAATAATAATTTGAAATCCTCCCACATATCCCTGCATGTAACTTGGTCTGTGGAAAAAAATGTGAGTTATATTTTGATAGCCAGTTTTAGAATTTAGGGGATTTATGTATGAGAAAGTTTAAAAGCTATCAGGATCTCTCAAAATACTGCAGCCAGTACTAAACACACCGGGCTTCATTCTCTGCCAAAATCTTTCTCAGTTAATCCTAATGTGACTTGATAACTTAGCTACGGACCTTGGCTTGGAATAGAGCCCAAACTTTGAAAGACTGGAAGTTTCAGTTGGCAAAAATGTGAAGGTACAGTGGTGAATTCATAGCAGACTGGGGTTTAGTTTTAATTATAGTGAGGGAATTCAGCTCTCAAGAAAAAACCCTTAAAAAGAGAAGCAGCAGGAAAGGTGAAGAAGGAGAAAAGAGACAAGTTAGACTTTATTCTCCTCTCTGTGACTGAAGCTGAGGTTTTCAGAGAAGGTTCATTTGGCTATCATCTCCTTCAGTTTCATTCAAAACTGAAAGCACAAAGAAGCAGGGTAATTTTCAGAAGTGAAATTGTTGTTTCTTGTTTTAATTAAAGAAGGGTGGTTCTTTATGCATACTGCCCTATTTCTAGGTTAGTGCACAACATCAGTGTCTGTACCAGCATCAGATTTCTTAGCCAATTCAGGCAGCTGATCTTCTATTCACAGTTTCACAGTGATCCTGTTCTCCCTTCATTAACACAGCGTTTGGGGCTTTCACACGTGGTTTGTAAACAGAGAATCATTAATGTTTGCTTCACTCTTCACTTCAGTGACAACCTTCATCCTGAAAAAGAGTGTTCCTGAGAACATATTTCCATTCATGCTGTTGCTAGAAGGTTATTTTAAACTCAAGCAATTTTCTCTTTCCAAACTAACCAAGTTCCTCTCTCATGTCATCAGTTGTTCAGGTTGATACCAAAGACACAGGCTCCTCCACTAATGCTCCATACCATGTTCATCCTCTGGGTATGTTATTAGCAAAACACACCTTCTCACCTCCCCCCTACTTTTTAGGCCATGTGATGAAAACAGTTTTTTCATGTTTCCTTTGACTGTGAATTATAAAATTAATTAAAACTCCTCTCTCTGGAAACACAGTATTTACCTGTTATATAGGTATATGGCAGACAAGTTGTTTCTGCAAAAACGGTGTCAGCTATCATTTACATTATTTTGTAGGGCTTTGTATTGTGTTAATTTATGAATAATTAATTTAATAATTTTATCACGTTTTTATTATACATTTGGGGGAAGGGTTGTATTCAGTCTTTAAACTCACTGTAGTTAAGCTACTCTCTCCTCTTTTGTCTCATTTTGGCAACAAAAAAATATGTATCTTATTTATAGAATAGAGAAAGTGACCAGGGTAGCCAGGTAGTTTTCAATGTAAGTGTGATTTTTTTTTAAATAGAAAATGCCATCCCCTGATTTCAGCTTTCCTATCAGACAAACAGGTCTTTTTGCACCTCTCAGTGCCAGCCATTGTAAATATAGTTGCTCACTTTATGTGTGGTGCACAGGGACACTGTCTTTATAAATACATATCTGGGTTAAGATTTAACAGATGGAAGGTGAGCAATAAGCACCTTACTGCACTGATTATCCTCTATACTCTGATGGCAGCTGATTTTCTCTTTTGTGAAACCAAACATCACATCCAGAGGTCGGACAGAGCTAGGTCTCCCTTGCTTGACTGAGCATAATATATGGCCTGACCTTCCAGTTCTCATGAATCACTGAAACAGCAGCTCTGAATTCAAAGGAAATCTAAAGAGCAGGAAAAAAAAGCCTGTACAAGCTTCTTCGGCTCAGACTTGCTTTGCATTTAGTAGATATTTTATATATTCTCTTTGGAAACTGTATAATTTTTTTTTTAGTCTTATTTGTGCTTTGCTGTTTTTTGTAGATGTCAAGTGTCTGCCTTACTGTAGTCAGGAGTGTGAAATACTGCCGCAGTAACCTGTGACAATGGCTTTAGTCTGCTTGTTGTTGCCTATTTATGGTGCAGTAATGGTTCATTTAATAGTCTAAACCCTAGGACTGTATTTTAATGAAGATTTAAGGCTGTAATACAGCTGCTATTCAAACTGTGTGAGAGAGGCATGTTGGAATAGCTCAAGATTTACTGCTGAACTGTCAGTCTTTAAGCTACCAAGTGTCTTTACCCTTTGGTGCAGTAGCTGTGGTGGAAACTGTACCCACTGCTGTGAGGCAGACACGGCGATTAATGAACCTGAGGCGCACTAATCAAACATATGTTTTCTTGGCACAATGATTGTGTTATATATCACATCCCAATGTACAGGCCTTTATCTTTCCTTAATGATCTAGCAAGGGGGCTTTTTCAAATGTGGGTGTTTTTCATGCACTCCTTAGATTCGTTCCACAGGGGGTGGCCGTTAAAAACATCTGACGGGCATGCAGTTAGCCAGCACCCTGCTGAGATTAGTAAAATACTATATTTAGTAATCACACTACATCAAGGAACTCCAGCATTGCAGGAAACAGTTTGATTCAATGCTTTTTTTCTGATTTTTTTTAAAAACTTTTTTGTTGTATGTCTTATTATTTCATCTGGGATAATTTTTTTTCAACTTGGGCTTGGTTTTTGTGTCTGTTTTTCAACTTTTTGTAAAAGATTTTTTTAGACAATGGTGGTTTTTTTTTTGTTTATACTGTTTCCTTGTTCTACTCTCACTAAAAAAAAAAAGAAGGAATTGTAAAACAGGTAATAAGAATGAAAAGTTGTATTTAGAATCTCTCTCATACTGCTCTGTGTTTAAAGAAACTGATCTATTATTTGTTAGGAAAGCTGTATGGATAATATATGGATTCATGCTTTTAAGTACTAGAATACTGTATGGTGAAAGCTCCTAAAATTGGCTTAGAAAAAATGGTTGAAATGAGCAAGGATATTAAATTTATTTTTGTGCCAGAAGTATTTCTTCACCAATAAATAAGCATGAAACAGACTTGGAGCTCAAACAGGTTTGTTTCATTTTTTCTTTAATAGTTGACATGACTAACTGTAGATGAACAACATAAAGTGGAAGATAAAAGACCCATATGGAAAAGACAGCTTTTCACCAGGATGATAAAGGAAGTAAACTGTTTCATGAGACTCTTGTCCAAATCAAAATTACTATTTTAACATCTGACTTCTGAGCCCATTCTGGTTTACTTGTTGCTGTAAATCCAAAGCAGCCTATGTAAAATCTTGGAAACTATTCTGTAAACTCAGGACTAAATTAGGTGCTCTCCCTTTAAGGGGCAGATTTTAAGGAATACCATCTTTTGTTCTAACAAAATAGTCCAGGCTTGTCAATCCAGAAGATCTGTGCACTGCTGAATATAATGGCATTTTATTACCTAGTTTATTTCTGTCTAGCATTCTAAGATTCCTGCTGATGCTTTGACTCTGATTAGTTTTCAGTTTGGAAACTTGAACTCCAGTGTCACAGATGACTTCTTTCTTTTGGTAATTTGTATTATTTTTTTTTTTTAATTATTAAGTGTTCAAGAAAGAAAGAGTTTGTCCTGACAGAAGTTGTGTTTCAAACTGTGAACATCTAAGCAGCAATGTGTGAAAAGAGTAGCCTTTGTTTTTGCTCCCCTCAGTCTCTTCTTGGTGCAATTAACTCGTTTCTAACAGTAGTTTGGTATATTACAGTCAAGCTTAATGATTAAGCAGTAGTACAACAGTTCTCTCACCTTCCTCAGCTGTGACTCAGAAAACCACAGTCCTTGTTCATGCAAAAGGATAGATGTTCAAATTCAGATATGCATGCTGAAAGCCAGCAGACTATGCTGTTCTTGAAGTTAGGAACATTGTATTTACAGAATAATTTCTGCAGTTTAACTATGGCCATTATCTGAAATTGCATATTGATCCAGTTTTTTAAAACAGCTTATTGCAAGATAAATCCTGAAATATTTTTTGCAGTTTCTATCAGAACACTTGCAAGTAGGGAGGGGTATTATGGTAAAGGTAGATTGAAGAGACATCTTTATCTAAATATGAGAGAAATGGGAAATTTCCTGCTTGTGAAGCAGCATTATGGTAGAAGTACCCTAAAATGTTATTTCCTATACAATTTTATGCAGTGTAGTTTACCTTCTCCTGTATAAAATAACATATAAAGTTAAGATTTCTGGCTATGCCATTCCTCATTCCATTGTAACGTTGTAAACATTCATTTTATATCTTCCGTTATGTGTATCTATAAATGCCCATCAAAATATTTGCATCTCTTCAGTAATTTAAAATACTAAAAACAAGGGCCAAATTTCAGCATAAGTGGTCAAGTGGTTTCAGGTCTTCACATACATTTCTATATACACACCCCAGTGAATGGTACCCATCCATACACACTCATACTACACTGCTTGTTCCTGACTGAAGCAATCTGTAAAAAGAATACATACTTATATGTTGTGTGAGTATGGAACATGAAAGCATACCTGTGTGAGTAAATCCATGGCACTGTGAAAAAATACACTTCTAGAATTTATCTCTGTATTTTGCTGTCTGGGATGCCCTTTATGTTTTACGTGCCGAGGTTTTGTGCCCTGCCCGCACCGCTCCGTGGAGTGCTGTGTTTGGGGTTCTTGAACTGGCTGTACATGATTTGTCTCAGGTGTATGTAGTTACCCAGGAGAAAAGCTGGATGTGCTGTGTGCTTTTTCCAATAAATGAGCAGTCTCATTTAGAATTATTGCCAGGATCTCATTGTGGGGGCATTGCTTTGTGCTGTGTAGACAAGCCTTGGAGGAGAATTGCATGCAAATCACTCATAATAGTCTGAGGCCGGAGTCTTGCATTTTACTCAGAAACTTGCACAGCTCTTGCAAGAGACATCTATATGCTGACCATAGTTTTCTAACCAGATCCTAATTCTTTTCCATCAAATCTCTGCTTATGTGTTATCTAAATAAAACATTCTGAATTTTAATGAGTGAAATTTCATTGCTGTTTAATCCTTAAATGTACTGAGCTAATCTGTGAGTGTCCCTTAATTATAAAAAGTGAAGCTGGGAAATTAGGTCCTAGACATAGAGACTAATTATGTTCATAACTTTTTTTTTTACCTCCATAACATATGGGAAGAGAAAATGATCAACTGTGGTTAGGCCAGAGGCCTTAATGATGGGTTATGGTCCCAGCACTGCCAGTCAGTCCAGTCCAGCTTGGATGAGTCATTTAAAGTCTGTCCACAAAGTGTCCTTACCTGCCTAACAGAGATATGGTGAGATGGGCTGTAGTTAAGCACTCCTGACTCTTTAAGGCACAGAGGAACTTAGAAAAGTATTATTTTTGTTGTCATGATTCTCAGTAATGGCTTCATAATCACCATTAGAGCACTTGGCCAGCCTTCAGTCATCACTCCTTGATCATAGATACTGACTCAGGTATTTGCTGTGCTCTTATGTTCCCCTGCCTTAAAGGATATGATATTCTTGAAAGTTTTATAGACGTTCAGATTCTTCCCACACTTAGTAATAATAGCATGGACATATAAGCTGAAATATTTGCAACATGCTGCTGGCCAAAACCCAAGTATCTGCTGCTATTTGGGTTATTTGATAATTATTTGACTACTATTATTTCTTTCTGAGTGCCTATTTTGGACATTCTGCTCAAATAGGTAAATAAAAAAGCCCCAAATTTTGGCTCGTAGATCAAACTTGAAGGGGAAAAGAATAATGTAGTTTGAGAATGTAGCAACTGGACTGATAAATAACAAAACAGGATTACTGGGAAATTGCACATACGCATGCCAAATGTAGAAGTCTGAATGTTTCTTCTGACAGCACAAATCTGTAGACTAGTGAGATTTGATGAAAGAACAAAGTTTTATTTGTTCCTATTCAAAGTCCAGTCTTTTGTCTTTTATATCACTATTCATATCATTAATATAGAAAGTGTTTATTTTGGTTCAACTGAAGAGCTTCAACAGAGCAAGACATAATTAAGAGAACTGTTGTCTGAGAAATTACAAAATAATTGCCTTGATACATTGAGATGAGGCCAAAAGTGCATAATGAAATCACTTTGAAAATTAAGCCTAGAAAGATACCAAAATTCTGAAATTATTGCAGTTTCAGTGTGGGACTCTAAAAGGGATGTGAGTCAAACCTGCTATTGCAGATAGTAGTGTCATGAGATACTAATAGTTTTTCCTCTGGCTGTCTCCTGTTCTTTCAGCTTGTTAGTCATTCTTTATTCCAGTGGACACTTGTGAATTGTACACAAATATTATGCTGACAAAAATGAAGCCTACAAAGATACTGTACAGTTCAGAAAGTGCCATTTCCCCATTTCTACACATGTGCTTTTCTTGGTCACCAGATTTTGCCCCTTTTGCAATGTCATATTTGCAGTACAGAATCATCCTCTTGATTTTTGCTGCCCCATTTCTCACATTGCGTTCCCACAACACATACTCAGCAGAATATCTGCTTTGCAGCTAGTTTTGGAAGCTCGATAAGCCTTTGTCATAACAGTAGTCCCTGACATTTAAAGAACTTCAGTTTATATTTGCCAGCCAAATTTCATACCTTCATACCTCTTTCAATTAATCAAAGTTAAACCATTGTATATGTGAAGGGGCCTCTTGTGGTTTCTAAGTAAGTAGTATGGCTTTTCTGGCAGAGAGCCAGGAGCAATTTAGTAGGCACATACTGTGGGAGTTGAGAGCAAGAGAGACAGGAATAATCCAGAAAGCTTTAAGAAGGGCTGAATGAAATCAGTATTTCTATACACAGTACAAGACTTCTGCATTCTTTGTCTTACTTTTGGCCACGGCAAAACTGTTTTGGTGTGTTGTCAGTAAAGTAATTCTGAAACATAGCACCAACTTGGTTTTCCTCTCACTCAGCCAGTTTTGCACCGGTTTTACTTCAGTTGAAGTATTCCCAATTTGCACCTTTGGCAGAAAAGGGTTAGGCACAAGGGATTTAATACACGGTTTACAATTGTCATATTATCACTAAACCATTTCCACAGGAATAAACCTTATGGGGTTCTCAGTTGTCTTCAGAAATAGTAAGATTTATTCTGTAGCCTGAAAGTCAGGATGAGACTTTATCATGTACCTTTTGCCTGAGAGCTATACAGCTGTAAATAGATACTAACATAAAAGGTTTGTCTCCAGCAGAGCTGATCTCTCTTTCCAATTCTGACAGGGGTCACATAGTCAATGTAAATTACCACCATAAACTAAATTCCACCTCTCCTGTAGAACAAAGTGCTTGATCTGCTTGTCTAGAAGTCAGGAGCTATGCAGAGAACTGTAATATTTCAACAATTCAGCATGAGTGGCAACCTGTTCTTAATAATGAAATGCTAGCAACATTTAATTTCATTTTGTTTCATCATGTTAAAATCCATCCTTTCTTTAGGGGATTTAAAAACCATCTGAAGGGAAGCTGAAGACAAAGAGAATAATTCAAGTAGAAGCACTATCTTCTTCTGTATTTCATGCAAGTTCAGGTTCAACATGCACATCTTGACTCCCATAGGGAATTAGTTACTCTTAGGAAAGGATAGTCTAGACATCTCAAGAAGAATATGATTCCTCCATTTTATCTGTCATTTTAATTTAATGAATAGTAATAATAATGTCAAAAGAGTTACTGGATTTTACTAGAAATGAAATAACAATCTAAAAATTTAAACTATTATTGGCAAGTTTTTGGAGGTTGTAATGATTTACTTGGGTGTTTTATGACTAAGCTACAATATGCTAAAAAAAAGTTATGTTAAAAATGACATGTAGGTTGGAAACTTTAACTTGAAACTAGATTCTTATATAGATACAACATCTTGAATTCAGTCTGAAAGATGTCAGAATCTGAAGAACCCAGCACTTCAAAAATTATGCAACAGAGATACCATGGAAAATTTGGCCCCAGTTCAGCATGTGACTATCTAGACTATTTTACACACTCCTTTTTTAATATTAAAGATGAATTCAATGTAAATGTCTGGAATTCTTCTTACAAGCTTGTTGAAAAGGGACAGTATTTTAGCATGACTCCCTTGTGCAAATGTGGTGTTTAGCAGATTACGTATGTTATTCTGTTATAGGTACACTACAGTGATAGACAAAATGGCAAAGAGTGTTTGACCTGTTTGACACTGTCTCCTGTGCAGATGACTTTCCAAGGTATCGGAAGCTCCATTGAAGCCAGCCATGACCAGGTATAATACCTTCACCCAACACTCTTGTAATTTTATTAATATCTGGTGAGGTCAGAATGTCAGCATTAGTATATTTAAAATTTCGACACATCTTGTGCTTTTCATATGGCATGTTCTTGTCACAGGGATTTGCCTCTCTGGCCCTACCAAAATTCTGATTAGATCTAAGGAGCTGACATGAAAAGGAGACAAAACTATATTGCCTTTTACATATTTTAAGACATATTAGGAAAGCCTGAAGAGCTTGCTTTGGTTTTAAAGTCAGATGTAAGGTTTCTGCAAAGGTTTTATTTGCTTTTATGTGTGTATCAGGTCTTGTCTATCCTATTTTTGTTAGAAGATTATGAGTAGCTGGAAAAGCAGAGAGATGAAGCCATCATCTCTAGCTGTTGTCTGTCACAAGAAACTGGCATATGAGAGAGGAAAGGTGCTTTTAATCAGACTGTGTAAAACTCCCATTTTGTTTGGCTGTTGCTAAAACATTTAATCCAAGCTTCTGGCAAAAGGCCAGAAGAAGAAAAAAGGCTCAATATTAATCATTTATCACCCTGTTGCTTCAAATGGGAACTGAGGGGGACTTCTATTCTTGTTGTCTGGTCCTCCAACACTCATATGTATAAAAGCAAGACAAGACTTTGATACTCTGAAAGTTATAAAAGCAAAAAAGCAAACAAGTAGAAGAAAACATTAAACCAAACCTTGCACCTTTCATATCTTCAGTAGATTAGAAAAAATTGCCATGTTTACTTGCCTTTGCAGGTCATCTTTAAATGGTACTGTGTTCATATTTGCTGTACATTTTATCAGACTCTGTGCAAGATTCACTAAGAAAAAAAAGGAAAGTTGCCTTAAGAATTAGCTGAATTAGTTACTTTTGGGGAAAAGTTTCAGACACTCTTAGCCATGTTTTTGTTTGGTGGTTTTTTTATTGAAAGTTCCTAAGTTAGTTGTTAATATAAACTAAGCCCATTAGTTATTGACATGGTAACATGAGGATACTTCCTGCCCTTAAGTGTTTGGTGTTTTACAGTAATGGAGAGCTGTGGTAAGTCAAACCATGCTTTGACATTCAATTCTCATTTCATCCAGCAACTTGTTTATGCTGCTCGAAAGCTGCTCCATTTTTCTTTCAGTAAAGATAGGCTTTTAAAATATAGTTATAACACAAGTACGATATTTAGACATTTCAATGAGTTTAAGGTGGTCCCTGTCAATTTGGTAACAACTACATTCTGGGCTACCAGCCAGCTTGGCCTTTGTCTTAGCATTTATTTAGGCTAGAGTATGATATGTAAACAGAAAAAAGACTCTGTAAGCAAAAAGCCCATTTAAGCCATCTGAATAATTATATCTTCAAGACCTCTAAATGAAAATGTTGCCTTGAGCCTGCAAAGTCAAGCACCCAGAAATTAGGACATTCCAGATTATGTGCAGCATTGGTTTCATCCCAAATGTACCCATTCAGTGCTCCAAACAGGATATTCTTCTGAGAAGAAAAAAATTTGCCTAAGATCACGTAGATAAAGATTGTATCATAGCACATTCACAAATAGGCAGAATTACATTTACTTGGGCCATTATGTAGCTGGAATTTCCTCATCTTGTTTCAATTTGAAATTTAAAAAATATTCATAATTGGTTTTAGTTACATAATTTTCCACAGGGTTCTTAAAATGGAAAGAAAAATGTTTTGTTATTGCATGGGGTGGTTGTTGTGTTACTGAACCCACATCACTTGTGCAAAGATTTCATCTGAGCCGAGAGCAAAAGAAAATAATCATCTGACAGCCAAATGCCAACCAGTGTCTCGCAAAATAGATCCACTCACTGGACAGGATGCACAAATTTCTGCTCGTGCCTTTCCTAACTTTCAAAGGAATTTCATTTTCTGGGGAAGAGAGATGCTGTTGTCTGATTGTGTTTGATAAGGGGGTAGCAGGACTAGAGTAAAGGATCATTTTCCATCACCTGAATAAATAGAGAAAAATGAATCATTAGCAAGTCAAGTGTTTGTCAGGCACTGGAATTAATAAATTAATATCAAAATCAGAGCTATTAATGGACTAACTAAAAGAAAATTCCCCTTTTCTCTGTTATTTCTGTGTGACTGGTATGTTTTTCCTTGTTTCATACAATTTTACTCACAGTAGGTTGATTTGATACTATTTTAAAAATAGGAGACAGAAATGCTGCACCTTTGTTAAACTTAATTACATTTTAAAGTGACAAATTAAATAAGTGCAAGATAACTGTATGGTATAAAACTTGAATTTTAGAAATTCTTCTTTAACTTTAGTAATCTGTTACTTTTAAATCATGTCTGTAGTATTATATGGCTATTAGGATGGGCTGGTCACCTGAAAGCCTGTGATTTCAGTGGAGGGATGGTGATTTCTGCCTCAGCATTGAGGCCTTGCATAGTTTGGCATCAAGAACTGTTGGCTTCTGTACTTATGAAGATAATTTTTCTCGTATTTGTTCTAAAATATTGATTCTACAATTTCTACAGTGTTTTTTATGGAACATTTTAGGAACAAGACTCTGGAATATTTTGGGGAAAAAAGGGGTGAAAAGTGTTGTGTGAGAGTATCTAATAAAAAAGCTGTGTACAGATCTGTCACTATACTGTGGAAGAAGAACCACAGTACTGTGGTACGTGTCAGCTGAACACATACCTTGATTAAAAAAAACAAAGAAATAGAAATGAAAAGGGAAAAAAAAGAAAACTCTGTTGCCAATGGCATCTCCAGCACTATAGAATACTTTTTAGATTGGATTTGTCTTTTGTAATGGATCTCCCTACTCATATCCAGTGGGAGATTTGTTACCCAGCAGATACCAAAGTGGTTACAATCCTATGTAAGTACATTATCTGGCTTTTTCAAATATGTCAAGACTTGACACTACAGTTTTTCAAGTCTCTTGCTCTTTTCCTGTACTCTGTAGGGAGTTTTCATTCTTTAGATTGGTTTAGCTTGTGATTTTAATGAGTTCAAATATTTTCCCCACATACTTCATCTGAGCAATTTCAGATTAATATAAACGTATCATACTGGTACACTAATTAGTGTGTATTTCAAATGTCTGATTGACAAGGCTTATCTCATTTGGTCATGAAGAAGTATTGTGGAAGCAATTGCTGATCTTTTATTTTTCTTTTGACAAAAAGAAAAAATGGGAAACATTCCTAAAGCACCACTGCAGTCTGTCCTGCCGCATATTTTGTTGGGGTTTGCATTCAGGTATGCCAACCTCTTTTATAAAAATTTAATGGGGTTTGTAATATTTTTTTCCTTAATTATTTCTCTCTGTTTTTTTCTGTTTCCCGTTATGTGACTATAACTCTAGATTTCTCTTTCCTTAATGGNGGGGGAGGTTCAGTAAAATTTAGTTACAAGTAGCTGTTAGTTAAAATGGTCACCACTTTCTATTGATTTTCTCAATCAAACCTGAGTTTTTCCTTTATGGTAGTGAAGCCTGGTATTTTTTCCTTTCTGTGGAACTGGAGACACTCTATTCTCAGGTCTTATTATGGACTTTAGACATATAGTATAAAGCTGGGGAATGAATTGAAAGTGAGTGATGTAAAATAACAGAAAGGAAGTCCAGGTAGTTTTTTATTTGTGTCACTGAGAAAATTCAAGATATGAAAAGTAGGAGACAGAAAAGGAAAAAATTCATAGATAGGAGGCTATATAATCAAAAGTAGTTGGAATGAAGCAGAAAACTAAGAAAGTGCAGGGAAATTGGGCAATGAATGTCTAAAGGCCACAGAAGTGGGATAAAGAGAGAAAGTTAGAGCTAAACAGAAGGGGTCATCAAAAAACCCCACCAAAAAAGACATCTTCTGCACTGCTGCGTCTCTAAGTACTGAAACCTGAATTTCTTGTTGCTGATGCGTATAAATATCTTCCAGTTTTAGTGAACTGTGACACATGAAGAGTTCTTTGAATTCTTGTGTGCAGACACACTAAGAACTATAAGTTAGAGAATGTAATGCTAACAATTGAAGGAAATAGAGATTTATTTTTCCCCAGAGGTCTCTAGTCAATACCTTAAATCTGTTATAATGTATTTCACTCAACAAATGTCATGGGATTCACTATAATGGTAGCTAGGTTAAATTTGATGGCCTATGTCAAATGGCCTCTGACATAGTTTCAATCTAAGAAGTGACATACTTCTGCTTTGCCTTGAACAAGGCAATGTCAAACTCAGCTTCCATGTTTACATGTATATTTTAGAAACTCGCAATGTTATCCTCTTTAGTGGCTTTATAATCATTGTTTTTCTGGATGTTACAGTTCTGAGTGACTGTATCTGCTTTCAGGGCATCACACTTCTGTGATTGTCATAGCTGTGAAGGAAAAAACATCTTGGGTGCATTCTTAAGGCTTGCAGAACAGCAGGCAAATTGAAAGTATGAACATGCATTTTTAAATAAAATTATTTAAAAGTCAGTGCTGGTGATGAGAAAGAACAGCTTGGGCCCATTTTGAGATTTTGAATGCTTGCCATGGAGTACTCTGCCTGTTCAAGAGAATTTTTAACTCTGAGTAATTTAATGTTCATTGAAGAGTGACCAGTTCTCTACTTGAATTTCAGGAGACAGATCAAAGAGCAGTGCATTTTCTTTCTCGTTGCTTTAATACTTTTTGATGATTTTGGAGGTTTTAACATATGCATGTCTTTTGAAACTGGCAATACTGTCCATTTGTTTATTACTGACCTCAGCTGTTTACTTCACCTAATACTCCCAACGAGATGTGCTGCTAAAGTGGTATCAATGAACCTTTTATGCCTATATTTTTATTCCTTGCTTTTTTAATGTTATCAATTGTATTTATATTGTATAGTAAACTATTTTTAGAACTCTTCTGCATGTTGCGTTGCACAGAATAGAATGCTTTTATTTTGCAGGAAAGAACAATTGTTTAATGTTATATATAATCTACCACTAATAACACTTTTATTTTCAAGTATAAAAATAGCTGGAAAGAGAATGAGCAGGGGCAGAAATTGTAGAAGTGGAAGAGCTACTGATAAGATAGACTTGATCAGAGAGCCCAACAGGGAGGGGATATACTTAAAGGAAGACACCACACTCAGCAGTTTCGGAAATCACTGGTGGAAAGCTTGGCAGACAGCAGTGGTGAGCAAACTGAAATGCGGTCTGTAGCAAACCATCCTTGCTGGCCTGCAAACAGGCATTTCTGGGCAGGGTTAACAGGCAGGGGGGTGCCCAGGTGTGAGCAGATCCTGATGGCATTTGGATACAGGCAGTGCGGGAATAGTTCTCAAGGAAAAAAAGAGATGGGTGACAGGCTCAAGGGAAGGTGCTTGGAGCATTAAGGTTTGAGAAGACCTTTACATTGTAACAGCAAATGCATAACACACATGAAGCTCCACATCTCTGTTACGTTCTGAGAATTGCTTGTAGAGCACATTCAGGAGGCAGCGTCCAGGGAATTTTCTAAAGCCAAAATAACTAAAGGTGTAATCAGGGAGTATGCAGAGGATAAGAATTTGTCCAGTGCTGTAACCAGAAAAGATAAACGAGGTTGTGTTTTTTGTTAAGATACCTTTCCAGGTCAGAAAAACAGATGATTTACTGGACACTACATTAATTCCCAACTAAAAATTTTTTTTCTAAGGAGAAATTAGGATTTTCTGGATGTTGAGATTTACTTCACACTAAGTTTTTATGTCCTGGACATGGTCAAAAAATGAAAAAATGTTAAGGTTTTCTTTAAAAAATGTCTCCTTTTTTGGTTTTGTTTTTTTTTCTTAGGTGATGTTATATGTTTCACTTGTCAGCACATTTCTGTTTTACTTACTGTAAATGCAGTTATCATTTCTTCAGGGTGGCTTCTTCAATAAAATGATAAAACTTTAGTTCTAATATGTAAAATTTTTCTAGCAGTATTCCCAAAGTTTGACAATTCCATTATAGCCCCTTCAGCATCAGGACTTCTACCTGATCTTATGATCACACAACAAGGTCTCCTTCTCCTGCAAGGGTGGTCTCACTGGCTGCTGCCCTCTTCTTGACAGCTGTGTACCCCTCAGGGGTGGGTGAAACATGACCACAGTTGAGTGCCCAGTGCTCCAAACGAGCCCGCTCATGTAGGACAGAACTGTATAAACTACTTTTGATGTGTAGTGCCATGCTTCACTCTTCTGTTCTGTCTCTTAGGTTGATGCTGCAGTAAGGAGTCATCCCATCAGGTTTTAGTTAGGCTCACTGGATTGTTGTCTGCTATTTGATATTTTTCCTCATCTGTTGTGCTCCCCACGACTGTGTGTGGAAGTATTGGTGCATTCTCTCCGTATTCATCTTCTGTTTCACATTATGTCAGTCTGCATGTACGTGACAGAACATTTGCTTTTCCCTGGCAGCTGCTAAAGTTTTCCTGGATGAGCCCAAGATCAAATGCTTGTATTTGTTCAGGAAGTGTAATCTTTAATTTTCAAAAAGTGAGTTACTAATTAACTGCTGAATGAGGAAAAAATGCAAACCAAGGCATGGCTATCTCCTTGCCAGACTCTTTCAGTCCTCCCAATCAGGGCTTCCTGAGTAGATTCCCAATGTGACTGCTTCTTGCTGAAGATGCATAATAGGATTTTTCAGTGCTTTGTGTATGCATGTTTGTTTACACAGCAATGTCAGCAGGGTATGAAATGCTACTATTGCAGTCTCTGCCTGTCTTACATGCTGGCCATGTAACTCATAACTAATGACAAACAAAGACCGTGTATGTTTTTGGGACTGTCTTCCTCTGTCAGAAAAAGAGAAAAGAGGTGAAAAATCTTCATGACTGCTATTGGTGGGGTTTCACAAGAGTGGTGAGGCTCACAGGATCACACAATGGTTGAGGTGGGAAGGGACCTCTGGAAGTCACCTGGTCCAAGGCCCCTGCTCAAGCAAGGCCATCTAGAATGGGCTACCCAGACTGTGTCAAGGTAGCTTTTAAGTACCTTCAAAGTGAGACACTCTACCTTGGTTGTTCTTTCCTGTTTACTTCATCTCCAGTCCTGGCTGCTTCCTAAACTGCTGAGCTAGGTGTAAACAAGCTTTTAGCCAGCTCAGTGAGTTGAACTGATCCACTGGGGCTTAGATGAATACCAGGGCTGAAACAAGGGAGACATCAGGGCTGCCCAACCAAGAGGAGAGGAGAGGGAGCCATCCCTTTCCACAGCAGCAGGCTGTCAGCTCAGCTTACCCACCTTGTAAAATGTCATTTAAAGGGGATGAGGCAAAAATTAACTGTACAGCGAAGTGAATTTCTTGTAGAAATGTTTTTCTTCTTTAGTTCCCTTAAAGCTGTTCACTGTGCAGTAGCATGACCTGGCACAAACAGGAGATCAGGAATGGCGTGTGGAGGGAGGAAGAGCAGGGCTGTAGCAGCCCTGACCTGCAGAAGTTTAGCTGCTTTGGAACCGCACCCTTAGTAGTTACTTGCATTAAAATACCTTAGCGAGCTTTCAGTGCGGTGTAACATGTGGAAGTGGAAAGAAAAGCATTAACAACATACAGTGAGCCAACCTTCCATGGACCACAGGGCAGCTGTTCGCTATCCTAAGTTTGCAATCTGTTTCTGGTTTGGTTGTTTTTCTGTTACTTTAGGCTCAGTTGGACAATGGTGGAATGTAAAAATCTTGAATTTTCTTGCTGCTGTGGCTGTTAGGAAAGGGAAGAAGCTTAAAAGGGAAAGATATTGGAGAAGTTTGGAAAAGCTAAAAATGTCAGTTTACTGCCTTGTCACGCTACAGCAGCATATTCAGCCCACTTGTATTATCGAGAAATCTAACAGATTTTTCCCTGTCAGGGAGAAACATGGGGAAGACAACAGAGGTAGGTTCTGCTCCTACTCAACAGCTAAAAATGGATAGGCATACACCTACTGGACCAAAGTTGGTAACAGAGATAGACACAAAAATCAAGTGGAAGGAGACCCACCCCCAAGTATCTTGTCATGCAGTTGGGATTGACAAGGATCTAGATTTTTCATTTTAACCCCTGATAAGCAGCATTTTAAAAGCTTTGTACATTTTAATTTCTAGGACTGGTAAAACCTTTTGAAGTTATGAATTAAAACTAACACTCAGTCAAAGCCCAGCTGCCTGTTTTGTAGGCACCTCCATTTTAGACAAAGAAAGACATTAGCAATAAATACACTCAACTTTGTTGCCCACCCAGTGCTTGCTAGAGTTGTTCTGTGGCATTTTCCACACACTACTCAGAGTAATGCTATGTCTGTTTGTTGATTTGTGTTTAATCACTTGTCATTCAGTGAAGTTGCTTAACACCCTAATTATATAATTGGCATTTCAAAATACTTTTCCTTAACCGTTCTACGAGACAAAATAATGATTTGCACGTGTGGCATCTGAAGAACTGTGCTTTTGCCAAAATTCTGTTTGCCACCTAATTTTTCCACTTCTCTTGAAATAATATCACACGGCTGGCATTATGCATGCATCTAGCACAAATGAAATTTCATAGTTTTTGGTTTGCACAATCGTCATACAGCTACTTGATCTACACAGTGCAAGTAGAAACTAAATTTGACATTCTACACCCCTTCATTTCAAGGATTCATTTCAAGAAGCCAGGATCTCATAATAAATGCTCTGACAATAGACTTAATGGGAAATAAATAAGGTCAGGAAGATCATTGAGTCAGAATATCCCACTGTTTGCAACAGGAAAGAGTCACCAACCAACCTTCTCTTCAAAGCATCAAATGTGCAATGTCCTTACTTGATAGAGGAGTTCTGTATCCCCAGAAGCTCTGTATGTACCTGTGTCATCAATTTCATAGCCCACAGACTGTCTTTGTTCCAGTACTAATGCTTCATTGCAGCAAGATCCTTCACAAATGCTAAATGTGAGACTTCTTCCAAGTAATTCTCTCTCTCAAGGATCCAGGACTTGAGATAATAAACACTAGAATGGAGGTATCAAGCAAAACGAAAGCAGTAAACTCTTAAGTTAAACATTAAATTTTATCAATATTTCTTCATATTCATTCTTTTTCTTTCCCATCATTAGAGATACTGTGAGACCTAGTTTTCCACAGATTCTTACGGCTGTACAAATAATTGATTTTACAGTCCAAAATCTCCTCTCTCATCCTTTATCCCCTCAAAAAAACCCACCAGTTCAAATTGGTCCAAAATAAAGAAAAAAATGCTTCTAGCCAAAAAAAATAATTAATTTTGTACTTGGGCATTTGTAGTGAAACTAAGAAAATGGCTGAGATTTACAAAACTGGTGGGAAAAATGATGAACTACTTTACCAATAAGCTCAGGGATTCACACTCTCACGCAAGATGCAGAAGATGTAAGTTTTAGCCTATGCTTGTCCCCACAGGACCATAAGCCCTCTTTAGGAACCATTCTTATACTACAGAGGCACAGTTCGGCAGCCCCAGGAATACAAAGCAGTCCTGTTTTTGACTCAGTGAAGAGTTTGCTCAATAGAGTTGCATGAGCAGTAAAGTCTGGTGGAATTCTCATTTGATATTAACCCCTTTGATCTGAATCATGAAAAGGATTCTTATCCTCCTGGGAGTTAAAGAGGTTTAAACTGTGATTTTTCATAGTCCAGTATTGACCATCAAATGAATCTTCCCCTTCAGTTTTCACCACAAGTGGACAAAACTAAAGAAAATGTAACTGATAAGTCCTAGTTTCTAAAGGTATTTACAGTTTAAAATGCAGAATATCCATCCTGAGTCTGGGAGCAGGTTTGGCCAAAGCAAAACTGCTCTTTCCAATGTATACCTGGTTCCTGGAGGAAGATGCTTACTTTGTTGTACAGCCAGCCCCATCCCTGCCTCGGGTAGGTATCCAGCTGGTGGCGGCATTGTTCAAACCTCCGGCCCGTGTGCTCCTCACGGGGGGAAGTTGCCACATGGACCCGGAGCTGAGACTGCCAGGTCAGGCTACAAGGGCAATTTTAAGCAGCAGGACATGTTCAGATGGAGTCACTGTGTTCCCCAGCAGTACCTGGAAAGTCTTTGTCTACCTCCCTTGTGTATTTCTTCCAAGCATAACCTGCAGACAAAACAAGATCTTTCTTTCCTCAGCTCTTCAGCTGTCTGTAAAAGAGTTTTACATTTGTTCAGGATATTTAAAAGTTGGTTGCATGGCATGGATTCGTAAGGGACACCTTGGCAGTTGCTGTTGCTGAATCTCTCGTATTGGCTGTAGATAAAGCAAGACAAGTGCCAAAGCCTCAAGTCTCTTGTGCTGATAGCAGTGAAGCTCTGAGCAATCCCTGTACCCACCATGCCTCAGCCACTTAGATAAAAATAACACCTTTTGCTGATATTGGTTACAAGGCTTATCCCAGCAATGGAAAGATTTTAGATGGTTTGTGAGGTCACAGAATGCCTGTTTAGAAATTTCTTCAAAACATGGGGCTGTTCAGCGAGTCAGTCTTTTTTCAGACTGCCTCCTAAATATTTTCTGCGTTGATGTTGTTTTGAATAATTGGGATAGTTTTTTCTAGCACAGCATGGTGTATGAAATTATGAATTGAGGAGATTTTTATGTTGTCATGTTTGATTCAATACTCCATTGTCATTTTTATGAAGTGTTATAATAATACACTGTCAGTCATTTAGTGGGAAGCTGGGCATACATGAACCTTTGTGCCTGTGAGTGGGACTTCCCAGGGTGCCTCAGCTCATCAGTGCAGAGAATACTGCAGAACCTGGGGCTGGATTTTGCAATGCCACAAAACAGGATCATTCTTTCAAATTAAATAAAAAGTAAAGGCTCAGTGTATAGAACTTTTTTGGTCATCTTATGTCTGTCCATGCTTGTGAGGAAAATAATAACCAAAAAAAAAAAAAAAAAGGGTAAAGGAATGTTTGCCTTAATTTTATAAGCTGCAAAAGAATTAAGCAAGAAGATGTGGTTTTGAGAGGGAGTTAAGGAAATTAAAAGGAGGCATTAAGCATTGGCTTGATGCAGAAGTGCTTAAAGTCCCATTTGCCCTTACAGAACAAAAATACTAGCAAGAAAGTCTGACATGCTGGCAAAGACACAATTTAGGCATGTCAAACTACTTTAAGATAATTTGAAAGTTTCTTGGCCCTCATTTAAATAAACTGGATCTTTAGTTTTTTGGAACTCTCCTGATAAGTAACACTTAAAACCCTTTTGATCAAATACCCTTTCTCAGGCAATTACACGTTCTTAATTTAGAGGCCAGTTCAAAAGATTGCTTGTTACCTTCATTTAACAAAGGTTCAAGTGCTACAATTTTCTGATCCTTTTAAAAAAGGCAAACAAGAAGAGTTTACACAATAAAAGTTCTTTTTTTATTCTCAAATTAATTATTTTGAAATATCTCACAGATTACATCAGTTTCTTCCTTGCATTCATGTTGCAAGATGGCGAGTATTGTATATTGTTAGTGATGCATTAAATTAGTTGTTTACATTATAAAATCTAAACATATTAGAATCTTTTGTGTTTGTCTTCAAAGATTCCTATTCTAATAAAGCTTTCTGAA
This sequence comes from Drymodes brunneopygia, assembly GCA_013400955.1. Taxonomy (NCBI): domain Eukaryota; kingdom Metazoa; phylum Chordata; class Aves; order Passeriformes; family Petroicidae; genus Drymodes; species Drymodes brunneopygia. The sequence continues at coordinate 287,693 of VZTZ01032157.1, read as the reverse complement.
ACAAGTAAGGTTGTCTTTTTTGTTTAGTTTATGCATCAGTGGAGAACCTAAAGATTTGTAGCCTCTAGCCATCCCCGTCTGTGTTTAGTAGAGTGTAAGGAAATTGTGTTTTGGACAATATATATTATATTTTCATATAAAAAGGAAAGTTATACTTTTAAAGAAATGATTTTGAATTTAGAAAAGGTAACACCTGAGGCAAATGTAAATGGAAAGAGTGGAAGTTCATACTCTTCTCTCCAGAACTGTTTTGTTGCAACTTTTAATCAGAATAAAACAAGTATGTATAATGTCCTGAAAAATAAATATGTTGGCTGCATCCTTCCTATTTTGATGGCTTTTTTCACTCTTCGGGTCAAAGTGTTTCTGAGGGTTAAGTGGTGCAAGACCAACATTCAGCAAAGAACAGTATTTAGGATTTAAAGGAAACTTTGCAGTTTGGACTCTCAGTTTTGCTCTACAACAAATGTTTTAACAGAGTTGTAATGAAATATGAAAAAGAAAATCAAAAACTGATAGATTTAATATGACTGGAGCTGCTTGGTGAAAGTAACCTTCACTTTTGAGGGAAGTTCATGACTGAAGTTTCAGAAGCAAAGCAGCTTCTCAAAGAATCAGTTGAGCAGCGTGGCAGTGGATATTCACACTTGCCCCTCGACACACTCCTTTTCAGTGCAATATGTCTTGCTTCTTCATCTAGAGCAATGACTACTTTAAGATATATATAGACTTATATATATACACTTTTAGTCATGCTGCATCTGCCTTATAAATTTGTGTTTTCATATGTTTAGATGTACATCTTCCTATCCTAACAGTGTTGGCAAGTCATGAGTAAACAGCAGGATTTTATTTACCTGTCAAAACACCAAATAACTTGTATTAACCAATGACCAAAAAGAATGTCATAGTTATACTTTATATCATCTGGAAGGAAGAGTAGCAAGCTAAGTGTTAACTTCAGAAGCAGATTATTTTCTGTGTACAAGATATGCCTTTTAGAATAACATGCCAAGAGCACTTCATATCTCAATAGCCTCCAGAATATACAGCAATGTAACAAGCACTGGGTTATAGTAAAACTTGGGAAATGTGTCAAAATAAGCAGTGGAGTGAAGAGAACAGTACTGAAACCAGTTGAAAAAACAGGAAGGATAGAACTTGATAAAATTATGGAAAATCTTAAGGAACATCTAGTTTCTGATCATGACAGTGAGAAAAGTGATAAGGAGTAAACTGCTCTTTTTCGATAAGCTTTCAACTTTAGACAAAAAAACTAAGTGATTAAAAGGTACCAGAGACGTTTGATTAAATAAAAAAAAGTGTAGCTTTTTTAAGTGATATGTAAAATTTAAAAAAAGAGAATGTATTATTTGCTTGAAAGATTTTTTTAATTAAAGAAAGCATGTGAAGGAATGAAACAGTTTGATGTAAAAGCCTGACAGAAGTTGTTTCAAAGGTATCACTTGCTGAGTTATTTAGGCAAGATGTGTTCCCTCAACAGTCTAAGGATAGTGCCACGTGTAACAATGTAGTAGCACTCATCTGAACAGTTTTAGTAAAGTTGGAGATTAATCATGAGGCTTCAAAGCTGATACAGGCTGTGATCCAAAGTCTAAAGTACAAATTGAGGCCTTGTGAGAAAAATTAAAGGCTGCGTCTCAAATATACCCTCTAATTCTGGACTTCTGCTTTGAGATAGTTTATGCTAGAGTATTCACAAGAAAGAGCATACAGAGCTGTTAAAGCACTAGTTCATGAAGAAATTCTGGCCAAATGTCCTGATCCTGTAAACATTTCCATACTGTAGGTCTGCATTAAGAGGTGTTCCATTAGATCACGAGATGATTGGTCTGTGCAAGGTACAGAGTCAAAAATGCAAGTTCAACTGGTGTGAGTGGAGGTTGATCTGAGGTGAAATACCAAATGCATCGTCTGGGTTTGGGATCCTATCTTTTTTTTGGCTGGGCTCTTTCCTGAGTGCCCGAGAGTAAACCACCACATCTCTGAACACAGTCATGTTAAGAACTGTTGTTCCTGTAGTTATTTTTTTAAAGCCAGGAGTACATGAAAGCTGCAGTTCCCAGCTGTTGCATGATTTTTATAGTAGAATGAGTAATTTGTATTTTGAACTCCCTTTTGCTCTTTCTATTTTGTTTTACAAAACATTGTTGCTGGCTCTTGCGTGCCCATTTCCTCCAGCTGGACAAAAGTGACTGAAGGGGAAAATTTTGTTCATAGTTGTAGAAAAAGAGGTGGTGGGAAGAATAGAAAAGTAAAGGCTCAGTGTTGAAATCACAGGAATTCATGCCCCTTGTCCTGAGAACAGATATGTGGCTGGGTTGTATCTTGAAGAGCAGTGTCTTGTTTTGAGTAGTGCTCTTACTTCCCTCCTAGACCTCCCTCCTAAAGACTTGTTCCAGATCACAAATCATTCACAACTGAGAGAGCAGCAGCCTAGAGTATCAAAGACTAGTATTTGACTGATGGTTTGATCAGGAGTGCAGTTTTGAGGGGGATGGTCTTTATCAGATGGAACATGATTCTAGGTTGTAAATCATGAACTTCTGCATTTACAGTCATGTTCTTCATTTCAAGTCAAAATTAAAAGGTAAACAAGCCAAGGTGCCAGCTAAAACTGGTATAACCAGGTGCCATGCTTTGGTTTCTGTTACATAGAGAAGTCAGAATGTCTTTTCAGGTTGTGAATTGGACAGTGTGAGTAATTGGTGTAGTGCATTGGCTCTGGAAGCTTGCTAAAGACAGTGTTTCAGAGTGTGCATCTGAAGTTTCCATTCCACTCCTTGTCTGGCAGAAGAAAGAAAAATTTTGGTATCACTCTTCTCTACTTTGGGGACAAGTTGTGCACCTTTCTTCTAATCTCATCTTCCTCTACCTTTTTCAAGATACTGGTTTTGTCTTTGATACTCTTGAGACATCTCGCTGTGAATCTCTCTCATCCAAGGTGTTGCAGATCCACTGTCAGGTTACCCACACCTTGTCTCGTAAGCAGAATAACTTAAGCTGCTTTAGTCTTGAAATACAGAGATTTTACATCCTTACCCTATTTTTTTCCAGAAAACACCTGATCTGTCAGTATACCTTTTAAACTTTGGAGCTTAGAGCTAAGAGTGTTCAAGTTCTAGTATATCAATGCTATCTCTACTGGTAATAACTCTTCCCTGTTTCTTGGTATCATTCTGACCATGTGCCTAAGCTCTTGCTGTTGTAGCCTTTGCATTACTTTTGACATCAATTTTTTGATGTTGTCTTTTTCTGAAATAAATGATCTGCACCTGAATGACATGGAACTTGCATCAGTGTGGATTACCCATTGAAAATTCCATTTTACAGTGCTTACATGTCAACGTTAGGAGTTTGCTCTCTTTTTATCAATTCTTGCTCTTTGCTTGGGAGAAAGCAGAGAATACAGCAAGAATGCCTTATCTGTGTTGAAAGTAGGTCTTTATGTATGAAAAATAAGAGTCAATTTTCACTAAATTTGATTATTTCATGAATTCCATTCCTTAAGTACCGTAAGTAAAGTTCAAAATGTTAACATGGTGGTATGATTAGGATGCTTTTGATGAATGGGGTTTATATGAGGTGGGCTCCCATTCAGAATTAATCAGTCAGTGTCCAGCAAGTTTTCTAAGTAAATGTCATTAAAGATTGCATTTACAGAGAATGTATTTGTGCTCTCTAAATAATCATCTGGCATACTCTTTGCATAGTATCCTTATATAGGGTCAAAAATTACGGAGAAAATAAATCTTAAAAAATGCAAATTTTCCTACTAATGTACAGGAAGCAGCATACATCTGAGCAGTGATGTTGTAACCAATTTATTAATCCAGTCCTATGTCAAAATACTTATACAATGTTGAATATAATAAAATTACAACTATGATTAGGAACAGGGTTCTTCCAGATTGCCCCAGAGCAATAAGAAAAAGAATATACTGATGGGCTGTCTACATAGGAAGTAATGTATATATTTTATATTCATTCTGACAGAAATTGCAAAAATTTCTATGTCATTACAAAGCACTTGTATGAGTAGTTAAAATTAATTCACAGGAGTAAGTTTTATGTCAAGTCACTCACTTACATAGCATTTTCAAGACATGGCCCAGACTATAAGTTTCTATCAACATACTTAAAATACCTTGTCATTGTGGTGTATCCACTATGAATTATACATCAGATACACAATCAAATTATATTTCACGTTTGAAATACATTTTGAATATTTTCTTTTGCTATAAATTTCTTTAGTACAATATTTTTTCTGCTGAAATCTGAGAAGATCTTTTAATTGTGTAGTGTTGTGTTTCAGTAATTCAAGTCATGGTGCAGGTGGTACATGCGGTTTACTGATGTTAGAGATAGTATTTAAACAACTCCATGCTCAGAGGTAGTATATCAAAAGTTTTTAAATTGAGGGTGACAGAAACTGGTGCTGCACTTTCATGTTATCCAGCAGTGTGGAAGAATTTTGACATACAGCTGGAATGATCAAACTACACCAGTTTTACTCTCTAACTTCATTTGACGTGCATTTCAAAGATATTTCAAAATTATTAAGTTGTATACAGTCTTACAGTTGGAGAGTTTACCGTCTGTATGGAACATTTTAATAAAGGCTGATACAGTGGAGCTTGTGATCTCAAAACATTACATAAAACTGATATTTTTTTTGTAAATCTTTTTTTATATTTAATTTTCAAGTCATGTAGAAGCTGTGGTTTCTACAGGAGCTGTTACTATAAAAGTGAAACATGCTGCTACTAACCAGCCCACATTATTTTACAAGCACACTTCTTCCATTGATACAGGAAGAGACTGGCCCAGAAATACAGAAAATTGCTTCGGCTCATCAGCATTTTGTGTATATAAAATAGATAAAATTGGAAAACAAAGACAGCAATAGAAAGCCCAGAATAGTTTGGTGATACATTAGAAATTATATGATCTGTGCAATCTAAAGATGAGTTGTAGAATATTTATTGGCTTGTTGCTTTTTGATAGAAAAGCCAAGAAAATTTTCTTTGAACCTCTTTGTTGTTTTGCTTAATACTGATGTGAGTCAAAGACCATAGGGGTAAGCATAGATATAAACACTTTTTTAAAGGGTAAAAACTGTATGTAATTTAAAATTTTCTGTGAATACTTGCATTTGTTCAGGATTCTGACATCTGGGACCCATAGGACTTGATTTACTTCTGTAGTTGCCTGAATGTGTGTGTCCTATAAAAGAAATGAGGATTTCAAAACTTAAGAAAATAAAGGTAATTACAAAAATTGCTGTAAAGAGTCATGATTGAAAGTTAGTTATATTAAAAATATCTACTTGGAAGGGCTCCCTGGGTTTTTAATTTAAACTTTAAAATTTTTTTTGTTTAATTATTATGAAGTATTTCCCTACAATTTTAGCGAACATAAGATATTTTATGTCAGTGATGCCTTTTTTTATCTGAGTACCAAGTGCATTATTGCACAGGGATTCACAAAGGGTACCTCAGCATAACAGCACCTCATAATTATGTGACAAAACAGCGAGTGATGGTTTGGTGTTTGCCATGCTTATCTGCAGCAATAACAAAGGATTAAAAGCTTCCTCGCTCCCGTGTTGCAGTCCTCGTTCTTTCCCTGCTGGCTCACGCAGGCGAGAGAGACATGTTTATACCAAGCACAAAGCTCAGCAGAGGCTGGAGGAGGGAGCTGCTAAGTAAGAAGTCAATATATGTCTCATATAAGGAAAAGCAGCGTCCTGTGCCAGAGCTGTTTCTGTTAAACAGAAGCCTATGGGGGAAGGATTATGACGTGTGATTGAGACACCTGTTGAGAAAATAGGCAACTATTGACAAGTCTGATTCATGACTGAGTGACTGCTCTGCTAGTCTTCGCATGATCCCCACCGAGAGCGAGCCTCGACCGCCTGCTAAACAAGGGCTGTTTGAAGTTTCTTTTTAACATTTCCAAGACGTTAATTCAGCAGGACATCTCCACTGGGGTTCTCGATGTCACCAAATCAGCAGCTGTTGAAATCCATTCACTTCAGCATGAAATGTTTGCATAAGTTTTTTTCTTTTTTTCTTTTATTTGTGACAACAGCAAAGTAAATAAAACCCTAAAAATCCTGCACTACTCAACTTGTAGATGTGTGAGAACAGCTTCTGGTCACAATTGTAGCTGCTAAGGCAAAATATTTATTTATAGAGAACAATGACAATCAGAGTAGTTTATTATGCTACAGAAAAGGTATTGATTTTAATAGACATTTCTGTGACATTTTTCTAGTGTAAACATTCAGTTAATTTTTGTGCCAGCTGTCGAACTTGTGTGAAAAGTGTTTTGAAATGGAATTGTCTTTGTTTTTCAATTCAAAAAAATCTTAAAAGTCTAAAAACAAATGTTTCCTATTCTTTCCAGTCAGTAAATGAAACGCTGTTTTTCGTGTAGGAAAACATTTCTATCTGACTCACATTTCCCTGAGAAAACAGCTTGTATCATAGAATCAGTTTAGTTTGAAGGGGAAACAGAACAAGGCAAGACATGTAAACATATTACAAAGCTTACTTTGATATTTAAATGCTTTTTTTTTTTTTTTTCATTTCCTGGCCATCTGAAAAAAGGTGTGGTGAATGTAGTCAATTGTAAATAGAAACTCTGTATTTTCAGTCAGCTTCATTGTTAAACCCAAGAACTGCTGACCACATATGAAGACTCCCAGTTTGAGCCATCCTTCCTCTGTTTATTAAATCTGTTAAGACTTAAGTGTATTTTTACAAGTTCATTAATGTATTCCGTTCTCTCTGATGTATTTTTCCCACTATTATCAGATTTCATTATATGGGAGGAATTATCAGATCAACCCATTATACAGCCGAGCAGCGTTAAGTCTGATTGGAATTTGGGCTTCCCTCCGTTTACAGGGGGAATATTGTGTAAATCAGACTCTCAGGTTTCAGTGGGAGGCACAGGGCTGCACAGCATCCATTTGTCAAGTTGATTGCACCTCAGCGAGGCTGCATTAGCTTGTCTTTGAACAGAAGTGAAATCCTATGCGAAGCTCCCCTTTCTGTCATTTACACTAACATCCATCCTCTTAAACCAAGGCCTCAGAGAAAAAACAAAGTGATGGCACAATATAATCAGTCACTCAGGTTGTCTGTCATCTGTTTTCTTAAGGAAATGACTTTTAAGTTAGTGGAGCAGAAAATTGAAGAAAATTAGCAGAAGGTTGTTGTAGAAGCAGGAGGAATTTTTAAAAATTACAGATGTACAGAGAGAAGCTCTATTGCATAGAGCCAAGAGAAATGCAATTGATTCTGGTTTTTGGTTTGTGTTATTATAATGTCAGCGTACCCAATATGCAATAATTCAACTTTTAATGAGATTTTATTCATAAACTTGAATTGGGCTGTAAACGCACAATAAAAAGCTGGTATGCACATTTTCAGCTTTTATACCAGTGACTGTGTTTTATGATGCTGAATACTCCAGTAATTCGCACTCTTTTCCATGTGTCAGGAAAGCTGCCTACATATCTCAGATATGTTAAGCTGGAAGGGCTGTTGTAAACAGCTCTGGGAAGAGGCTTGTAAGTTTATTGGAAGTCAGAGAACTGGCTTTTTGCCTGATGAAAATGACAGTAGTAAATAACATTAATTACTCAAACCAATGCTCAGCGAAACTCATACAGTACAACTGTGACTGTTGCTACAGGGTTAGAGGCATAAAAGAGGAGACAAAGATGCACATTTTGCTTACGGTGAAAAGCACCACATTTTAATACACCTATTTTCCTCCCATCCTCCTAAACTCTTCTGTCCACTTTGGAGGTAAGTTTTTAATTAGGGATACTTTGGTTTCACTTCAATCACTAAGATGATCCATTTTGTCGTATATATCTTAAAGGAGCATTTTTCAGTGTGGTATTTTTTAAAGGAGGATTGTGTATGGCTATTTTAAGCTAGAGCAAAACAACACATTCCTAGTCTAAAATAAAAACAGTGAGTGCTTGCAACAAACTGGTGTGATTTTTGAATTTATTTAGTTATTTTGAAATAGATACGCCTTCTAACAGCTTATCATGTAGTAGGTGACTAGCATCTGTCAAATGTGCTTCTTTCTTTTCTTTTCTCCCATTTTCATTCTGCCCGAGGGAAAATTGCATGTGGTCTTTATTTGTTTATATGATGAAAATATAGTAGTTTAAATCTCACAGTGCAGTAATAGAAATGCTACTGATCTTGGGTGAGAAACCTCTTTTCTAATATTTCTTTTTCCCCACTTTTTTCTGCTAGAGGTAGGGGCACAAAACCTCACAAAACAAGTCAGGTTATTAAATTGCTCTATCCTAACATTCCTTGGAAATGTAGAAAAATATTACTATTTTCAATACTATGCATAGCATGTTCCTATAACTTTAATGAACAACTGTAGATTGCAGCTAGTTAATTTTTCAGTCACTATTAGATGTCCCTTGAAGAAAACTTTGTTTGACTTGATATTCTTGAATAGACTTAAATTAGAATAGTTTTACTCAAAGACAGTCAAATATATACGCATCTGTGGGATCAGAGCATAAGTGAATCCATTTTTCTCTTCAAAAATGGGTCTTAAACCATTTCAGAAGGAAAGTATTTTTAAACAGAGCATGTGAAATATAAAAAGTTACAGATACAGAAATATCAAATACACTTGTCATGCAACTCACATTTCATTAAGATATATATTACCTGAGGATTTGATATGAAGATGATAATGGCTACATTTTGTACTACTTTTCCCTTTTATAACCTAATGGTAACATTTAGGAATTCAGGAACTTGAGAGCCCTAGAGATCAATCTTGATTAGTTTATTTTTCTTTGTTAAGATTTTGATAGTCTGGTAATGCTTTTGTTTGAAAGAGTATTCTTTACTTCCTCTTGTGGGGCATGAAATATTGTTACACCCAGCTCTTCCTCTGAAATAGTGGAAAACAATTTAGGTAACTGAATCTTTGATGAGGAGACCTGAGATTGAAAGTTCTGGTGTTTAATTGCCCTTTTACTCATAATTCTTCTATGTTTAACCTCAAAGGTGATTAAAAAACTTACATCTTAATTGCATAGCCTCATTCAATCATTAGTACTTTGCCTTGCAGCAATTTATTACAACTTTATTTCCCTGAACCATCAATGAAGATGATGCTGAATTTTATATTAGCCAAATGTCCTTTTGAGATTAATGTGGTAATATAGATTTTATGCAAGCTTTTTCCGCTTTAATATTTGTGTTACTAGATTGGGGTTATAGGTATAGCACAACTGCTTGGGCAGTTTAGAGAATGCTGCATGTATTACCTCAAGAACTGATACTGGAGTTTTATTTGAAAATGTGCATCTGCAAGAGGAAATAATAGCAGGGCATTCTCTGATGTGCTTCTCTATAGCTATTTTTACATCTTCCTCACACAAGGTTTTCCCCTTTCAAGATAATAGTTGGACTCTCATTGTAAGAAAGCCCTAGGATCAGATGGGTGAGGAGGTGAGGATGTGGGTGCTGTGCCACAAATGCCATTGTTAATGTTGGGCAAGTCACTGTAAATTGTACTTATCTTTCATAGTGGTCTTTTGGAGGTTCCTACATTCTTAAAATTTTTAAGGGTTTCAGCTGTTAGGGCTATGAAATACCAAAATACCCTTGTGTCAATTAGAACTCATCAAGAGCATGTTTCCTGTTATGTTCTTGAATTCATTTTGGATAGATATTTAAATATGACAGGTAGAAAGCATTGAGACACTTGTGCTACTCTACATAACTTCCATAATTTAAAAATTCACATCTTTTCCATACCATTCTCAGATTAGAACTGGCAGCTACTGGCATCCACTTTATAAGTATTTCTGCTTCCTCAGAGCTCAGGGAGCTTTCAGTGGATGAGGCTAGTTTGATGAATGCTCCTGCGAGGTGTGCTGACACCAGTGCCAAAAGCACCATCCTGCCTTTCCCCCACTCCTGACTTCTCATTCCTGACCCTCTACCACACTATCCTTTGAGCTATCACAGCTGTTCATCCTATAAGCAGTGAGGGAGAGGAGTCTGGGGGAGGACAGGACTGCTGCCTTCACTCATTGCTCTGGTACAACCAGCTGAAGTGTTGGTTTGGCTGCAGACTCTGGAGCCAGATGAGAGGACTGTGCAAGCAAACCAGAAGGGTCTCCCAGCATTCCAGAAATGTGAACTTGTAAAGTACCGTGGAACTTGGTGAATGTTACATCCTTCCTCTAAGGAACAGGTAAGTTCGTGCTAGCAGCAGCTCAATCAGTAGCAGCCTCCACCCTAAACTCTAGCACATTTCACCTCCCAAAACAAAAGCATAAGTGAAGACATTCAGGCACTTGAATTAAGTGTTAGAGGGGTATGACTGGATATTAAATAAATCTCAGTGAAAATTGGATATATCTGGAAGAGTAGGGCAAAAGCAAATGAAAGAAAAAAGCAGGAGAAAAAGCATACCAGAAGACTCAAAGGAGGAAGAGAATGTGAAAATAAGAAATAATTACATAATCACTGTGACAATCCTACAAAAGTCTGAGTGCTGGCTGAAAAGCCTTCAAGATATTTTTGTTGTTGTTGTATATCTCCTGCATTGAAGGAAACAGGAGTAAAATTGGGGGCGGGTGATTTTGGAGGTGTTTTTTTAACTAGGTATGCCTAAAAGATGCTTGACTTCATAATTTTCTCCTAATAGAAACAGCCCTCAGGGCCTCAAACTTCGGCTAATCATTTAGGTCAAAAGGGTAATAATAATGTAGAAGACCATGAATTAGAAGTGTACCCTGGGGAAAGCTTGACCCAATGCAGAAGTAGAAAATAACCATACAAAACTCTGTAATGGGATCCTCTGAAGCTCAATGGGAAAATGAGGGCTCATACAAATATGCTCACCATCTAATATGAAACATAACTCCAGAAGTATGTATTTTTATTCCCTGTTACGAGTGAAACCACAGCGGAGTTACTGTAACACTGAGGCAGAACTAATCCCATCACAGGATCAGATCTTGGTAATAAATAGTTCCAGGTGTGATCCAAGGATTAGGAATGCTTGGATTTTTTTAAACTGAAAGGTGTAGAGGTTTTTCAGTCTTTCCACTGAGAAGTGAGGATTGTGTGAGGTGTGAAACTCCTGTTTCTCAGAAGACAGACGTGCCTATTGCAGATCCTTTTTTACTGGTATATCTGTCTGAAATGCTTTACCAAGAAAGCTGATATTATTCTCCATATATTATGAAAAGAGGATGAGGATGCTCAGCATCTTGCTGGAAGTTAGCCACCATAGTGCTGGCAAACCTGGAAGTATGAACACTGCCACAGTGCTCTATTTCATGGGTTCTGCTGCATTCCAGTTCATCCTTACAATCTGCCATTCTATTCATTGTGAAACTTTGGGTTTGTGATGGGACACATTTGGGCATAGCAGCCGATAGCGCCGGTTTTCTCAGGCACATAATTTGGATAAGTTTGTAACTGAAAAAGGAGCTGTCAAGAGCTGTCTCTGTGGTCACACTGAGCATTTATATCTGTTTCTGTACCATCATCCCTCCCCAGAATTTATACAATGGTATATAACCATTTATACAACCCCATGCAGCACTACAGGCTTGGGGAGGAGGGACCTGGGAGTGCTGGTTGACAAGCAGCTGAATGTGAGCAGCAGTGTGCCCAGGTGGCCAAGAAGACCAATGGCATCCTGACCTGTATCAGGAATAGGGCAGTGGTTGTCTCCCTGTACTCAGCACTGGTGAGGCCAGACCTTGAATCCTGAGTTCAGTTTGTGGACCCTCATTTCAAAGAGGACATTGAGGTGCTGGAGCGAGTCCAGAGAAGGGCAGCAAAGCTGGTAAAGGGTCTGGAGCACAAGTCCTGTGAGGAATAGCTGAGAGAATTGGGGTTCTTTAGTCTGAAGGAGGTTGTAAAGAGGTTATACTGAGGCTGGGCTTGGTCTCTTCTGCCATGTCTCAAATTAAAGGGTGAGAGGAAAGGACCTTAAGTTGCATCAGGGGAGGTTTAGATTGGATATTAGGAAAAAAATTTTACTGAAACAGTGGTTAGGCATTAAAATAGGCTGCCCAGGGAGGTGGTGGAGTCATCATCTCTGGAAATGTTCAAGTGGCATCTGGATGTGGCACTTGGGGACATGGTTTAGGGGTGATTATGGCGGTGGCAGAATGATGGTTGGATTAGGTAAACCCTGGCAATCCTGTGATTCCACGATTCTGGATCAGACCAACAGGTAAGTGGTCACTTCCACTCAAATTTTCCATGTGTGCATTACACTTATAGGCAGGATTAAAACAGTTTGGGACCTGGAGCCCAAATCCTTAGCCCCCTGTCGCCGCTGGTGGCCTGGCAGCCGATCATCCAGGGTGTTGCAGTAAATCCTGGCCAGCGGCAACCCTATGTGTCCTCGGTAGCCTGGAGCTGCCTGAGTCTGCAAGGGGAGGTTGCCTCTGCAGGATCCAAGCCGTCAGCAATACTGTTCCCAGTTGGGCGATACTGTATCCTAAAGTAGCTGTCGGGGAGGTATCCCTATTGAGAGAGATCTTCGGATCGGAGTGATATAGACCCACAGTACCGAGGGGATAACTGCTGCCTGGGGCATCCGAGATCCGAAGACCCCGAACGCTCAATGCAGCAGACTTTTATTGAGGGTCATATAATCAATCAGCAAGGGTCCAGGGAGGGACAACAGGAGGAACAAAGGGATAGGGGCCTACTGGGAAGGAGAAGGGGAGGAGTGAGGATGATAGACAACTCAGGAGAACAATGGGGCATTGTAGTTAACAGAAGATTCTAGAACTGGGGGATGATGGACAGGAGATTGGCAGGTGGTGCAATGACTGCGGACAGCTGGCCAACCCCCTTGAAACTCAGCCCCTTCTGGGCTCTACTAACTGGGGCTCCACCCCAGGGGAGTCCCTACTCTTTGTGTACTGCCCACAACTTCCGAGGAGGTGCCGGGGTTCTGGGGACCACAGGGGAAGGGGATTTAGGGATCTGCACCACCGCCACAGCCCCCTACTACAGAGAGATCAGAATGAAAAGAAAGCATGGTGAAATAGAGTACAGAGATGACTACATCTCTGCATCCACACTGGCACTTATGGGGAGAAAACAAGCAGGTGCTGGTGATCTGTGCAAAGAAAAAAATCACCAGTAGGCATCAATTATAGGGCCTTAGACTGTGCTTTCCTTCAGTGTGTGCTGCTGAGCAGAGGCCCTGAGCCAGGGACAAAGTGTTCTGGGACGTCCTCTGTAATACTTTTAGATTTCTCGAATAATTCACAAAGCTTTTGGACACCTTTTCCCCAAACACACACAAAGCCAATTGTGCTATAGAAGACAGTTTGAGAAATTCTGTAAGAAAAGCAGCTTACTTCTTCAGCCTTTTATATAGGCAGTTTAGAGCAGATTGCATTATTCTCTATTTTGAGAGAATGACAAAGCTGAACACTTAGCGTTTGCAGAATTAATGTGCTTTAGTGATTTATTTTGTATCTTTATGAAAGTTACTGCCTTATTTACATTGTAATAGTAATACTGATGTTTTGCATATAGGTATATTGCCTTTGATTGGGAACAATACCAATTCCAATACCAAATGAAGAAAACGGAGTACTTCATGATTTAATTACTTGTGTTCTTTGCAAGAATAATTAAGGGTTCATGCCAAAATCTTATCAGAGCATGAATATTTAGCATGCCAAGACTGAAGCTATTTCAGTGACATGCCAATAATTTATTTGCTGTCAAGATTCACTTTTAGAAACTCTCTCTTCACTCTTTCTCTATTGATAGTTAGAGGTGTAAAAAGTTTAGTTATGAAAAAGCATTAGTGGGAAGCAAGAATGAATTTTCAAGTGACCTGTGATTGGAGATGCTTCAGTTTAGGAAAAAATCATCAGAGAAATGCATTTTTCAGAACTGAGCAAATAGTTTCTGAAAAATCAAGGTATGGGTAGGTATTTGAAAGTCAACCAGCACTGGCACAGCTACTTATGTTAATCCTTCTTTAAATCTTCACCATAAAATTTTTGGACTCTAGTTACTTATCTGGAACTCTACTTTAATCTGTAAGGATTAGCTTGTTTCAGAAGTGTTGCAGCTGTATAGGAAAAACTGGTGGTTAAATTTTTCTGAATAATTGAACAATCTAAGACACTGTAAAATTACTGTAGTCTTCGTATGCTTTAAAAAATAGATCCTCTATTTGCCTTTAGATCTTCTTAAACCACAAATATTTGCTTGGTTATTTTTTCATAAATGTTTTCTCTATAAAATTAATTCATCCATTCCCAAGTAATAAATTTAACCATCTCCAGTAAAACACGGTTTTGAATGTTGCATGTACCTTGACCTACAGAGTTAATCCACAGCTTTCCTTGAAGTACATACTCACAAACATTGTTTTTTTGCGGAAGGATTTATCTGTAGATGCTTGAAGGAACAACCGTTTGCTAAAGTAGTATTAAGACTTGCAGATTATGTTTAACATTTGAAATACATCAGTAGCACTAAGTCAGTTTGAGTGTCTCAGCAACTAACTAGTCCCAGAAAGAATCAGTGGTATCCCACAAAGTGCTGATCTTCAGCATTTTTAGTGCTTTGCAGAAGTGATTTCTCAGTCCCAAGGCAATTGTCCATATCATGCAAGTGCTGCATACTATTATAGTCAGAAGCCTCCGTTTGAGAGTAATCCAAGAAAAAATGCCAGTGTATTGTTTCCAAGTTCTTTTTGTGAGGTATTTGGCTCCAATGCATAGCTAATTTTCAAAAGGCTCTTTGAAAGTCTCTCTTTAGAAAAATATGTATTTTTTATATGTGCATAGTTCTTTTTTAAACCAAATCTAGCTAAAAATTGCCACATAAGCTGTTTTTCAATGGAGTGCCAATAGCCATATTTTCATGTCTCCACAGAAGGAATACATTCATATTTTTAAAATATAAGTATTTGAGTAGCCATATAAAATAAGCAACATGAAGGTGCCATATTGAATTCATTAAGATTTCTCTCTTATATGTAACCCCAAGTATATAGATCCTTATAATTTTATTGGCAGAGTGAACAAGTACATGGCTTGACAGATCAGCTGGGCTATGAATAGCTAAACATTAACACACTTCCAACTCATGCTTTGGTTTGGGGTTCTGCCTTCAGTGTAGGTTAAAAAGTGCCCACTGATGATACCATCTCCAGACCATATTTAGCTTATTTTGCCTGTCCTGTTATCACCCCACCAAAGCCAGGAGATGAAGTATCCTTTGATCACTGGTCCCTTTGGCCGTTCACTGCTCAGCTTTCTTGGTGCTCTTTGTTCACTAGGGCATAACTTCAAGCTCAGTACCACAACGCACTTGCTGGACTGTGGAGCTGCCAGGCCCTAGGAAGCTGAGATTCCTATGGCTGTTGCTGTCCTGAGGATCAGTGGGCTCAAAGAAAACCAAAAGCAAAGAACAGGTCGCTGATTCAGTCTTCTCCTTTGATATAAGTAATTATTAGGAAACAAAACTTAACTTTCACTTCATAACCAGAAATTAGTACCATTTTTGTTTGACATAGTGACATCTTAAGTTGTTAAAGGGAGCCCTTGGTGGCTCTCAGGGATTAGTAGGGGGAAATATTTCACTTGCAGGTCAGCTGCACAGATCCGTCCTGGGGCATGGGTGATTGACAGCTGCTCCAATGTGATGCCTGCAGGAGGCCCTGTGAAGGAAGCTGCAGGTTTCGGGCTGGGTAGGCAGGTGTCAGCACTGCAGTCCCACGCTGCCAGAATTAGTAATGTCTGCCGGCAGTGCCATGACGGCTGCAGGGACCGCGTGGAAACCCAGCCTCAGGGTGAGACCTGGAGGCTTTCTGCCGCTGGGGCTGTGCCTGCATGGGGAAACGGTGTGAAATCCACACCTCGAACAAGCTCTCTCCCGGGATAAGGTTGCTCAAGTGAAGCAGGAACCTGTCCTGAATCGCTTTGTGCAGGCAGTTCTCTTTAAGCATGAGCATTACAGCGTGGGGCAGCTCTGGAGAAAACGAGTGCCAAAGGGAAGGCTTTAATGCCCTTCCCTATTTCTGTCCCAGATTCCTTCCCACAAACCTGCATTTCACCAGACTTTTTTCCTTACTGCTTCAGCTCCTTGCTACACTTTCCCATGCAAGCTTTTTTTTTCCTTGTAAATGATGTGAAGCAAATACCTAACGTTATCTTTAGTGCTGACACAGGAAAATTAGAAGAGGTACATTACAGTCCTGTTCAGTATTCTTTCCAGAGAAAACTGCTGGTTAGGTCAATTTACTTGGCACTGTACACTGCTTTAATCTTAACTTGAGGCCTGCTATAGATGTACAGCAGCTGGGTCTAATATCTTCATGCATGGTTGCAAGCAAGTCAGTTAATTTCTGTTTGTTGAGAGGTAGGAATCAAGCAAATTTTTCTCTGTTGAATGGAAACATTGTGGGGCTGGTAACAGGTGAATAAGCAATACTGGATAAGAAAACAACCTGGAATTACTGTCTGAACTTTGAAGGGCTGGATTCCATAACAGAGAAGTCACAGTTTCGTCTCATTTAAAATGGCAGTAGTTTATCCCCAAACCTTCAGTTAGAAGAACTAAAAGGAAAACTGTCTTGACAGACCTTGTTTGTGGGAAAACATCTCACCAGTGAAGAAGCACTTAGCTTCAAGTCCACTTGTAGTGCTGTAAGCTGCTAACTGGGGTGGTCAGTTTATTGCTAAAGCTTTATTCAGGGTCTGCTCAGGCTCTTGATGACCTCTTGGGTTATAGTCATCAAGCTTGGTGACATATGTCCATAGAGGTAGCTCTGACTGTGCAGACTGTCACCCATGGCCCAAGTTGCTGCCACATTCTGTGAAGTCTTCAAAGATTGGAGTTAAATTCACTGGATCTTTTGACTTGAAACACATATTTAGTGTTATAACCAATCAAAGAGTTAATTACTTAAAAATAGGTGCTGATAAAAATGTCCAGTGTTCTGATTAAATGTAAGACATGAGCTATGGGCCTGTAGCTCATTGTGTAACCAATATCTTCTATTGTACTAACTAATGGTAGCTTAATGACAAACACACCTTAAAATTACCTAAAACTGTTCATATATATATAAAATAAATCTTTAGATAAAAAAGACAACACATCTAAAGGGTAGAAAACAAAATCCATGTCTTTCTTCTCACAAATGATGATGTTGTGCTGGGGGCAAGGGGAGAAAGGGAGAAATAATCTTCTCACTTTACTGTAATTAATTTTGTTGTTATTGTTTCTGTGTCTGTATTCATAGAATCATACAATTTTGGGGGTTGAAAGGAACCTTAAAGACCATCTAGTTCTACTCCCCCTGTCATGGGCAGGGACACCTTCCACTAGATCCAGGTATTCAGAGTAGAAGAACCTTCTTCCAAGCAACATCATTTTTTCTAACAGGACCTTCTTCATCTGCACAGCCTAGCTTCTCTCATTTAGTGCACAGGCATTTATAAGAAGTGGGAAATCTCAGGCTGAGTGGGATACCAAATTAACCCTTCTTACTCCATAGCTTGCATTACTGCCAAAGTCTCCATATTGTCAAATCACCAGCTGAGAGAACCTGCATTTCAGAAACCTTTTACCAAAGAATCAGTGAAAGGATATTAAAAATGACAACCTGCATGGGACAGAGAATAAGCAGAATTAATCATGTAATTTCCATAGAGTGTATCTCTGCTGCTAGTTGAAAGAACAGTTAAGATGCAAACATTAGTCTGATATTTCCTTTCAAACTTGGCTGCTTAAAGCACTTTCCTGTAAAGTTCTGTGTTTACCTAAGCCCCTAGGGGAAAAGACACCCTCCCCTCCCCTACCCCTAGTGGAGCTAATGAGCCGTGCCTGTTATCCTCCCAGAACTCTTGTTTCAGCAGAAGTTAATCCACTTTCTTTGCCCAGTTCCAACACATGCCACCATGTTAAGCCAGGAAAATGAACCTTCTTGCCCTTTTATGCTCACTGGAGACTGACAGCTAGGTAGTACTTCTTTGTGGTTTTGTTAGTCATTATTTAGTTTGACACTAAAGCTAAACCAGCTTAATTGCTCGCTGCTATCCAAAGGGTCAGTCTCATCCCTTTCCTGCCATCTTGCTCCCAAATGCAGGACTGCCCTGTCTCCTTTGCATGGCACTTGTCCCCATGGTGACTCAGTTTAGAGTTCTAGACTTACAAAAAAATGAAGCCCATAAAAATATGTTAGTGGAATTACACCTCCCATTGGGGGTCAATCAGATGCCCGTAGTGGTGGAAGTCTGGGGCAGGAGCACCTTCATGGCCTGAGAGGGGAGAGACTGCACAGCCAATTTTAGCAGTAACACAGATCAGCTTAGCTGTCTTGCCAAACTAGCCTTGGTATTCTGTAGAGGGTAGCAAAATTGCACTATTCCATCATAAAGCTGTGGTGAGTCAGCCTGTATGAGTGAGTTAACTTTCCCAGTGAATCATGTTTCTACTGTAGCTCACTGGGCATGGTTGCGCAGACCATCTGTTGGTGGTGAAACCGGTGTGTACGCCTGACACGGCACCCTTCCTCTTGGTGCAACTCTTCAGGCCTGCAGGAAAAATGAGGTGGGAAAACTGATCAGTATTAAACATAATTTCATTTTTCCTGCCAAATTATTTGCAGACTGGTCATTGGTATGTCCTGAAAGACAGTTGTAGCAGCATAATTAATGGGGCAACACAAGGGCTGAAATGGTGATGGAAGAGTGGAGAGAGACGGAGCAAGGAACTGCTTAAGCAGATATTGGCACCAAAAGAAATATCACTATAACCATGCCTGTGGTAAGGATTTAGCAAAGGTTTTCCTTTATCTAAAGTGTGAGGGACATTCACATTTGGAGCAGAAGGTCTGAGTTTAGCCATATTGTCAACATACCACACTGTGAATTGTTGAGACAATCTCAAAGATTAGCAGGGTAAGGCAACTTGCTTCTTGTCAGTCAAAGTGGGTGCCACTCTGAGCCCTGAATATAGGGGAAGATAAAGCAGCTGTCTGGCCAAAACTGGCAGGAAGTTAGTTTTAGAAGGACCTTCTAGGATTAGATAGCATATTCAACTTTTGTAGGTCACACAAGATGAATGGGGGAGCAAGCGACTGACAGCAAGAGTAGCATTTTGCAGATGTCATATCACCTGTCTGGAAACATGCACACCTCTGAAACTTCTCAGCTGGAGCAAACAGCCTGGGTAGATGACAGGACAAATCTGAACCTGCAGAACATTGGATTTCTATACATAAACCTGCCTTAGCATCTAAAGGAGTTATGCTGGCATCAGTCTAACTACAACTCTGTGTTTGCTGGTGTCTTTCAATAGATGCTACTGCATAAAGACCTGAGGAGCCAATACATTCTCAGATTCTCAGCAGAGGCTTACTGAAGCAAAAGGAGAATGACAGAAGAATCAATCCCACAGTATGACAGTGATCTTTTACAAACAGCTTTGGAGCATTTGAATGTGTAATATTTTGTGATTGCATGTAAAGTTCTCTGATGTCTTTCAGAGAAATTTAAAATCTAGCCATATGCTTCAACCTTCTTCTTTTTTGTGTCCGTGGGTTATGTGCAAATCTTTAGGGTGACTGCTAGAACAGTTGTGAGCATATTGGATGCCTGCATGATTCAGGGAGCAACTTGAAATGTGCTCAACATCCCACTCTGACTGTAGTCCATTGAACTGAAGAGCTCTCAACACCTTGCCACAGCAGGCTCTTAACAAGTGGACTGTGATTTATGTTAACTTCCTTGGATGGAAATCAAGTACTGCTCCCTTAAAATCGTTTGTGCCTTTCTGCCCAAATTTATAGGAGCTGACAAAACTTCTCTTAAGTAATTCTTTAGCTCTACTTTGCTCCACAGTGTGCGAAGGAGGATGTTTGTCATGGAGAGTGTCCTGAGAGGCAGACCCATAGGGCATGACACTGCCACCTCAGGTTCTTAAGAGGAGGCTAAAAACACTTTGTGTCAATGCTCCCCATTAGCTGCTCTAATTTTCAGATAGAAACATGACTGTCACTTCAACTTAATTACATCATTTCCTAACATACAATATTGTTCAGGCTTTGTTTTCTTGTCTGTACCATGTGTAAAGTCTATAATGAGATGTGAAATGTTGGCTTTTTAGTAAATGAAAACCAGTGTTACACATTCATTCTATTTCTTATGGCCTTTCAAAACGGGCTGAGCTACCTATGTAAAATTTTATGTACTCCCTTAGTAAAAAGCCCCATTCATTTAATGCTAATTGTGAATAACTGTTTAGTCAGAACAGGATCACCTGAAGTACTTTTCATGTATATCTACAGAGTGCAGCCACATGTTACACAGCATGTTACAAACTTTGAATATTTCACGTGTGTAAATGTTTTATTCCTAAAAGTTTACTGTATGTACTGTGAGCTCTGATCTTTATTTTAGGACTTTGTTTTACTTCTAGCTGTCTCAGTTACTAAATTTGAGGCATACAGCTCCAATTCACAGCTCAGTCACCTTCTATTTAAAAAATATGTTTCACTTGTTTCCCCTGAAAAATTCTGAATTTCTAATTATGAAAGGGAGCTGTTTGTCGTTGTTTGAGGTGTTTGTTTGACAAGCAGTCATGCAGAAATAGTGCAATGTGTAGGCTCCCAGTATAAATAGAAGCAATCATGATCCAAACTGCAGATAAGTAATTGGAATAATAAGTAGAAATAAAGATGCTTTGTCAGTTTGCATTCCTTTTTCTGAACCAACTAAGGGCAAGTGTAGAAACTGATCCTTATCTTTAGTTTTTCCCCCAAAATAAGGATAAAATTGGATTTAAGAATAAGAGCTTACCTTATGAATTATGTTTATGGAGGATGTATTCTAGACTGTCAAAAATAGTATGCCTAAGGCAAATTTGCTTCTAAAGAGAAGAATGCAATAAAGCTTAGGGTTATATTGAAACTGAACTGCAATATATTATGAAATAGCTTGGTTCAGTAATTCCCGGATTGTTGCATTCAGATTTTCAGCCACTATGATTCTTTGCCGATTAAAAAATCCTCTGACAAATGCCAAAGATTAGTGAAATTAAGGGTCTAACTTTTTCTCCTCTCTGAACTTTAAAATCAAGAAGGAGATAATAATTTGCACTTACTAAAAACATCATGGTGACCTGAAGCTATTTAATATATTTTAAAGAGATGATTGAGAGTAATGATGATGAAAGTAGCCTCAGTGAAAAGTGACCATCATGCCTATGTAAGAGACAATGTCTGAATAAGAAAGCTCTGAAAAATTGGTCCCTTTTCAGATATTTTTCACTCTCTGATGTAGGATCTAGAGGATGAGGTCAAAGAACCTATGTATTGTCTTTGCAGTGTCTAGCATGGCTTAATCAGCCTCAATGCTGCTCTGAATTTCAGCAGAACAAACTATTCTGCTGATTCTTCATTGTATCATCTACTGAACATGACAGTCTTTTTGGATTATTCTTTGCTACAGTTTTGTAAATATTCTGGAACTAAAGAATAAGCAGATGCAACCCATTTTTCCTTGTACTGACAGTTCTTGTTTGTAGACTAGTTGTAGAAATATCTCCATGTCATCTGACATCTTATTCATATGAAATGTGTTGGCAAAATTTGTCATGAATTAATTCCATTTCTTCAAGTTTCTTTTTGGTTCTCCTTTTTTTTTTTCTGTGGGAGTATTTCTATTTTTTCAATCATTTTGGAATTTGGAAGTTTATTCATATCTCCTTAAGCGTATAATAGTTCAAGGAACACATAATCCCTTTCAGGCAGCAGCTTTTATAGCATGTGGTGGGTGCCTCTGAATCAGCATCAAATGTTGGCATCTCCACTTCCTACTTCATCAGAAGTAGTGAAGTTTCATCAGAACTAGAGAGGAAAAAAATATTTCAAGGGAAGATAAAGAAGTGGTGTTCCTTTCCTCGGGGACAAAAAAGAAAATCAGATTTAATATTAAATGAAAGAACACAAATCCACTTTTCAAAATTGTTCTGTGTACTTCCTTCAAACTTAACGCATTAGAAATTTTTTATTGAGGATGGACACTGTTGATAAATAATAATGAGAATTGGATATGATTTTTTCATAAACCAGAGCTCCTTCCCCTTAATATTTGTAATATAATTTGATGTTTCTTTCATGTGTGGAAACCTTGGATTCAGAATATCCTGTTTCTGGCAGGTCTAGAAAAGAACAAATTTCAGAATAATGGAATTCTTAATCTATATGGTCAGATTAATAAAATGTCCACCAACCTACATCCTCCAACTTTCTGATCTATTTGATATAACTACTATCAAAAAATATTTGAGTTCACTATTTAGAAAATCATGTTTGAGCTCCTGAGGCTGGTACTCTGCCTGTCTCTCAGCCTCATACAGTGACAAGAAGCAGGTGCCTGGCAGCATTCCTTCCTGCCTTCTTTGCACCCTGATTTTCCTGGGATATCATCCATGTGGGTGGGCAGGGAGGTCATTGCAGCAAGGCCCTGGAGCAGACAGTGGGAATCTGCTTCCATGGAATTCAGCAGGTGCTCCCCAGGATCTGCTCCCATGCAGACCCAGGGAGGAGTCACCAAGGTGAGTGAAATATGCCGGGTCTGGTCTTGAAGAGGGCTGAAAGTCTGTGGTTGTTCTTCTGCCTGATGTTCACATCTCAAATAATTCCACTGTATCCAAATCTTCCTCCTCCAAACTTCAAATCCCATTGTTCAACAATCTGAACTCTGCAAGAAGTAATTTAAGAAAATGCTTCAGGCAACGGAATGTAAAAAGGTTTCTGCTTGTAATGGGATCCCAGTATCACTTAAATTCATGGATAATCTGATCTTTTTTCTTCTTAAACTGGTTATTTATAAGATAGAAAATCCACAGTGTTTCAGCTTTCAGGAGCTTAGTGGGAAGATCCTATTATACTATAGGTAGGTATTACCCTCATCTCTCTTGCCAACCTCCCTGGTTGAAATAACAGCCTGAGAACATGTCACTTTACATAAAATAATAACTGTGAGGGATTCATGGCTTTGCTCTTCATAGATTATGAGCCCAGACACAAAAGTCTGACCAAAGCAATGGAGCCTTTATAAAACCTTTCCAGAGGAAGGGCTGGATGTCTAAGCTGTTTTCCCATCCCAACTCAGAGAAAGATTTTTGTGAGATCATATATCAACAAATAAACTTTTAGCTAAGCTGTGGGAACAAAACCAAGTTATTTTGGCCAGTAATAACATCACAGTTGAGTGAGGATGATGCAGAAACCTGAATTTTCAGATCTTAATTTTGTCTCATATTTCTAATACTCTTTAAAATTAACAAATGACATTCTATCTTATTTTTACTTTAACTTAATTTCACATTTAAATTTTTCATCAAAAGACACGTCATTTCTCAGTGTTGAAATCAATATTCTGTGATAACTTAATTCCATTTCTGGATGCAACAGACCTAGATTCCTTTCTACACTAAAAGGAAACAGAGTGCAGGGTATTTAATATCCTGTCATTGAGACAGTGCAGGCTGCTACTATACAGTGAGTAGTATATAAGTATATGAGTTTTGAAAATTAAAATGAGCTGGTAAGCTAATAAAAGAGTAAGATATAAGTATAGTGACTGTTTTTACATCTAAGTGAGGCCACTCTAAATAATTACAAGCAATTTTAATATTTTGAACGATCTCTTTTAGTGTAAACTGTGCAACCAACTCTTCATAACATTAATACTTTGAAATAATTGATTTTCAAATACTGAAGCAGGCAGAGCACAAAGCTTAAGATTGCGAGGCAATAAAGACAAATCAGATTTGTGTAAAAATCTATATTTAAAAAAGGCAGTACAAGTTCAGTGAAGCACAACTCATCTTAAAAAACAGCCTTTGTCTTGTGTGGAAAGAGTTCTATCATTTATTATATGTATAGCTTTTATTTTCATGAAAGAAATACTGTATTACTTAAAGGAGGTGGGTGATCCGCTAGCATTCACCATAGCGACAGGTGGGCATTCATAGCTTTGCTAGTTATAACAATCTACAGCCTCAGGCTGTTGAATTTAGGATATAAAGCTGTTTTCAACTTTATATACTATGTACCCTAAAAAAGTAAATACCTACTTGGGCTGCAGCAGATCTGTAAGCAACCTGACCACTTGAGTCCATAATCTCAATTCAGCACCTGTTATTGCTGCATTGTTGTCCAGTAATATTTTGGGTCTGGCTAGGATGGAGGTAATTTTCTTCCTAGCATCCTGTATGAGGCTACAGCCATGGTTTTTGACAAAACCAGTGTTGGTAAGATGCCACTATTTGACCTCAGGACAATGATGCTTGCATAGAGTCAAGGGCTTTTCAGTAACAATCTGCCCCAGTGCAAACAGTTTGGAGTGGGCAAGAGTTTGGGAGGGGACACAGCTGGGACAGCTGACCCTGACTGGCCAAGGAGATATTTCATGCTGTACAACATTTTGTTCAGCAATAAAGCAGAGGGAGAGTCCCTCCAAGATAACCATCACTTGGAAAGTGGTTGAGCATAGGTCTACTGGTGTGAGGTGGTGAGTGATTGCCTTTGAGTGAGTGAGTGGGTGGTTCTACCTCCTTTTTCTTCATATATTAAATGGTCTTTATCAACCCATTAGGATTTTTTTCACTTTTGCTGCTCCAATTCTCTTCCCCATCCCACTGTAGGGAGAGGGAGTGAGAAGCTGGATGAGGCTTAGGTAACAGCCAGGTTAAATGCACCCCAAATATTGGATGTTGTCAAATATTTCAGTTCAGCAGAATATGATATGCTGGACTAACAAGGTGTATAGTACTGAAAGCTCCCAGCGTCAGCTTTGAGATTGCTGTCAATATTCAACTTTATTCTCACAATATAACAAAGGTGTGGGCTAAATATTCCTTCCTTTTTCTTTTCTCATTTTTTAACTCTCTTACCAATGGCACATATTTCAAGACTTTGATCTCATATATATTTCTTAAGCCTAATCTGCCAAGAAAGCATGAGAAGGCCATGGATTTTGAGCATGCCATGTACTAGGATCAAAAAGGAGAGTCCATGTACCTAATCTACACAGAAATTGGATAGCTTGGCCTGCAGTGTCTATAGATAAATGTCTTCATTGCAGTGCTATGATTACATTGCACAAAAACTGGAGACTAGGGCAGAAAATGTGACTTGGCATTTTATTTTATTATATATACAGCATTTCCTGAGCTACCTTGAGAAATCTCTTCTAGTACACAATAGATTGTCTTGCTCTTTCTCTTCACTATACAGAAATAAACACCTCAACATTATAGGCAGTATGTTCATCAGTGGTCTGGAAGCAAGCATAAAATCATCTCTTGGTAATGTTTGCTGATAGCACAAAGGCCGGCAAAGTGTTAATGGTGATAAGTTGTAAAACACAATGCAGTAAGCCTTGCTGACTCCACAAAGTGCATTTTGACTCAACTAACTGGACACTTATTCATCAAGGAGCAAGGGATCAAAGCCATACTGTCAGCATGGAGAATTTTGGCCTATAATTAACTGATCAGGGGTCATATAGGATGGTCAATTGAGTAAGAAGTCCCATTGAGCACTTGAATGTGACTTTAACAAGTAATAGTAATCATGAGTTTCAAGTTATATCCTTGTATATGGCATCGGTCAAGCTGATGCTGGAAGCATTCATCTAGTCCTGATGTCAGCATTTTTGAAGGGATATGGAAACACTGAAGTAAGTTCAGAAAACAGCCACAAAGAAAGTATTTGCTTGAGGAAGTGGGGAAAATACCTTCTGGTGAGAGACTTGGAAGCTCATTTGGTGTAATTTCTAAAGGAAAAAACTGGGAGCTGACTTGATTCTCTAAGGAAAAATACTTAGAAAAAGTTTTTTTTTTCCCCAAGGGACTCTTTAATATACCTTAGAAGGACATAATTAGAACCACTAGCAAAAATCTGAAGGTCTGCAAATTCAGATGACAAAGAACAACTTCTGAACAGAAAAATGCTTACCCATGAAAGAAGCTTCTAAATGTCCCTAACAGGATAGGATTTCTTTGATCAACACTCAAGCACAGCAGTATCATAAGAGGACAGACTAGAGCAACCCAAGTTCCCTCCTGGCTTTATGAATTCATGAACCCATGTGCTTACAACTACAGAAGAGAACAGAAATCTCACAACCCTGTAACTTTCATCACTGGATCAAGTAGCCAGGAAAATCAATGCATGTTATCAGGGAGAGAGCACGGAGCTAAACTGAAGGAAGCATAAGGGGGTGTGGTGCCAACTTGCTTTCATTGTGAGGTCTCAGGTGAAATCTGAGGAAATAATTCTACTACCCGAGAGTGCTTCTTTTTGTAATTGGTGATTTGGTGGGTTTTCCACTTGTGTTTGGGATTTTGAGTAGTGAATTCACTTCGCTTACATGATGTTTTAGGCCTGTCTTTCTATCTCCTGCAGTTTCTAGCTATGATGAGTTTCTCAGAATAGAGAGGAAGCCTGGCATCCAGCTCTGCTTAATGCAAACACGACTCAGAAGTGCAGTTTTGCAAATGGTTTAAATCAACACAACCAGGCTCATTATTTAGCTTGTTTGGTGAATTCTGGAGGTAAAGCAGGACAAGTTGCTTTTTAAATTCTTATGTGTAACTTAGGCCCTATTCTTACCTCTCTTGTTCAATGCTAAATCCCACAATTCTTGTGGAATTGAAGAACAGACTTCCAAGAGACAAACACTATTATTCACTCTGGAGTTCTTTATCCATCTAACAAGTTACTTTTACAGTGCCTCTACTTTTTCAGCATTGGGTGGTTTTTTTCTTTTTTTAGTAAAAAAAGTGATGAATACTTTCCTGTGGATATTTACCACAGCATATATTTCCTTACACAATATTTTTCTGTTGGTAGAGTGAGCCTATTTTTTCCCATGTTTTATGGCCCTATGAAAGCTTGAAAACTACAGAGAAAAAGTTAAAGAAGACCTCTCAAAAAAGTTTGGTGACTTAACTTGGGCTCCAAAGCTGTGGGTTCAAAGCCCATCTTGGAGCTTGAACTGGCAGACAGTAACACTCATTTTAAATGCTCCCTGTTGGATACATCATTCAAGTGAAAACACAGACATGGTCTGTTTTTTTATCTGATGGAGGAGTTCCCTCTTTCCAAAAGTCTCCTTGCTCTCTACTAAAAGATATATTATTTTCTACTGCAATCCCAAAGATATGGATTTAAGATAGGGAGTTTGCTTGCATCGTAGGGGAATTTGTCCTTAAGCCACAGAATAGTGTAGCCAGTAGTGAAGCCTGCCCCAGTGCAGGCTTTACTTTTCCTTCCCCCATAATAATCAGAATCCATTAGCAAGGCTTAGCATATCCAGATTGATCTTGCTCGAGTTGTTATGTCTGTCCAGTTGCATTAGCACAAAACAGGGTTCTGGAGTGTTCAAGGTGTCTTGACTCTCCCCTGCCCCAATTCTGGTTTTTTTTGTTTCATATACACTAAAGAACCCCACAGGCTGATTTTAAGACATCTCTGGCCACTCTGCAGAAATGAGAAGAATTTTTCACCCCATGGACAGGTAATATAATTCCATATTTTATAACTGCTGTGATTTATAACTACAATGATTTATAACTACTCTGCTGGAGTTATAATACTCAAAGCTTCCTCATAAACTATAGTCACTAAAGCATCTTGCATACCTTTCAGATGCCTACAATGCTTCTAGGTTGGGTTAATTTTATGAGTTTTTCTGTAGTGCAAGTACAGAGAGAAGCATTTCCAAAGGCTCATTCCTCCCATCTATTTATTTAGGAGAGGATAAATCATGCTCTAGAGATACCTGTCTCCTTCTGCACACAGCAATGAACTTTGACTATGTGCTTGGTGAATTCAGGGTTAAGTGAGAATGGGTCCATCCATTAATTACCAGCCTGCCATTTCTTATGCAACCAACAGTTTATTGGGGTTTTTATTAAAATAAAAGAGACTACTGCTTATGGAACAGTTAGCTTTGTAAATAGGGATGGTTCAAGGTTTTGCAAGAGCACCAGCAGTAGTGATGCATTGTGGCATTTGCAGATATTTTGCAAAAAGTGTTTGTAACATACAACACCTCTGTACATCAGATACATCTAGATCTGGGTAAGTGGTACATTGCACAAAGATCTTGCAGGATTGATTTGAGGAGTGGAGTTCTTCTGAGCAGTTCAGTTCCCTGTAGTTATTCCTCTCCAATGAAAGCCAAGAGTTTTGTTAGCTTGAAGCTGGGCACAGAAATCTAGCCACATTTAACTCTAAGGGAATATGTATTTCACTGGTAAAGGAGACAGTCATAAGGAAAGCCTGAAACTAAAGGAAAAAAATGTTTCAAAGTGGAGGGACAATTTAAATTCTTAAAGCTCTGCTTGTATTAGCTACTTCTTTGCTTCTAGTGTATGAAAGCTTCTTGGCATGTGCCCTGCCTGGGGTCGAGTAGGACGTGGGAGAGATTGTGCTTGGATGTCTGGATTACTACCACTTGGGGGGGAAATGTGTAGCATTCCAACAGATATAATTAATGACAAGTGTTGTTGTCTTTCTCCTGTGCCATCCACCCAATGGCTGCCTGGTGCTGACCCCTTGCTGTCCCGCTGACCTCTCCAAAGTTTATTTTAAAAAGGCATCCTTGCTTTCCCAAACTTTTCAGCTAGGCTTCCCTTGGGCTTCTTGTTCAGTGCATGGCCACAGATTATGCCTGTGTCCACTGCTCAGTGATCAGACACAAGTGTTTCCATTAGAGGGATGATTAATGGAAACTTCCTTGGGAAGGGGAAGGGGAGAAGTGGGTAATGCAAGTCAAGAAACATGTTAAAGCTGAACAAAGAAACTTTGTTTCTTTGTTTCAAAAATAACTTATTTTTCGAGTGTGCCGCAAATTGTCCTTACTCACTTGGGTCCTGCCCACATCAGTAAAATGCTGCAGTTGTTTCCACAGGGGTGGGCTTTGAGAGGAGTTTGTGCTTTCAACCTCACCACTTTGTAGTGAGTGACCACATCAAATAATTCCATCGGCTGAACTGGCTTCTTTGTTGGCAGATTTAGTAGATATGGGGTTTAATGCTGCATAGTGCAGGTGCATGAAATTTTCTACATCTAAATGCAAAGTAATAAAACAATGACTGAAGAGTATAGAGGAATCCAAACTGGCTATTATGAGAGCACAGCTGTCAAGTTACTCCTTACTGGTAGCATTCTCCAAACAGAAAACTGCATGACTAAGTCCTTCATTTGCATGATGAGGATCACAGATTCTGTCTGATCTCAAGCCTCTCCTCATACTCTGCTTACCCTTTTCCAATTACAGGCTGTTAGGGGCAGAAACCTGCTTCTCCCATTCCCCTTAGGCACCATATTTAGCTCTGTGAATGTCCAGGGATAGGATCCACCCTGTCAGCCTAAGCAACCTGCAGATCGAAGCAGCACAGCAGTGAAATGGGAACAATGACTGATATTTCACTGCTGAGGGAACTGGTAGAAAACATGAATTAGGGACAGAGAGACTAATCAGCTTGGTAGGAGACTAGAAGCTCTGTGCTGCTGCTTCCCAGGGAAAGCAGAGGGATGGAGTTTCTAGCAGTACCAAGTAGGAGTAGGACCTTCCACAAAGCTTTACAAGGAAGAAGCTTTGCTGTTTTCCAAGAGAAATCAGAGCTTTTGTTGCTTGCTCTTTTTTAATACACTGTTAGAAATAACAGTGTATTAAGAGTTTTGAAGAGACCACAATAGAAAATGTTACCTTCCCACAAAGCAAACAGCATGGGTAGCAACTCTGCCTGCCAAACATTACTGTTCATCAGAAACAAGCAACTCCGACTACTTGGTACGTCGTTATTTAGCACGGGCACATCATATTCTCTATGGAGTCAATTTTTCAAGGCTAAATCTTGACCCTGTTGCCAAATCAGAAAAACTGGGCAGTTGCACTGTATAGCAGCAGAGAAGCTGATGCATGGGGCTGGAACTTCTGTTTTCCAGGTCTGAAGCTCCTTTGTCGTCTGTAGAGAAGCAAACAAATTCATTCCATGTTTACCCCATCAGGCACGATGTGCCTGTGCTGGCTGGGCCCTCCACATGCCTGTGCAAAGAGAAGGCCTGCCCCTCCCCTGCATAGCAAAGGCATTCTGCTTCTGTGACATCTGGGCCACTGCAGCTGTTATAAGGAGGGGTTTGCTCTTTTTAGAAATTGTTAGCCAAGTAAGCATGTTGTTTATTAAAATATGCAGTGTATGTTGTAAACTTGTAACTCTGATCTAGAAAATATCAGCAAATGATTCTGAAATTTGTTGAAGACTTCTTCCTGTCCCTTGTCCAGTGAAGGGTGAGAGTTACATTTGATTGACTATGTAACTCAAAAAATACATTTTTTGACTTTTGTATTTTGTCTTTAGAATTCATAATAATTTATATTTAGTTATAAACATTGTAGGTTAAAATTGCATATGGAAAATCATATAAAAATATTGGAGAAAATGATTTCACTTTAGCTCTTCATATATGATGAGCTTTGATTAAAACATTGCAGTAGTTAAAATAAGAGAGAGTTATCGATCATGAAGAACAGATAGAATCTTTTTTCTTATGTTTCACCAAAAACACTCTTCATGTACAAGTGTGTTGGTAACTCAATGTGCAGCTGCTGGTAACACTGATAGCAGTAGAACAGCTTTTAGTCAGGCATGATATTGTAAAAAAGATCTGAAAAAGATTGAAGGTAAGCAATATAGCAATATAAGAAGCATATATGACTATATGAAAGAACAAAATTTGTGTAAATTCTGCAGAACATATTTTCATAAGAATGAGAATTTATTCATTTTAGTACAAAATATTTTGTCATCTTCTTAATGAAGTGCTCTTTCACTGTCTATTAAGTACAATCATTATTAGATTTTTTTCTCCAAGATTGTTGAATTTTTGTCAGCTACCATTTTTCATTTCTTTTCTTTATACAGAGATTTTTTTGCGGCATTTGAATGATTGATATTCACTGTATTGCTAATTGTTGCACCCTTACTGGAGAAGACTAACAAGCTTTGTCAGTTCATTACTGCTTCTTTTGTTTTCTTTTGTGTGATTAATGCCCATTGTTGATACCAAGTTACAGTTCAGTCAATTGTGGCTTAGAAACAAGAATGAAATTAATGTTAGGGAAATATAAATTATTAACCAATTTGCAGGGGTGGCTGATTCTAATGAAGTGAGGTTCTTTACTAAATACATTTGAATATCAAATTCCTCTATGGCATAGCTAGAAAGAAAGGAATGCCACAGCCTTTCCAAATGGACATGCATTATATCATTTGCTCTTTATTTCTGTAAAACATTTTTTTAGCCTTGTGGAATCTAAATTGAGTAGAAACAGGGCAAAAAATGGATAGGTCATAGATCCCACCTTCAGGGCAGCTGGGTTAATCCAGTGCTTTAGCATCCTTAGTACTGTGTGCCTTGGATCTCGTGAAGCCTCACCCAAGGGGTGCACAGAGGTTTACACTTTCTAGGCCATATCTACAGACAGAGAGCTGGACTCTTTCACATCTCTTCTAGACAGGCACATGTGTTTTTCAGATCTAGATTTTTCAGATCTAGTTTGCTTCCAGATGATAGGCAAGGAGTAAAACTACAGTTCTGAGGTAGAAATATGGTCTACAGAAACACTGTATTTTACTGATAGAACAGAAAGGCTTTCAGCATTGGATCTTCTCTTTTGGTGAGCAGTCCACAGGAGAAAAAATCTGCTGTTTTGCCTATGTATTTCTAAAAATGAAGGTGAATCCATGTAACAAATAAGGACAAAACAATATTCATGGAGGAGCAGGTTGAAATACAAAGAGCAGTGGGGTCCATTAAGAAGTCTGTTCCTTTATAGTTGGTTCCAGGCTCACTTTTGTTCAGCCAAATGTTTTGCAGTATAGTAAAAACACACAAGACAGTCTGTGTCTTGTATCCTTAGTGTAGGGATTAAGTAAAGTTCTTTCTCTAATTTTTAAAAAAGTTTTCCTCATTTACAGGGAAAATGGATGGTAAGTATGAAAGTATTCCTTACTGATGGCTCTTCTAGGGACTTGCTTTATTTTTTGTTAGAATCACTGTAGTACTATCCTTTGCAGACTGACATTGGTTTACATCACAGTTTGGATGATCTTCTCCAGTTGTATAATCACAGACCAGCATGGGGAGTCTGTGGGTGGTTTTAAGAGATTTTCTAGGTTTCTTTGTTTCAGGAGTTTGGTGTCCAAACATTATATGATTTGTTTATACTGATTTCATTGTGAAGGAAAGAATAAGTCTGATCTCCTCTTTACTGTAACTTGATAGCATGACAGTTATCTCAAGCATGGTTTCAGTTAGGTCTTATTTGTGCTTGAGGAATATTACGGTTTAATATGCATAACATTATGCGTGTATTTTCTCTGCTTCTGGTAGCAGCCTTAGAACTCTAGTGTTTCCTTCATGCTCTGATTTTATTGTTTATGTGACAGCTAAAATTATTAAATTTTTAGAGCTAACTGAGACTAGACATAGAGTTTTACTCTCTACTATCATTTAAATTACATTAGCATTTTTGCTTTTATTCTGAGTGTATTGATTCTAACTAACTTAATTTTACTCTGTGATGGCACAGTAAAATTGCTTGTATCCTGATCCTGGAAACCCTCTCAAAGGGTTTGCATACATGTGCGGGCTTATTGGATCATTTGCATAAAGAGAGCTTGAATAGTGAAGGATTATTATTATTTATCTTAATAAAATCTTATATTAAGGTAGAGCTGTATATTCATTAACATGCCTTATTCAGAAGAATGTCAAATGAAACAGCATCCTGAGGGCTTTTCTTCTTAGCTGTGGTTGGATAGTTGCTAATGTTTTCCATGTTTTACACAGTAACATAGACTTACTCAGGAAACATGAACTCAGACACTGCTCTTCCCACAGCCTTCAGGTATTAATAATTACGTGTCACAGGAGACTTTCTAAATGCATGTGCAGCTATTTATCTACCTTACCAGATAACCAGAGCCTTCACATAACAAAACCTTAAAATATTCAGGATTTCACAGAGAAAGGATGAGAAGGAATATTATTGCATCCTACCAGTTAAAGAAGCCCCCAGAAGCAGAAGTACTGGATTGCATTTCCTGCTTTCATCACTTCTGAACTTACTGCTAAAGTATCAATTAGATAAAGAACAGAAATTATCTAGGGAGCACAGGGTGTTCCTCAGGACAACTCAGTAACTGCTGTGATCAGCCTGTGAGTCAGACTCCTCCTTTTCGTTGATCCATATATGTCGACTTCTTTTTTTTGCAACAGCTGAATCTTCCCTATCACTGATCCTGGAGGTTAGACTGTCATCTAGGAGGTAGGATATGTAGTTTTTGACCTAAAGCCAAGAAATCTGAAATCTCTGGACAATGGTGCTCACAGCTCTGCCATTGACAAACAGGAGAGTCTCACCTCCACCCACTTCTCTGCTGGCCACCTTCTCAATGACAACAGCGAGCTCTGCTCAGGCCCCTTGGAGAGCTGAAGGGCCAGTTGTCTTCAGGAGAGGACTGTACATTTGTAGACACCATCTGACCAAGCTGCCAGGCTTCTGACTGTGGCCCTGGCTTTGCAGCTGAACTCCAGAGAGGAGCAGGAGTTCACCCCTAGGCTTGGAGTACCTCATTGCCTGCAGGTAGCTCCACACTCACCACGTAACTTTCTCAGCTCATTCTTCAGAGAAGCCTGTCTCTGATCCTAATGCTGATTAAAAAAACTGAGTACTTAACTTTAGACCTTTGATTTTTTTCCAGGGATGTCTATTTAAAACTTTACTCTTACAGCGCCTAATTTGTAAGCACCTGAATTTTTTATTGAATCTAATCCTGACAGGTTATTTCGTAACTAGCAAGATTTTGAGTTAGCTCTTTTTGACAGCTGTGGTTAATGAATTTTTATAATAGATGCTAGGATGAAATGATAAAATAGCCGTTAGCAGATCTTCCTGACTAAAACCCAGCTGTTCAGTAAAGCTTTTTGGACATATATCTATATTTTTGACTGTAACTGTAAATGGAGGAAAAGCAGGTCCATAGATGCAGAACTCAATTAATCAGAGCCAAGGAGTGTCTAATCTTCATTAGTGACCTGCTAGTTGGAGAGGTTCCTGAATTTAAGTTCTGCAGGAAATCTGGATCCTGCTGTCTCTCTTGAAACACATTTTGAAGTGCACAGTACCCAATATATTCCATTCTTACCGGAAAAGCACACAGGATGGCAATCATGGAGATCACTGAAGGTCTTTTTATCCTTCTACCTGTGCGGTAGCAGACTGAAGTAGGGGTTAATGACTAAAGCAAATCCATGTGAACAATCCCAGTTCCTACCTAAGTCAACACACAAACACTAACAGAAGCTGAATCTGAGGGTATATTTGGTCTTTCCATTATAAAGGAGACCATTAAACAGTAGAAAATATAAAATAATCCAATAAAAAGTACATCTACCACTTCAAAAAATACACAGGAAGGTAGCTGCTACTGATTTTAAGTGAAGACTAATCCTTCACCTCAAGACACATTTGCTAAGAAATGCTTGAATTTGTGTGTAAAATAGCAGCACTGGACTAGGCAGGGGGAAAATATGTATTATGAGACTTTTCTGCAATGGTGTCATTGAACTTGATCACTGGAGTGATGAGGCACTGAAGGCAGATTAGTTTTTTATTTCACCTTAAGGAAATACCCAAATACCCTCTCAGGATTTTCAGGTAAATGGAGAAGCAATGAAGTCATATTACAGCTCTTGTATTGCAAAAAGGCGGGTGAAAATATTCTACTTAAAAAAAAAAAAAAAGAAAAAAATAAGAATATAAGCTTTAAAAGGTATAGGAAGGACAGAAACAATATAGGTTTGTTTTTTGCTAAAAACCCAGGGTTTTTTGTTTCCTGCTTGTTGTATAATAAAGACAAACTTTGGGGCCTTTGGAAAGTATTCTCACCTGAGATAGAGACCTGAGTCAGAGCATAAAGCTCAACCTCTCCTTTTCTTTACGAAGGAGCTAGACAGTGTACAGCTTTCATTTATCCACCAGATTCCACAGCATCGTCCCATTTTTCAGATACTGCCAGAATTCTCAGGCCCAAATTGTGGGTTGGAATTTATATATCTAATTTTGATTTTTAAAAATCTGCAGAAGACCTATTTTTAAAAATTAGCCTTTTCACTTGCCTCCTTCTGTCAGAATATGTAGTGTTTTCCATACACTAGCTCTCAAAGAAACCTGTTTTTATTTTGCAGTTCACCTATAATTCCAAGCACTGAGAGCTGGGAATGCTGGACACTATGGGCTAGTAAGGAATGTATAGGAGCTCAACAGGAGGAGCAACAGACCCAGGTTAAAAATTCAGTGACCAGGAACAAATGTGTCTTTTATTTCATCTCCCAGCTAAAATCCTAGATACAGTTTATTGGCTTTAAACTTTTCTCATTTAGTAGAATAATCTAAGCTTAGTGTTTCTTCTTAATCACATCCAGTTAAAATGGGACATATATGGCTCTATAAATTAAGCTAGCACAGAAGTATTCTTTGTTTAAAAGACTTGGAAATTGCTTGACAGTTAACTATTAAATGGTATCTAAAATACCTGGAATTTTTCCTGAAGGAGGTTATGCCTCTACTGAAAATGGCAAAATCAAGTTTAAACCACAAGGGATGGAAATGTACTGCTTGATTATCTCAAAGTCAGGAGCTAAGTGTATGTCTGAAAAATATTGAGCTAAAGTGTTTCTTCAAAGTGATACAGCAGCTTAATGGCAGGGTCACCTTCTTTTGAATGAAACAGATTTTTGTATCCCAAAAAACAATCAAGAGTACAAGTATTTACATTCAGTTTAAAATAAACTAGAGACCTGTTGAATTTTTCTCGTAGAGACAAATCAACAGGTATATGATTGTGGCACACCAAGCAGTCATTAGCCCAGCGGTTATATTTTGCACTCGTCTGTGATATTTTGACTGAAGAGTCTATCCTGGACTTAAAAAACCTTTTCTCAGAAGCCATATATTCTCATAAAAATTTTTTTCTTGATTTAGTATTTTTCTGAGCAAGAATTTTGACCAGCTATCCACTACAGTCCTAGTTGAATGTCAGATCCAGCTGCTCATGTGTCCCCCTGAACAAATATTTACAAGTCCCCTCTTTAAGGAGCAGCAAGATCTGCAGCATCCTTGTAATACTGATGTACTCCTTGTCAGATTTGGGGTCCTGACATAAAAAAGGCTGGAATGAAGGATATGGTGTTGCACATACCCAAGTGAAGGCAGGGAGCCAACAAAATGCTCTTGCAATTACAAGTGAACATTCTTGTATCATAAAACTGTAAAGAAAAAGCTATAAATCAGAGCTGGCCTGGTGGTCCCTGGCAGCAAAGTGCAAAAGATTTGAGATCATTCCCTGAGCTAGCCAAGAGTGGGATCCTCATGGCAGCAGTGGCTCATTCCAAGGGAAGGGCATTCCTCGTGTCTCCTGAGTGATTTTGGTGGGAGTCAGATTCAGCCTTCAGCCCTGAAGGAGTGATAGTTTGAAAAGTGCTGGCCATTGTGAAAAGTAAAGCAAGTTGTGAACTGGAGGAATTTTGTCTTCAAGAGAGTTTGTGTGTGTGTTTAGGAGCCTGCTGCTTTCAGAGTTAGGTTTGCACTATTGCTCAGATCCCAATATTGGATCACTTGTTCTTGAGAATGCAAGATTGTCCTTTAGCTCAGGTAGTTAGTTTCATATTTCTATACCCTCACTTTTGACACCAAATCATGCTAAAACCTTTGTATGGACATTAGAAAAATGCAAAGAAATTAAGTAATACTATCCAAAATGTCACTACTGAAGTTCCCATCGCTAATGAACGTGGACCCAAACTTAAGCTTCAGTTAGAAATGGGCTTTTCTTCTATTCTGGAACGTTCTTCCTCTTTTATTTTCTGATCTCTCACAAGGATGTAGCTCTTTAAAAGTGATTGATCTGTCTGGATAGTTTACTAATTTCAAAAATAACTAAGTAAGTAGCAGGAAGGTAGGGAAGTATGAAAGCTGTTAGCACTGGGCAGTTTTCTAGAGACATTCTTTAATACAAACTGTGTGTGTGGATATTTCCTGTCCTTCTGAAAGATGTGGCTTGATCTGAGCCTACACTTACAGTTTGTGTTTGGCAAAATAAGATGATGTACTGTTGTTAAAAAAAATCCTAAGGGTATGCAAGTGATTACAGCAAAACAAACCCCAAACTGACAGCTGCAAAAACAGCACTTGCACAGCAGTGGTAGTCAGCTACTAAGAATGCCCAATTTCCCATCAGACTGGTAAGAGTTTATAATTAATATCACATTTGGGGAGTTTTCTGTAATAAAACCACAATTTATTATGGTAACTTGATTATGGAAGAGATAAAGGAGAGTGGACAGAAATTCAGTATTGTTTTGCAGTCTGTTACCTCCCTGTTGATAGCAGTAAGAGAGCAAGACAGAGAGTGTTTTACAGTATCAGCCCCTACACTGGTTTAAGAGGTGCAATCCTGAAAGGTGAGGGGCTCTTTCCTGAACAGATGTGACCCCCTTCAACTCTGATAAACTTCCCAAAAAGATAAGGGTAATTTGTACCGCACAGGATGTGCTCAGCACATTGAGGGATTGAGTTAGTAATGTCCCTGATAATTGTGGATACCTCATTGTAGGAGTCAGTTTTTATTTAAATTTTTTTAATAGGAGTATACACATCTGTCTTTATACCCAGCAGCTTTTCTGGCCCACAAGAAGTCCTCTGTGAATTTCCCCAACTGAGCTCAGTGGGATCTCTGTCAGCTGCAAGATTTATGTCATCTTTTTCAGTCCTGAGAACTGTTCCTTAAGCTTTTCACATCTGGATTTAATTGGAAAGACATTAAAAGACATTAAGTGTGCTGGAAAAGCATATTTTAGAGAAGATCTTTATAGACACTTCCATTAAAGGAGCTGATGGTTGTAGGTTAAAATGGGATGAGGACAAGCCATCAACAGTTAGCAAAGACAAAATTATATTACAAACTACTTCAGATGAAACGTTTGTCCTGTAGCTCTTGGGTCTGAATCTGCTTGCACTTAAATCAGCTTCAATTAGGAAAAAATTACCAGCTAATTCAGTGAAAGAATACTCTAAGATCAGAATCAAAAACTTTTTCCTTTTGGAAACACTCAAATTTCTAATTACATGCCATATATGCTAAATATAATGCTTTTAGCTGTCAATCTAGATTTGGTACTTTGTTGGACATACATGCACACTTGTAAAATGAGACTTGGAGAATGAAGAGGGGGATTGGTCATTAGGGCTCTGAGGGTGGAAGTATCCTTCTCTGAATGCCAGTGTGGCGGCCACAGGAGTAGAGTTTCACAGAAGCAGAGATAGGATACAATTTAGTACACGGGCTTCATTACAGATGTTGTAATGCAAGAATCTACAGGCCTAAACTCCCCCATTGTTCCAGCTACAATTTGCTGCTTGAAGAAACCAATGACCAATGCCTTGCATTAAGTGTAATCTATTGCTTTTGTCTTCAAACTGAAGTTTCACGTCATGTTTAGACTGACAAGTGCTTAAAATTTAAGGTAATGGACTCAGTATGAGAGAACAAACATTCTTTCATTCTAAAATTGCTAAAGCCAAGGAATCTGATATTTAGTAAATTGCCCCCATGTCTAAAGCAAAGTGTATGGTCTTTAGACATAAAAATATGTCAAGTTAAAAAAAAAATAGGTAGTTTGTTAAACATTGAGGGGGAAAGTATTCTTTAGAATTTTCAGAGAAAAAAATTGTGAGAGGCTCTCACCAGTCATCTTCTCCTATGAGGGAGCCTTTTTTCCACTATGTCATAGAAAATATTTTGTATTGTTGGGTAGATGATAGTTTGATGAGTGATAGTGATAGGAATGAGGCATTTGAATTAAATGGCTGCAGTGCAGACTCTTAAAATTTTCTGTCATTAAATACCTTTATTCAGAATCTCCCTCTTTCTGTCTTGGCCTATGACAAAATGCATGTAAACTAGTAAAACTGATTCTTACTTTTATTGCTTGACCTTGGGCCAGCCCTTTCTGTGCTCATGCCCTCTCTCTTTGGTTTCCTTCTCTTTTAAAACTGCACTAATTAAACTACCTTTGTCCCTCAGTGTCACTTTGTCTCATGAAGAAGAGAGTATTTTCAAGGAGAGCCAAAAAGTACCTAAACACTAGCGAGTGTGTTTTACAAGTTCAGTTTACTAAGTGAAAGAGATATTGATGCAAGTATTGAGTAGTATTTGAGAGCTTGAACCTTGTTGTATACTGATTTTGGTGTGGATATCTGGGGATTCATAAAAATCTTTTAATACTGTTTTTTTGACCACTCTGTATGAGCAATTACCTATGAAAACCACTTAAATAAGAGACACATTACTGTGTGGGTCAGGGCCCATTCCCTCATGGTGAATAACACAGTCATTTATGTACTGATACCTATGCAGTGAAGGCAGTGGCAGTGGTGTCAAAACCAGGATGGAACTGTGGAGGTCAGACAGATGAAGAGGATTGTCTAATACAGCATATTTTAGAACTCACTGTAAACTCTTACGCAGTCAAGAATCTCAGTCTGCTTATTTAAAATCAAGAGGTCAAAATCTTCTGCAATGCATACAGGGTTAATGACAGCAGACATGCAAATCTATTGTGGAGAAATGACTATAAATAAATAAATAAACAAACCACATCATTCTGAGAACACAGCTGACAAGGATATTTTCCAGCCATCAGTGATGAGAGAGTGATTCATGGCCTTTTTTCAATGCTGGTGCAGGATTTTGCCTGAGGATATACATTCTGTTGTTTTCAGTTTTATATTTGAATCTGTCTTTCTTAAAATCTGTAATTTTTGTCTACAGCTTCTCAGTCATGCCTGAGTGTTGCCTCAGTTGCATGATTTAAACCTCTACCTACCAATACAATAATTGGCCATCTAAATACTCTCATTTAGAAGTCTCTTATCACTGGAAGCACTTATATTAGTAAGATGTGTGCCTCCTTCTGAAAGTTGGTGTTTAAGTAGCTTTTGTTTAAGGATATAAAATTGGAAGCAAGATTAATTTAAGAATAATTGTTGTCTAGTGAAATTCTGTTGTATATATGTAGTGTAAACACTTGGAAATTTAATTTTAAAATATTTTCTTTCATGTTCATAAGTAAGCTGGGATGATGCATGATTCTTTCTGTATTTGTTCTTGGAATTGCAGCAACTGAAGGAAAATTTAAAGTTTTGACTTTAGAAATAAATTTACTTTGAAAGAACTTTCAGAATTCTCAACAAAATCTATAGCAGATACACTGAAAAGATACTGAAAATATCTGATAAAAGATTTACTTAACTTTTAATTCTGTTTTAACTATTTTAGATTTATTTTAGCTGCTGATACTGGGGCCCAACTTTCACCCCACTTCACCGTTAGAGGATGTAGACACCCCTCAGTAGATACTGGCACTGAACCTGAAAGCTCTTTTGAGATGTTCAAGGCAAAAGTCTTGAGTATGTTGCCCCTTTCAACTAAGAATATGTGTGTGGGAGGAGTCTGAGAAGACGCAGATTGTTCTTTAAACAATCCCAGACAGTCCAAGTCTCATCTAGATCCTTTAGCAACCCCTTTTTCTCTTGTCCCTACCCACAAGTAAGAACGTGACCTAAACTTGGCAACTTGGTAACCTCTCCAGGCTGGATTAATCTCTTATATTGTATTAACTTAGATGTGTTTGACTTTAAATATTATTTATGGAATCCTCTTCATACAAAAGCATACCTTTTACTAATTATTAAATAGCTTTTCAGCATGCTTTTCTCTCTTTGTGACTGGAAAGCTTTGTATCACTGCTAAAACAATAGAACTGTCCCACCTCAGATGATTATGCAGCTCTTTCCTGGGCTTTGAGAGAATGCTTCACCATTCCTCACTCCTGGAATTATTGCATGGTCCCAAGAATGGCCATCAGATTTCCAGTGTGGTGGTTCACATGGAAAATAAGCCATACCTTATTGATTCTCCCTATGGTTAAGCAGTCTCTTTACTTTAATAGATGAAGTAGATTAATTTAGGTTGAAGATCAAAACCTATGGAAATAAAGTTCCATGTTGAACAGTGTCTTTCACTCCGTGCACTTCTCAGCATATTGAGAGGCATGGAGGAATGAGTACACGTATCCAGTAAAACTAGGTGGAAGAAGGTGACATGCAAGCTGTTGTTGATAGAAGCTCTGTTTAATATGCTGGAAAAATTGTTCAAGAACAGTTAATCCTTACTTTAGGATTACCCCCAGAAAGCTGGCAAGGTCAGGCTGTACATGGATTGTGTGTCATTTAAATTCTGGCTGCATGAGTTGCCTGGGGGCAGCATTAACTACTACGTGGGACTTGTTCTAAGCTACATCTGTGAATCATCATTCTTTGTTTGAAAACAGTGGACTCCTCCTATCCTCCAAGCTCCTTGTCTTGACAGGTGCAATCAGTAGCCTTAAATGTAGTGCCTATCAGGTGACTATGCCTTTGTGCAGAGATTAATCAGTTTGGAAAATGCTCTTTCCATGTAAACTACATGAGTTAATCAGATTATAACCCTGTGTTTTTCATGCATATCATAAACCATATGAGGAAAGAGCTTAAAGTCATTTAATTAAGGTTTACACTGTGTGCTGTGAAAAGTCTCTCTGAACTTAATATTCAAACAGATTTTAACATTGGTTCACATGAAATCTAATCAACTGGAGAGAACAGCACATTGTAAGGAAGTGATGAAAACTCCTAGCAGGAGTTACTGCTTGCAATATAGTAAATTCATTTACAACAGAAGCTGTGGGGAAAAGGGATTTGTTTGCAATACTTAGTTTTTGTTTAGTTTGTATGTTGCCAACCTGACAAATCCAAGAGAATTAACATCTAAGGTATGTTAAGTAGTCAAATTTTAGCTTCTTTGTGTGCATGGATGTAAGTCTGCACAAACAAATATGTCTTCTCTTTGTGCATTTCTGTGTGCATGAAGTATTGAGTGTGGGCAAGTTAAAGCCAGGTGGAAGCTTAGTCAAAAATTTCTTCATCTAGAGAAATTAAAAACAATCACCAAGAACAATAATTTGAACACATACAAATTTAAATAGTTGCTCAGTTTTGGGGCATTGAGCCTTCCAACTCACCTCTATAGCTGTAATATTGTTGGGGTTTTTTCAATAGCCTTTAAATGTGAAATTAAAATCCACATATTAAAAATTAATGAAGTGCATCTCATTACTGATGCAGACAGCTTTGCTGCAATGTTATTGCACAGCTGACATTGCCTTTTGAGGCCTCAGTAGTCAGGGAGAGGGAAAGAAACTCACTGATTCGGGGACATTTTTTCTTTTGATTTAAAAAATAAATCAACACTGATTGGTTTGTAAATACTATCAGTTTTGCTCATGCTCTTGTCTAGGGTTTTGGCTTGAAACTAAAATCTAGGACTAGAATCTATGATGGTAACCTGGTATGCAAACATGTTCTCAAGCCTCAACTTGAGCAACAGAGACTTGTTGATGCATATGGCATGTGACTACAAGAAACATGACCACAATGAATCATTTGACTCAGCAAACTCAGTCCTGAACTAAGACCCAGCTACTAAAGACAGTAAAATCTTGTTCTTCATGACCTTCTCTGGACCCTGACAAGTTAGTCTTGCAGTTTCTGCCCAGAATTTTATGTCTTCAGAAAACACTGATTAAGGCCAAGCTGAATATGTCTTTTTATGTACTTAGAAAACTGATGTTGGGAGGGATATCTCCAGTGAACTAACAGTATGAAGCAGTGTGTTTATTAGGATTGTCTCAGACCTCCTTGGTAAAGTCAACTGGAAGGGCCACAGAGAACAACAAACTTTTACAATTTTCAGTTTCATGGAATAAGCTGAAATGTAATATAGATTTAGGAGGAAAAACACAAACCACATACTGTGTTAAAACAAACGTGAAAATTTTATTGTGAGGATCTGAATGTGATCTGAAATGCACATGGGCTAGTGGAGTGCCTGTCGGCTGTTCTTGCTAAAGAATGATCTAATGTTACTAGATTGTCATTATAAGACACTTAATCCCCAGAGTGAGAAACAGGAAGAATATTTACAAGTTTCAGTGCTATTTACTAATTGCCAATTGACTTGAGGAAAGCTAAAAAATGACTGGAAACATCCATCCCCATCCTGATACACACACATACTAATAATGGAAATGGCAGCCAAGACAAACAGCTAACAGTGTGCTGCATCCTGTTGGCATCGTATTTTTGGCACTGTTGTAGCTACATAGAAAACAAGTGATACAAGAAATGTGTAAGGACATCTGTTCTGTAACCTATGGGGCTTCACTCACAAAACAGTTGTAAAATCTTCTGGGGGAGAGAAAAATTTCTCTGTATCTGTGCAGATGCTCTATTGTAAGAAAAATATCAATGGAAGGAAGTGTTGAGCTTTTAAAAGAGGAAATTGTTCACCAGATTCACTGTCAAATGTTCCATTCTTTCCTTTCCTTTTCATTTAACCTAAGTTATCTGCCATTCATAAGTTATATTTAAGCCAAGTGGTGTAAATCTATTGGGACTAATAGAATTGAATCATGGATTAAATTAGCCTGGTGTCTGCTTGTAACTCTTCTTCACTGCAGATTACTTGAGCTCTGTGTCACTCTGCTGACTATTCAGGTCACAGCCTCTAAGCTACCAGCTTCCTTCCTGAATCCAGCATCTTCATGTCTGTCTAGGGGCATGATGGGGAGAGAAGAAACATTAAAGGCATCTATTAAGATCCAAAGTATTGTTTACTCACCTGCTTCTCCTAGCTTGCTGATCCTTCCAAATACAAGCAGGCTATGGGAGAAAGAAAAGGGGGAGTTTTTAGAACACTGCAAGGCTCTCTCTAATATTCCTCTATTCCCCTTCAGTCGCATCTCATGAATGGAACTTTTAAAAAGGAAATAAACTTCCCCAAAACTCAAATCTTGTCGCAAATGTTGGGATAGAAGTAATTAGGCCTCCCCCACAGGTAACTTATGGAGAGTAAGACATGGTTCCATGAAAGAGAAATCAGACCTCATATAAA
Organism: Drymodes brunneopygia; assembly: GCA_013400955.1. Lineage (NCBI taxonomy): Eukaryota > Metazoa > Chordata > Aves > Passeriformes > Petroicidae > Drymodes > Drymodes brunneopygia. Next base: position 243,441 of record VZTZ01032157.1, on the reverse strand, counting down.
CCTGGAACACATTAGAAAACTGGAGGTTAAAGAGGGACTGTGAGGTGTAGGAGGTTGGGAGAACCTGGGGAAGAAAAGCTTAGCCCTGGGAGCAGCTGGAGGTCCTGGGTGGCAGAGCCTTTAGGAGCTGGAAAAAAAATGCAACCTTCAATAATGCTCACAAAAACACCCTGGCACCTGTAGCTGGAAGACCAAGGATACAGGCACAAAACTACTTCCCTGCCGATTTCCTCCTCTGATATTTGATTTCACAAATGCAATAGGCCTGAGATTCTATCTTTTATGTCATATTTCAGTTTGGGAAAAGCATGGCTTGAAGAAGGGTGAGATGGAGAAATGAGACTTCATCATGTTACAAACACTGGGATTTGGAATTTGTGTTGGTATTAAACATGCTTATCATTGAACACCTTGAAGCATATTTTAACTTTATGTGTTTTCTCTAATTGTTCCATATTTACTTTATCGACACCCATATGCTCACATACTCCCACTGACACCCAATGACCCATGCCTATAGGCAAAGTTTTAATTATTTTATACTGTAGTACTTCCCTTTCTGTTAGAAGAGGAGAAGGGCTCTCTTGGTCAGATTCTATTAAGCTGGTGGCTAATATTCATCTAGGAAGCTTCAAATCAGTTTTCCTGGAAAGCTGCTCTGTAATTCATTAATTTATGTGGGATGCCTTGCAAATGGTCAGTTCTGTGAGTAAAAGGGTAGTAAGTAACAGAGTTTCTCAGCAATTCTAGAATTAGGATGTTTGTGTTGGTCTAATTCATCTCTTGATGATTTTGGGATTTCGGTTACCCCTAATTGAGACCAGACTGTTCTGCAGATAAGATGATCAATCTGAGATTTAATCTTGAATGAAACTTTACTTGGCTCTACTTGCAAAATATGATCAGGGCCTTTTTGTCCACGTCACTGTACAAACAAATAACCTGAACACATAGTTCTTCCACAATAAGTTTACAATTCACACATCAGACCAGGAAGCTAAGAGTGGGTATGAAAAAGTAAACTAGGTGGCTTGAGAAACATGAGGTAGCAGTTTAACTGTGTGGGAGGAGCGGATGTCTCTGCTTCCTTCTCTCCTTGCAGTGATACCTGGTAATGGGCTTTGGTTTACCACACATAAGAAGGAAGGAGATTCTGACAATTTTGCTAATGTGCACCAGGAAAAAATGGATATGAGAGGATAGGAGATTCTTGGGTGCCAGTCCCTACCCACTGGATTCTTTCTCACGGTTGCTGACCCATGACCAATTAAAGTACAAAGAAGCACAGGAGCCCAAATCACTCCCCTTCCTCACATGATGAGTCGTGCTTGCGTTGTGATGAAAAGGACCTCAGGGAGAGAAGGAGAAGAGAGAAATTGGGATGAAGAAATGTGTTGGGTTACTAGAACAGAAAATTTAAGAGGAGAGTAGTTGAAAATCCTCATTGCCACTGGCGGAATTATTTGTGATGAGCAGTGATTTTGCTGTGCAGTCAAGATCAAGGATGGAAAGACACATGGTGGTTAGATCATATAGGAGTAGAGAATACACATGTGGAACTTGTGAAGGGACACTATGAGGTGGTAGAGAAAGAACTGTTATGAAGAATGGGAATATATCAAAACGTCAAGAAAACCAGAAGAAATGAGGAAAGAGAGAAATCTTGTCGAGGAACTCAGTGAGTGATAAAAGTGAGAGATCCAGTAATGGATCACATGGTAAAGGTGGAGTGGATTGTAGGTAACAGTGATAATCTGAGGTTTACCAAGAGACTTGATGAAACGTTTAGTGTCTTTTTTTTCCCTTTTTTTTTTCAGGGCACAAACCATAACATTTCACAGTCTGCAAGATTCTACTTTCATGCATTATGGGTGGGAGTACCGTGTACAGCCTTCTGAGGCTTTAGCAGCTAGTCATTACTATAGACAAATATAGGACATGCGGTCTTTACTTTGGGGCAACCTGGCAATTTTTGTGCTGTTATTCATCTCACCAAAATACACATTGTCTAATAATATTTAAGTTGTATAAACATACCTTTCAAGCGAAGGAGTTGTTGAGAGAAACCAGGCAAAGAATTAGTGCAAAGGCAAATCTAATACTTCATTACAATGGCAGCTCCTGTTCCAGGCAGGGTCTCTGCTCTCTGAGGGAAATGAAGATAGAGACATGGACTCTTTCTGTCCCAATAAATAAGAGCAGCAGTTGTTGCTTCAGTGTGAACAGCACTTTAGGGCCTGCTGTCAGTTCCACTGCTTGAGGTGTTACCTTAGGGCACAATGTCTGTGAAAAGTCACCTTTTCTTTCCCCTGTGATTAGTTCTAAATGCATCTCAGGAGGAATTGATTAAAAAACAAAATCCGTTTTGTGGTTCTGCTTTACATTTCACCTTCTCAGTAGAACTGACCTCAGCTGTTTTATTGCGCTGGCTCTGTTTTCAAAGTCGGCCATGTGGTGTCAGACAGTTTCATAATCAACCTTTACTGAATCAATTACAAAAAAGATTTTTTTTTTAACAAAGCACATAGAGGGAAGAGAAGAAGGGGGGCTCGTAGCAGATGAGACAGAAGTTGGTCAATGAAGAATGCAGAGGAAAATGTTAGATAAAAACTGACTGTTCTTCTATTCCTGATTCTCCCTAATCACCCCATATTGACTCCCCCTATTTAGCACATTTCAGTACCTGTGTATAAGACATCAGGCTGTAATGTTGTTCAAGGTCTGACTTTGGAGTGCTGGTAGTGTCCTACTGACCCTCTTCCCACTGCTCACACCTTCTGCAACTGTCTGCAAGACAAAAGTTTCTCCATAGGATCTCTGGGAAGTGTGGGCTCTAGGAAAGCACATAGGGAAGCTGGAGAGACTTTACAGCCAGAAAGCCAAGAATCCTAAAAGTTCATCCTATTCTTCATATAAGTGATGAAGCTTTCATCGACCCAAATGGGAGTCAGTCATATGCCCAGGAAGAAGGAGATAACCTCAATCCATGCACAGGCACAGCTGTTTATGATGGAGCAGTTGTGCACCCACTCTCTTTGCTCTGTAGCCTAAATGGCTTCAATATACCAGAAATTAATTGAATCTAGAATAACAAAACACACACCTTCCTTCATTTGGTGCTAATATAATAGTGCCAGTGGGGTTTTTGACAACTCATTTTTTCTTTAGGCAGCGTTAAGTGCCTTGAAACAGTTTTCAGAACAAGGACTGGATCCAGTGGAAGGAGCTATGAAAGTTGAGAATGGATCACATGAAAAGTAAGTACCATTTAAATCCTCTGCATTTTAATGCCTGTGTGGCATGGTAGATAAGAAATGTTAATTAAGAGCTTAGTTGCCCTTTTAAACCTATGCAAAACTATTTCCTCTGGAATTTACATACAGTTTGTGACAATTTGAGAGGAAAAATAAGATTTCAGGTTTAGCATTTCTGATAATGTTTACTAATGAGCTATGAGACAGTCAGTCCTATGGAAGTGCTAAAAAAAAGGATTTTCTTTCCATTGTATGGATTCTGTGTAAGTAGCATAACATGATTTTTGTCAAATGTGTTGTAGCACATGATATTGCTTGTAAATAAGCATAGCTATCTGCCAATAAGTCATTATAACTGCAAGCTGAATTTTACCTCAGAGAATTTAAAAGTTGAAATTTCTTTCAGGTCTTAAAAAACTCTGATATGGAATATTAGCTTTAAGTAGTAGACAATAGAACCAGGTTTCACACTGGATTTTCAATTATTTAAGAAAGTGGGATTGTCTAGCCAGTAAATATTTTTTTCCAGCTGCTAGTCTGTTTATGTAAGAAAGTAGTCTTGTGTTACTAAATAAATTAGGAAGTAATAGAATAAAAGAAGACTAAAAGTGGCATTTGGAATTTTCAGTAGATATATTGTGGCTATTTATAAACTAATTTAATCAGAAACACTTTTCCATATGATCTCATCAGCATAGTATTTGAACATAAATATTGTTGTTTCACTTTAAAATGTTACCTTCCACGGTGACCTTTGAATCTCATGTGCCATCTGGTAATAAACATGTCTTAAAGATGTGCAACCCTGGACCTTACCACTCTTGTTAATGTATTAATCTTTCAGACAAGTCAAGCATCTGGGAGAGAAAGCAGACAATAAACAGACTAACTCAGGCACCATTGCTCAGGACTGCAAGGATTCAAAGGCTGTCGTCTAGGAGCTTCCCAGCACCCATGGCTGCCACTGCATCCTTATAAACCTGTCAACACGCAATAGGGTGTATGTGTACAAGGAAATGAATGACTAATACCATTATTTGAGTCTTATGTGAAGACAACACTATTCTAACACAAGAGATAGTATACTTGGTACTGTTTATTCAACTGTGGAAAAAAATAAAATTGAACATTTCCCTTAGAACTCAAGATCAGAGCATAACTCAATTGCCCAGAGGCAGAAGTCTGATCGTGTTACTGGAGGTTAAAATAACAATGAATTAACAAAAAGTGTTAGGGAAAAAAAAAGGGAAACTTTACAATTGATTAATATTGAGGAAAACAAGTCAGCATTGGTTCAGTTATACAATTTTTTGTAGTGTAGTTTTAAGTTCAGCTTACTGTTTTTTAAATAATGCTTGAATATTTTAAAATTAACCAATGACAGTGCTGTGAGAATTGTAGTTGTTGTCTTCATATATAGTCATACAGCTTATCTTTTTATGCAGACATTATGCATTCTTCATTCTATATGAATATGTATGACTTCAAGATGCACTACTCAGAGTTGTATGCAAACAGAATTTTAAATCTTGACAAGTATTTGCTTAACATGAACAGATGTTAGTTATGATCATTTTCGATATACTCCAGGAAAAAAGCAAAGATGGTATTTGATTTTCCTTGCCATAATCAATTAAAGAGGCGTCTTGCCTCCAAGCAACATCTTCCCCTTCGATTCTGCTCTCTGTTGTGTGAAACACATCTACACCCCATTCTGTGTGTTGTATCAATCCACCGTTTGCATCAACTGAGTGTTTTTAATCTCTGCATTCGGACCAAGAGCAAAAGGGAGGACTGCAACGTTATCAAGCCAAGGGTGGGAACTGTTGATGTAAAGATCATTCTTTTGTGAAAGGAGTGGCAGCAGAGATAAGACCTGTGGCTGCTCTGTACCAGCATATTTCTTTTAAGTGTGTGGCCAAATGCAGTAAAACCACATCAGTTCATGTGTACAATGACAGTGTCTTCTCTTTCTTTACCACTCACAATAAAACAACTAAGAGAAAAAAAGGAAAAGAAAACAATGAAAAACTAACAAATGAGTGGCTACTACACCAAAGCCAGGTTTCAACCAAGCTTTCGCCATGCCACCACTTTCTACAAACGTGCTGTGTTAGACCAGACATACCAGTATTTAGGTCATTTATTTATCCAAATAAAGGTTATTTTATTTAATGCAACAAACACATAAAGCTCAACTGCATAACAGCCATGACAACATTGCACAAGATTGTAGAAGCACGAAAACCAGAGATCACAACTCAGTGACTCACGCAGAAAAGCAGAGGAACAGCAATGTGAGGAAATGGTGCAAGGTACAGTGGCATTGATTCACCTCTGGGACGGGCTTGCAGGGGAATGCGCATCCTGCTCTCACAGAACCAGTGCTTGGAGTCCTTTTCTACTACTTCATGTTTCTCATGGGTATGATTCACTCTCAGCCCCAGCAGATAAGGAGCCTTTGTTCTAAAAGTTTGAGGTTTTCTAGGTTCTGACTCCCTAAAAAAGTCAGGAACAAGCTGAACCTTTCAGTTCCCACAGATTTCCAGGGGCGTTTGGCACCTGGCAAACTCAAGTTATTCAGGCAGCAGCATACAAAAATAATTAGCTCTTGCACACCACCTTTCTCAGGGGTATGTTACCTGCCTAATTGGCAGCTGGAGCAGAAATTCTGCTCCTTCAGCTCATCAGACAGCTCAGAGAGCTCAGAAACAGCCTCAGTCTGTGCTTTAGCTGTATCTGCCAGTATGCAGGATACAAATGGCATTACTGTCCCCTCTCATGGAGAACAAGAACAAAAGGAAGAGGCAAACCCACTCCTCTGTCCTAAGGGTGAGATGCTGTGCTTACTGGGAACAATGTGACAAGGAGACTGGCAGTATGGTCTCCCTGGCATTGACAGAACCTCTGTGGTGTGTTCCCTGTCCTGGTAAATTTTAGATTTGTTGTTTTGTTGCAGGTGGGCTCTGCATTGAGCACCAGGCTTGCTCCAGTGCAGGTGGAGTGCAGCAAAGTGATGCTCACCCCACTCTCAATGGGCAAATTGCAACCAAATGTGTGCAACCAGCTGTCTAGGCCCAAGAGAGCTCATTCAGCCTCTCCAATCAAGGCAACAGTAAAGAAAGAGTATGTCTGTGAAACTCTCATTTCAGATTCTTTTGCTTGTCAGAGCTATGCTTGATTCTGATTCTAACATAAAACATGGCAAGTAACTGAGCTGGGGGGCTCCCTCTTTTTTCTCAAAACTGTAGAAACATGGAGCAGACTGGGGGAGGAGGGTCATATAGTAGCAGAAGCTCTAACTATTTTCTGAAAGCAGGGTTGACTAATGATTGTTGTAATCGCAAGTTAGAAAGTCTGCAGCCTTACGTCAAGTGCACACAGATGGCAGTTTCAAAGCACCTCCCAAGCCACAGGTTAAAAGCTTCATCACAGAGGCCCCAATGAAGGCTGACAGAGCTTTTCCTGGAATAATCTGAAGAAAACGTTCCTGCTCCCTACAGGTACCAACAGCATCACAAAGACCTCTGTATGGAGCTCATCAAGATACTCACCTGAGCAGCACAGTGTCATTTTGGTGCATTCCAAGGTTCCTGTGTCAGTGAAGAGATTTCAGTCTGTTTCAGCTGCAGCATTTATTTTCTCAAAGGATATCCTGCAGTATTCACACACATATATGGAAATGCACTTTAGCTTGGCATTATCACTAGCAACCTCCCAAGAGCTTGAGCAAAATTCTTGCATCAGTGATGTTGCAGCAGCCACTGGACTTGTCTCCTATCTTCAGTCTTGTTGGTTCACAGCTGTTCCTCTCAGTTCTTGAGCTGTCAGTATGTGAAAGCTGCTGGGGAGGAATTAAGTCTGATAATCTAAAAACTACTATATTTTTCTCAAGTAACCTCATATTTTTTCAAATTTTTGCTTTCTAAAATATGTCCATGTGGAACTGAACAGATTTTATATTTAGTTTTGTTTAAAAAGTAAATAATGATGGACACTGAAAGACTATCAATATGTTTGAATATTACTACTAGTTCTAAAAGGATTGTTTGTTTTTTCTGACAGCAATTAATTCTTTTATTATTTTTTAGATCATACATTCTTTTAGGTATAGATTTTGTCCAACTTCTGTTTGCAAAGCACCAAGTACAGTTTTGTTCCCCATTGAACACACATCTCACATCTCATCCTGTGTCTCAGAGCACTTTCAAAGATGAGCAAATGCCATGTTTTACAGAAGTGGATCTAAGGTGCAAGGTGGTCATTAGGAATAAGGCAGGATAAGGAACATGGCCTAGGATAGCCAGTTTGCCTGTCTATCAGACTACTGAGGGAACTGTTCTCAACACTTTAAGGACTCAGAACACAAATTGTCAACAGTTTTGAACCTATAGAACTTATTAATCAGGAGGAATTTTGCTAAAGAGAAAATAGGACATTCATGTGTCCCCTCAGAAAATCTCTTCAACACCTTCTGGGGGTCAGCAAACTAAGGACCTGCACAGGAAAAGGTTCATCACTGAGAGAATGGGGTATCTGATATGGCTCAAAGGATGGGAATACACATAGTAAATCTTATATCTGAGTTATCATCTTCAGTGGAACACTGCCCTGTCAACAACTCAGCACACTCTGGCAGTTTCTGTTCTCGCATTGACACATGCAGCACTGGTCTCCAAAGGGACAGATGTGCTGCTTCTGACAAATACAAAACACAGCAGCATCGGGGCCATAGAGCTGCAGAACAGGGTGCAGATTTCTGTTCCCAGCTGTCCCAGCATTCCCCTTCCATTCACAGTGGAGCTGAATTTACCCTTCAGCTAGAGTCCTCATTGAATTCAAGAGATAATTAAGCTGGCATTTAATTTCCTCCGATCGAAGTCATAGTCATAGGATTTAAAATATTTAGCACTTATCAGCAGCATTTTTAAAGGGTCTTTGGATAAGAGTAGAGAGGAACCTTAGCAGTAGGGGAGTAGTTGGGATGAATGACTGCAGGAATATGGAATCTCCTCCTCCTTGGCTTGCAAGTGACAATGAAATCTAATCCTTCCTAAAGTGTATGCAAAGCCCTTGATCTCTCTGACAGTGCTTTACTACATGCATTTTATTGGTGGGTGGCTGCTTGTTATTGCTCTCATCTTTCTGGCCTGCTCCAATTCCCCATCAAACAGCAGAAGGTTTCCCATTTCCTGCAGTGAGAGTGGAGCAAAAATTTTAAGTTGGATTTGTTTTCCAGTTAATAGGCAGAGGGCTGGGTTTTTGTTTGCTTGTTTCGATACACTAAGTAAAAAAAATATGCTTGGTAAAATCTTTATATCCTCTCCCAGTCAAATCCAGCATGCCGCACTCTCAGTTGCATCCTGTAAACAGGTATTTATTATTTTCTTTGCTCAAATAACAATGGGCTTTGCAACCCCTAAGAAAACTGAGCAGAGGGTAGAAGGTTTTAATGATAGCAAAGACAGGGACTGTGTCAGAGCTCTGAATGCAACATGGAATGATGATTTTGTGTGCTTTGTGGGGGACATGGTTCTGTGACCAGTGAGAATGGATAATGGCTATCTTCCATCAGCCCTCTGGCTTAAAGATGGCAAGTTACCTGCCCTGGGCAAAGGTGTTCAATGTGCATATTTGGGATAGCTCCCCAGGCACACCTCTAGAAGAGCTGCAAGGAGAGAAGCATGTCCTGAGTAACAGCTTGCTCTGCCTTTCCCTCCTCATGGCCCATGAACGCCAAGCTGAAGGCGGGAGGTACCGTCACGATGAGGCAGAGGGAAATGCTGCTTCCCTTCTGGGTATTTACCTCTCCTGCAGTCCCTTTCTGTTTGTAACTGCATTCCTGAGGCGTGATATGAGCTGAGCAAGTGTGTACATCGGTAGATGAGACGTGTATGAAGTGTTTTGGTGGTATGATTTCTATTATTCCACATGAGCGGCACTGACTTTTGTTTTTGATCGTACAGCTTGTTATTTGCTTTATGCAGTTAGTCATGGTTGGCTGTGCACTTTTGTGCTTGGTGTTCTAACTCCATAGCGCTTCAGTACAAAGGAAATTTTAAAAAACAACAATGAAAATGTTTCTAATCTGTTCTTAATTAAATAGACCTCAATAATTGATTTATGAGGAGAAGGAAACCTAAACAGAGTGGTTGCTAACCTAAAAATATAACTTATTTAAGCCCAAATTTTTCTTTACTTGTGATAACCAGGATCTAGGAGAGCCTGAATACCTACGAAGTTTTATCCAACAACACACAATAAATGAGAAGAAAATTACCCTGGATAAAAGAGTTCATGTTTCTCACTACAATATGGTAACTATATATTTGTGCATTAAAACAGATCATCTAAACCTGCTTATGTACTTTTGTTTGTGATTATATGTGCTGCATAGATTTTCTTTTTTCTAAACCACTGGTACGTGTTAAAAATATTTAAGGGCAATAATAGTAAAGTCAATGTAATTTAATTCCCCATTTTAAAATGGCCTGTTTCCACCCTCCCACCCCAGCCCACCCCACCCCACCCTATATTGACTGTATTTGAACTGGCTAGAAATAGATTAGAATTTTTAAAATTTATTTAGGTTTAAAGATAGGAGGTCTTCACATGTGGTTCAAAACAAAGAAGACATGTTTAAATAGTATAGGGAAAAAAAATCAAAATATGACATCTGTCTGTGGTAACCCAAGTACTTCAACTGAGCTTTCTTGCCTTCTATTTTTATCAAATGACAACTTATTGAAAACCAAACTTGACTTCCTCCTATATGGAGACAAAATATAAAGTAAAAAAGGTGTGGAACCTCTTTCCTGTCCAGGAAGAAGTTCCCATCCAGAGTGCAGCACAGTAACTATACTTTGACCAGCTATTACACGCAGCCTTGTTAACCAAGGCCCCAGCTGTCATATTGCTGGGGTTATTGGTGAACGAAAGTTCAACCCCGCTGATAATTTGTAAAATTGGGAACTGTTTACAGATGCACTAGAAATAGTGTAGTTAAATATCTGGCAAGCAGAGACTACAGCTCCCATGTACAATACATGGTAGGAGTAAACAATTAAATGAGCACAGAAATCTAGTAGTTTGTTGCAAAAGAAAAGTCACCCGACCCAAGGCTGGGCAGTCAATTTATGCAGCTCTCTTCAACATAACTACTCTTATTATTGTGAAATACTTGTTGCATGTGATCAACACAGCACTGAGAAATATGTTGCTACTATTTCAATGTTTCTTCTAACTCATAGACAAAACAACCCGGGGACAGAATGTTAATAGCACTGACTTAGTTAAAGTATACCAGAAAGGATGAGATTTTTCTGATGTCTTCTGCAAATGTGATCCGAACAAGTCACCATTATCACGAATATCACCTTTGGACTCATTTGGAAACTGCTTTTGAAATACCAGCAGATCTATCAGCCTGTTGTGAATGCTTACAAAAGTAAGCAGCTTGTTAAGGGGGAAGGACACTGTCAAGGCCTTCACAACCTTATGTACAAAATTTTGCCGCAGATTTTGCAGGCACCCAAATGGTAAGTGTAAGACTTCTGTGCCTTAAGGATTTCTGTCCCTTCCCTTAGCATGGGCTATACTCCTAACTGCTGTGTTTGCACAACAGCTGAAGAAAAAGTTTCCACACATATTTCATAAATATTGCGAAAATATTTTTGTGAACAAGAGTTTGTGAGAAATCAGAGACTTAATAGCTTTCAGGACTTTTTTTTTGCTATTTTCTTTTAAATTTTTTGTTAACCAAGAAACTCTTTCTTTCTACAAACAGAAGTCCTTCATATTAGTTGAAGAATTAAGACAAAATGGCAGTTTTGCAAAATCTGTAAAAAAGGGAGCAGTACTGACTTTAAAATGGACCTAAACTTTTCTTATTTATAAATATATATATTTAAATATTGAATCATCATATATAAACACTTTACTTAAATGTTATGTATACACTTCTGTGTTTCTGTATGTGTGAATGGATTCAAACTACAAACATTTGTGCATGTGTCTCTGTACATGTGAATATATGTACACAAATGATCTGTCTGCCAAATTGAAAAGAGAAGTACCTATAATCTAAAAACACAAATATTAAAGTGCCTTAAGTGGTGATAAACTAAGTATAGAAAAATCTCCGTGTATCCCAGATCTACCACAAAACATCTTAAGGTGCACAAACAGACAACTTCTCAAAGCAGAAGATTGCCCATGTAAATTCCCATTTCTGGGCATGTTGATCTTAGCCACATGAACTATTTCCTCCTCCAGTCACTTTGGGACTCTGATGCTCCCTTCCTCCCAAGGAGAGGATACCCTATCCTGTAGATGCTCAGTGATTTTTACTGCTTTGGGCAAGATACAAAGTACTGGTGGAGGAGCAACTCTTGTGAACAAAAGTCTGCGTTTTACTCAGTAGCTAAAACTGGAAACTAACTTCTTCCTCTGCATCTTGCTTCAGAGAATGCCCTGGTCCACCAGGCTGTAGCCTCTGCTGAAGCAGGGTGTTGTACACCTCTCCAGCTCATCCTCCTCACTTTGAACAGATCTAATCAACATTTACTAAGTTAGTGAGAAAGGAATGCTATTCCTATTATCTGGTCCTTAGAGTACTTGCCGAGTAGGATAGAAAAAGTCTAGTGTTCAAAGTCTTTTTCTTAAAATAGTGAAATATCAGTATTGGCTGATGACAAGGCAGTCACGCATGTTCACTTTCATACTTTCTGAACCACTGAATATTAAATTATTCTGTAAAAAATTGAATTTTTTCCATGGACATGAAATGTAGCCCAGTGGCTTCCATGTTTTGGTGGCTAAAGCATTTTTTGAAGATGGAAAGTTATATTCTACCTGCTGTTAAAAGACATTGTCAATACAACAAAAATTCACAGTAATCTTACCCTGTGCATCTTACAGTTCAGTTTGGTTTGCAAAAGCACGTGGAAAATAGAGCAGCTGAATGTGAGATAGGTATGCCACCCTCCCCAAAAGGAAATGTCTTCTTACTGAAGAGGAAAATACCTTCCTTCATGACTACTGCACTTGAGTAATAAACTCTCTGAGCAACAGATGATGTAAGCCTGAGAAATGTATGACCATGACATAGAGCCTTTACAGAAAAGCTCATTTTCATGGATTCAGTCAGGAGGAGACTATGTTCCAACCAAGAACTTCAGTTTGTTTTCCTTCTTAATCATATTAATAAAGGGAGTATTTTGCTTTTCTCTTTAATCCAGAAGTTGTATTGTAACATCACATAGAGCTTCAAACTTCTGTGGCCTCTCAGATCTGTTTTTACTTTTATATTTGCTTTTCCTGGTTTAATTTTTGTTTGATAATTTGGATCTATTCAAATTCATTCCATCATAGTTCAGAGAGAAAAGAGTTCAACAAAATTTGGGAACAAAAAGGGTGAGTCCATTGGAAATAAAATTAGCAGCTTATTTTATTGCTTAAGGCCCTCACCAAGGAATAATTTGTGCAACATTGCTGAAAGCCAAAGAAATCTTAAAACAAAAAGAGTCAATAGTTTGATAAAACCCAGACCTCCTGTGTTGTGCAATTAAAGGTTAGACAGGGTGATAAGAGCTTTAATTTACCTTTGGGAGAAATTAATCAGATTTTGGATTAACTTAAAATGTGTTTCCTGTCCATTTCTTACCAGGTGAAGGTCCTTCAATGTTTCCTCTGGTGCAGAGGAAGAGATAACACTTTCTCAAAGTGAGAGGAACACCACAAACCCAGATATGCTATCAGGAGGCTTTCTTTGAACTCCATAATTCCGTGATTTTCCTTCTAGCAGCCAGGAAAGCTGGGGGTACAAATTCCCATATGTGCTAGTTCAATGTGAGTTCTGTTATTATTAATTATTTATACAGCGCCGTGCGTGTGCAGGCCTCTTTATGGACAAAAGGAAATATCCCCCAAGAGCTTGCAAACCAAGTGGCCCAGTGGTACAAACACTTCTTTAGCTTTCCTAGGACGTACTACCTGGAATAATCCACCAATGTCAGTGGGCTATTTAGGTGCTGGTAAGTGCTCTGCTGGGTAGGAAGTGTTTGCAGGATTAGGCTGTAGTTAAACCGTGAAGTGATGATGGGTGATGAGGGAAGGGAGGGTAAGCATTCCAGCAACAAGATCATGCTGTTGCTTTAGTTATAATGAAGGTGTCAAGGGGCCGGGGCATTTTTAATGCTTTATGTTATTTGTGATCCTGTTGCTGAGAAGGAAAAGCTCAGCTTTACAGGCCACACGGAAGAAATGAGCTGCTGAGGAAGAAGACTGGCTTCAAGCAGAGGTAGAGGCAGAGCCTCTTCCGTGAGGTAAGGAGGGATGCACAGGAAGAGATGCTGACCATATGCTCAGAGAGTCTCCATCCTCTACTGCATGGGTCCACTACATCCTTGAGATCTTTTTTATTTTTTAATTGAGGGCATTTTCAGGAGTTTCCCAGTACGTTTCCAGCTCTTGGCAAGTCCCAGGCACATCTGTGACATTTAGCTGATAGCCTCCTTAGAGAAGGGAAGCCTGCCAATGAATCCTTGTGCAACTGTTTATGCTACAAACCAAAGTACGCAACTGCCAGTTTCACTCTTACAACACAGAGAGCATTTTTCCTCCTTAATTGAAAGTGTGGAACACAACAAAGCCTTTAAATACCGAGAAAACAACCAGCTGAAACAAGTAGTAAGAAAGACATCAAGGATGACAGGCAGTAGGCCCTTTGCCCAGTGAGACACGCAGCCAGGGCATGCTCTATTTTTAAAAGAAACCTACAGGCTTTGGGAAGAATACAGGATATGGGGGTCAGGGGAGGGGTTGTTCTAGGATTGCAAGGCACTTCAAAGAAATACATCTGTGGGGAAGAGATGCTGCCTTCCAAGTGAAAGCACTCTTTCACTGGGATGTGGCTCCAGAGAAAGCCAGCAGTTGCTGGGCTGGTCTCAGTGGAAATCTTTCCTGGAAGGCTTTTTCAGGTGAAGGCTGTTGCACAGAGGTATGAGACTGTTGCTCTTCAGGCACAAGCCCGCAGCAGAAACAGGGTGAACATCAGCACCTCCACCCCACTAAGAGTTTTAGGGACAGACCAAGTGGCTGGGGAAAACCCCTGCCTTTCTGAGGGGTAGTGTAGGAACCTGTAAATTCACTGTAGGTTTGCTTTTCTGACAGCTCCAAGAGTTAAAGTCTGGGAGAAGATAATTTTGATTATGAAACTAACAAAATAATGGGAATTAACAGGGAAATTCAAACAGGAGATTGCTTTCAGTCACTTTCTGCAGCATGAATATTTTGAATTTTCTGCATTTTGTGGGAACCAAACGGGTGTCACAATGGTTAAATGAACTGAGAGACACCTCGCCCCTACACTTGGAGGGTGAGGATGGCACTTGCACAGAAACAGACGTCACCAACCCTCACTTTTCTGAATCCCCGCCCCCCACCTTAATCCCCCTGTGATTTGTGAGACTCTTCTCTTTCCTGAGTTAGTCTGTGATACATGACTAAATTCATTTCCATACATTTTTTAAAGTGTTTAAATAATTCTGACAGATCACAAAGGGCACTTGAAGCAAACAGATATGTGTAGGAAGATCCACAGATTATGGAACTCAGATACTCTTAATTTTGTCTGCCCTTTTTGGTATTTCTGTTCCAGACAGTATTAATCTCTTCCCTTACAAGTTTCACATTTTTTAAATCTAAATTTTTATCCTTTCTTAGTAATATGCTTTGAATTCTACATAAAAAGAACTGGTGATATAAACAGCCAGATCTTCCTGACTGAAAAATCTTTTACATATGACAAATACAAAACTAGCCAGGAGATGGTCTGGCTCTGAGCTCGTTTTCCTTACTACACAGACACAGCTTTTGTTGTAAGAACCTCATATATATTTACTCAGAGCATCTGACACTTGAGATCAGGCTTTTATTGGTACAAGGTACTCGGAGCTGTCAGTCACGGCGCAGTGAGGCATTGTCCTCAGAGGTGATCAGCACGCCTGTCCCCTCACAAAGGCATGTTTCCAAAGCACCAGTGGTGTCACACATGCTCTACCTGTAACACATGCAGAATAGCATGAGATGCACCACCAAGCAGCTCTCTCCAGCTCGCAGTCAGAGATGGGGCTGACGCTCCACAGGCTTAGAGGTGGTTCCTGGTACTCACTGCCCCTCAACAAGCAGGTCCTGGTAGGTGCTTGATGTGCTGGACTTGATGGTGGCCTGGTCTAGTATTCCATTAGTTAGCAAGTCCTCCATAGTGGAGGGTCCAGAGAGATTAAAGAAGATGCAGTAGCTCTGAGTGAGGAAGGGAATGGTCCTTCAAACTTGTCAGATGGCTGTGGTGCTCCTGCCAACAGCCCTTGGCCCCATGACACAGCCAGCAGCCAAGGGGAAAATTCTCCAGGAACAACTGTCCTCACCCTGTTCCTTCTGACCCTTGAGAATAAACGTGACATGGAACATCACCTTAGACCAGGCAAATAAAGCCTCTGAGTGCATTTCTGCTTCTCCTAGCATGACTTCCAGACTGCAGCTATAGAATTCTTTTATTAGCTTTTGTACTGAATTGCCAACAGAAATCCCAAGGGATTCAGTCTCAAAAGTATGCCTAAAGAGGGAATATGGTCTGGATGTAATTAGCTGCCATTGCCCAGCAATTCCATAGATCTCTCTGACTTGTGACATTAAATATATGGAGCAAGCACATGAATGGATTAACATACACAGTCCTATAATTAGCTATGTTATTAAATTTGCTAAGTAGTTGGGGGGAAAGGGGCTTGTTTGCCATCTGTTTAAAAAGTATCTCTCTTTCCACTGAAATCTGGATATAAAAAACCCCAGACATGTGGGCATGACTGCCTTACATACATTACTGGGATTATTTCCCTTGAGTTAACCAAGACAAGCATGATTCATATACCAGTAGAATGTTGTGCAAAAATGTGCATAGCATTTTTTCACATAACGTTCCTTTTCCTTCCCATTATAAATTATGAATCATGTAAACATCATGAATTACAGAGTTTTTTGTTGGTCTGGGTTTTTTAATTTTTCCCCATGACCCTAAAAACTACTTAATAGAAGAGTAATTATACCGAGCAGTATGGTAAACTCTACCATGAAAATTATTTTTTAATTCTACTCTTGTCACTGTGTAACCACAGAGTAATTTGCTTTAATTTCCCTAGAAAACTTGAAATAACCGAACTATCATTTTAGAACTCAGGCACACACACACACACACGCACACACACACGTACACATTTCCATTGACTCTGAATACGGAGCATGTTTGTATCACGAGAAAGAAAAATTGGCACTGGTTAGAAATGAGATGCATATTAAATATATAATCATTAGCCTCAGCTATGTGGAAATTGTCTAAAAGTATGAAAACAAGCTGAGCTCTAAATAGCTTAGAGTAAGGCCCTGGTTCATGAACTCTCTAGTAGAGCTCTGTCACTCAATCAGGAGTCTCATGAAAGCTTGTACTGTGAGAGCACAAGAAAAAGACAGCATAAAAGAAAAAAAAAACCAAAAAAACACCAACAAAAAGCACCCAAACTGAAAGATTCCAGAGTGTGGGAAGCTCTCCAAAAGTATAACTGAGCAGTACTTTAAGCCAATATTTCTATGTAGAGCCTCACCTTTAATGCTGCATTTCTTTAGAGTGATGAGCAAGCATTTGTGATTTCTAGTGAACCATTTACATCAGTGTCTGCAACATGCAGACCGAATGTTTTATTAGCTTTTTTTTCCAAACAGTGTGTATGATAGCAGTACAAAAGCACAGGTGAAAGCAAGGGAACTTGGGTCTGGGTGGTTTTTCCATTTGCCTCAGCTGAAAGGATGTTCCATTAACTCAGAGGCAGAGAGACCCACTGGAATATTAAGAGTTTGGGGTTCATTTGCACATCTGCGATAATCAATCTGTGATAAATGCAAAAGTTGCAATAAAGCAACAGAGAAGGCACAGCATAAACCAAGAGAGGAAGATAAAGGCAAGGGAGCTGTAAGGTACCTCAGCATGTACAGTCTAACTCCAGCCTTCCCATACAGTCATCAGAGAGGGTTAAGCTTTCAGCGTGGGTGCTCTGAGTCACTGCCTGGAGGAGCTCAAGAGGTGATTATTTATACAGCACATGAACCACACAGGACTATATAGGAGGTCTAAAGTTCAGGAGCTCAACATGAATACTCCCCAGAAGGTGTGGACTTTGCATTTCTTTCTCTTTGCCACTATCCCCATGGTCCCTGTGAGCTCCTCCAAGCCACATTATAGAAGATGAAGAAACTTTCTAATTTACCCCAGCTAGAAACAACTGCTATCAGGGATCAAGACAAGAGTTTCTCTTGCTGTGTCTTCCTCTCTGGCACTGGTAAATACCAAGTTATATGTTGGATGTTTGTCCCTGCATAGAATGAAGTGGTCAAGATAAACTAGCTGGGTATTATTTGCACACAAATAAAAGAAAATTAAAACCAAAAAAGAAACTCCCTACTAAGGACCCTCATCCATCTGTTTTTCTTTAGGGATGCTTTAACATTAGCTAAATATCACTTATTTACACCTGAAGAAGTTAAATGATCTTGTTCCCATGAACTCGCTTACAAATGCTGTCCTGGCCTGTGATTTATATAAAAGTAGCTGTTCCCTTAATTTTATTCACAATAGCTTCATTCTTACCGTATGAACCTGCTTTGTCAGTATTCTCTTTGATTTATGGAAGATTTCAAACTACCAAAATAACTATCCCTTTTCTTTTCATTAAAGCTAATCCCCACAAAGACACTTTCATCTGCTGATTAGTCATGCTTCAGCAATCCTTACTAACCAGAGGCTAAGTTATTGATGTGTTAAAGATGTAATCGCAGAGATTCAAGACCACTGAAGAAAATTCAACGTGTTGTTCGACAGTGTCAGAATTCAGCAGTGTCTTGGCTTTTTGAACCAGCCTGGGTAGAACATGCTCAGCAGCAAGGCCAAATCTCTTCAGTTAAGCTACAGGCAAGAAAGGCTGTGTTAGGAACTGTTTCAAGTACACAGACATGCTGCACTTAAGATCATGAAAAGAAGGGGTAGGGATATCCAAAATACTTCAGGGAAGTTGGAGCCCCACCTCATTCAGCATGAACAAACTGAGTTTCAGTGTTTCTCTACACTGCACCCAGCCTTTTAAGCCAAAGAGGCAACACATTTTGCATTATAAATTGTACGTGTAATGCATTATCATGGCTCATGTTTCCCCAGTCTTGTCTCATCTGAATGCTTATCTAGAAATTATCTAAGCAAACCCATCTAGTACCTTTTCATGCTCTCACCATTGTGAAACAACAATTTCTTCCTGTCTCTTCTGTCCACTGTCTGTAAGTGATTTTACATTTAGAGAATGAAAAGTTCAAATACTAGAAGCAGTTTCGCAGGAACTGATTATCATCCAAATGTTCGATTGAATTGTTTGATATGCTGTAGATGTGCTAAGGAGAAAAAGGACTTAAACAGCTTCAGAAACTGTCTCTAGAACCTAGAGGTAACGGAGGTCTTCAAGACTAACCCACCACTCAGTGAGGCAGCTTCCATTATGCTTCAGAGAAGGGGACATGACAAACCTGAACCGCCACTTCCAGCAGTCAGGACCTGTCTGACTCAGCTGCATTGGCAGCTACATGATATATTTAAATTCATTAGAATACACCCTTGTCACAGCTACACCACAACTTCCTGAGGTATATGTGTATTCATGGCTGGTTCTTCAGTATCTTGAACTTAATAGCTGTGTGGTGTTGAAGAAATTAAACATGAATGAGACCTGTTCTAAATCCCAACTGATTTTAAAACTGGCATGTAGATGTCTACAAGTAATAGTCAGCTTAATTCTCTTAATTCTTCTGCAATCACCTTTTGGGACATAAACATGTATTCAGTTGCCATTACCTATAATCATCCAGCTGGAATAAGAACCACTTCATTGGGTCTTCTCCATCTTTTTTGGACAATTGCAAATTAGTGACAGCAGCAGTGTAGATGTCACAGTCAGCCTAGGCTGGAAAATAGCTTAGCTGGTTTTGGTTAGTAAGGAACCTGAACAGATACATCCTGCTGATCCTGAGCTGGCTGCCTTCTGGACTAGGCCAAGTGTCACTGCATCGTGTCCCCAGGCTGAAGGAGATGACAGCATGGAGACCCCAACACAGAGGCTGAAGTGGGCCCTGGCCCAAATGACACAATTTTACTGGGACAGGAGTGGGGCTGGTGGTTGGGCACCCTCTAAAGCATCACTGCAGGAGTCCTTCTAAATCCACTTTGTGCTGTTCCTCTCCCACAGCCCTGTTACACAAATAGCCAAGCACTGACTGCATTACGATGCCACTTTGTCCCATTTTCAAAACTGCTGCGTGGATGAGCCCACACTCCCTCGTCACTCGTTCTGTTAGATGAGCTACAGGCTGCTCCAGGTTTGGACCTTCTGTTCCATAATCTTAACATTACTTATGTTTGACCTGGATCAGCACAGACATGTGCCTTTCCTGTCTTCTGTCATTCAATCTCAAATGCTCTTCACTGATAGACTTGGTCCTCATTTCCAGGCTTTACCCCTTCCTGCCATGTAGTGTGATAGGAGACACCAACGATGCTGTCTCTGCCATGTCCAGCCTTGTACTCCTAGCACTCCTTTCTATCGCTGTGCTTTTCCCCATGGTTGACATTTCACCCATATTATGTCAATCTTCCTTACTTTGCAGCATGAGCTCATCATCTGTCCTTACTGTTTACTAAATCCTTGAGCCAGATCAGAATCCCCCTTTCCTCATGGATATTAGCACAGAGCAGTATGTACAGGGTTCATGGAAGCCAGCCTTCTGCCTCCTTTCTAGCAGCTGCTTCTTCATCTGGTGTATTTCTGGACGGACAGTGTCCAGTTCCAGGGCAAATACTGCTCCGCAAGGAATGTTCTTGGAATCCTCTGGCTGAGCTCGGCCTGTGAGCCCAAATCCACTGAGCACATATAAATTGGTCCATTGTTAATTTGTGCTGGAAAGCCCCACTGAGTATAGGAATATGCCAGGAACACAAATCTCTGAGATCTTCTTTTCAATTGAAATGGTTTCTTCTCACTCACTTCATTTACCTTTCAGCTTTGTCCTGGCCAGGTAAGACTAATAATTGGTCCACACACCATATCAAAGATTTGCTCCATCTAGGCACAAATCACGCTTGGAAGGGGTATTGAACTCTGGACTGCAATTGGACCTGGTCCTGCAGATTGCCTGCTGCATGATGCCCTGTGGAGTCCTGTGTCAACCACCCATTTGGTACTGTTAAAAAAAAAAAAAGAAAAATAAGGCAAATGAGCTTATTGAGACCTTACCCCTCACTTATAGTAGAGTTTTGCACTATCTGCAGCTGGGATAGTCTGACCTTAGGCTGCATGACAAATGGAAAAAAATCCACAAACTCTTTCAATGTTCAAACTAAATCAAGTCTGCTCTGATTTGTGTCAGGGTCACCACTCATATTTGTTTTGTGATTGCACATTTAAGGCAAGAGTTTACTTCCTGTACCTTGTGCAGCCTAAAGGGAAGACTTAGGAATTTGACTTCCCTTTTGAAATACCTTCATTTCTTCACTTCGGAGAAATGATCAGTTACTGTGAGCAACTGATCAGATTAAAATGTACAAAATCACTCATAATCTGTATATGTCAAATTCCAAGGAAATTAGGCTATTACTAGTGAAGAAAGACAGCACAGAGGAAAAGCATGTTTTCACTGTGACCTGGCAGTTCACTGACTCAGAGGCAGGCTATCTGTACCAGATCTGTGAAGCAATCCAGAATATTTCGACCAGCTGGATGGGATAATGCTGACACACACGAGACAGAGCCAATAGCTGTATCTCACAGAGGCTGTAACAGTCCTCAGTGTAACTAACAGGTGTTGTGTTGTTCCAGAGGCTTTGCATGATTCCACCCTAGTTTAAGTCTAATGAAAAACAGTGTAGTTGGCATCCATATTGACTGTCCACAGGCCTCTAATTTCTGTGAGTAGGTAAGTACTGATTACACAGACAATCAGTTTGTGCAGCTCTTTGAGTACTCTTCCCCATTGCAGTGCCTGGAAAATCACGCATGGATATGGTAAGGAGTGTGTCTTGTTCCTTCAGCCCAAGCAGCATTTTCACCCGATACTGAGAAGAGCACCCAGTTCCTTCACCTCTGATTTGCAGATGTCATTAAGAACCAGAAATTGATTCTTTCTGAAAGAAAGAATTATTCTGTTTGCAAATCCTGATGTTTATCCCTTTGCAAATGGTTTATCAACCCTTTCTTATCTTGTTACCCAGGATGATTTTACAGATATCCCCATAAGATCCTGACAAGATTTCTTGATAACAAATATCACCAGAAAGGTAGCCATTAGGTGGCTTTCTAAGCCCTCCTCTCTTCTTCTTTCAGGCAGTTTTCTTTACAGAGAGTTACATTGCAGCAGGAGTGGTCTTGGCACAGGTGTCACTAACAATAATCAAAACACAAATACAAGCTGAATGCTTCTGCCTCCACGTGGCCTGGAACACAGTTAGCAGCTTCGCTGTGATAGCACCTGAAAAGCATACATGAGGACCTTCAGGCTCAGCATAAAATTTACCCATGCCAGACAAGTTACTTTCTCTGTTGAGTACTTGGGCATGTTCTTTGACCTCCTTACTTGTTGTTTTTTCCCCCAAGAAAAGTGTGAAGTTTGTCTCTGGTAGTTTCCTGGTATGTCTCCTATAGTCTTCCAAAACATGCCGGTGGTATGACTAATGAAGTAGGAGTGGATTAGCAAAAATACTTTCACTTTTTCAGTCCCAGTAGCTGTATCTATGCCAGTATGTCAAACTCTGCCAACCCTGAGACCTGGAGGCATGTTCTAGGTACATCCATACTCCTGAGCTTTCTTGCCCACCAAAGCATGGGATACGCAGATTCATTCCACCTATGGATCTAACCCATGGCTTGTGCCATCTCCTGACACTGGCAGGGAAAATTCGGGGAGAATGTTACTTAGCATTAGCCAGAAATATGCCAGGAACCCCAAAAACAACTGAGCAACATAAACACATTTTTTGGTATTATTGTTTTATTTTTTCCATCATATTGCTCAAAAAAAACTTGATCGCTTTTTAACGTCTTTCCAGTTGAATATCTCCTAGATCCAAGATGTAATTACTCAAGGGTAGTAATTCCTAGCTGGTAAGAGAAATCTGCCTGGAGAGAACTTTGCAGACAATCTGAGTGACAGCACAGATATTTTTATTTGTTTTTCAGGGCATGTCCAGCACTTGGTGATATGGCTGGAACATTCTGCTCATGCTTGGAAGTTTATGGGACAGGAATTACTGGTCTCACCTCTTGTTCATATTCTTTGGCTATTCATGGCATAGAAATTGTCTGACTGTTGTGCAGACTTGTGGAGAAGGTAAGGTGAATCATACTTTTAGTGTGAATGTGTCTTTTATTCCAGGATACTCTTTCACTGGAGAAGTTCATAACAACTGGTTGGGTGTAGGGAACCTGAATCTGATGCCATGCTATCTGTATAATTTCTGCTGCAACCCATGAATTTACTAGTGACTTTCTCTCTTTCATGTTCCTTGAAAAACAAAACCAGGCTAAGTTATTTCAAGTGGGGATGTTGGAGCTTTGCTGGTGTAAGCACTACAGGGTAGTATAAACCACCTCGTTCTTTGACAGTGGCAGAAGAGCCTTAACGCTTATATAAATCCAGGAATGGATGGTAACTAATGTTTTGTCTGGTGCCTCTTCATCAAAGTTAGTAGGATAGCTACAAGCAAGGGTGTTTCTACCTCCTCCACTCTCATTATTGCTTAGAATCAAGTGCCAGAATAATTAGTTCATTGCTGAAGAACTTAACAACGCTTTTCTTAGCAGATCTCATATCCCAAACAAGGCAACAACTCACAGGTCTGAGTCCGAGTAAGAGAGGGTATTCCAGCTGGGACTGGGAAAGAAAAAAGCCTTAACATTATGTTACTTGAAACCAGTCCATGTAGTCCTTGTCCTCCACTAGAGTACCACCCACCAGTCCAGATGACTCTGGATTCATCTTGTACACTTCCAATCGAGTGTACAGGACAAACATCCACAGTGTACATAAGTGTGATAAAATTTAGTTCTTATCTCCATGTCAAAGGGCCCCAGGCTGTGGATCACAAATGTAAATGAGAGCAGCTGAATGCTTTTCCATTTTTGCTTTTGTTTTTACCATGGGGTTTGAAGTGTCACATTCTGTAATATAACTTCCCTTTTCTAGTTACAAACAAACGACATCTGGCCACTTTCAATAATAAACTTGAAGAGAGGGGACATTTCCTTTCAGCTTGTTGGGCCCCTTCTTAACCTTCAAATTCCAATGAGAGCTGGGGAGAAGGAAAACTTTAAAAAAAATAATTCCCTAATGATTAAACTTACCGATGGAGAAAAACTTTGCTTCGAGCCTCTGAGTACCATTTGCCTCACACAATCTCAAACATCCTGACACAGTTAATGCTTGAGGAGCTGTTTGCTGCTCCCACTCTCATTCTTACATCATACAGGAAACCCTTGCAGGAAATGAAAGTTCAGCCAGCCTTCTCCTCCCTCAACACCTTGAGCTTACAAGTCTAAGACAGAAAGCATACAAGGAAGAATAAAGGTGGGGTAAGAGCACAGGAGAGGCAGGCCAGACACAGATAAATCACATACCTTGATTTTCCTGTCTGGCACAACATTAAATTTTCTTTCTGGAGGTGCTTCTGTGAAATAATCTGGGTTTCAATGAGCAGGAAGTTTTCACTACCTGTCCCCCATGGGGGCTTTTCATTCAGGGTTGTGTAGGCTGAGTCTGCTTTGTGCCTGTGTCACCTCAGCGGACATTTTTAAAGGAATATAAATAAATTAAATACCTCTCTTTCTTTTTAATTGAAAGAATGGGCTCCCAGCTCTTGATTCAGACCCCCAGTCTGAATATTCTTGTCACCACAAGGATGTGGTGGAGCCCTTTGTTTGTGTGGAAAAAGTGTGCTTTCAACCAGACTCGCCCAGCTCCTGGGAGCACAGAATGGCTGAGGTTATCAAGATGAAAAAAAAACTGGGGAAGGCATTGTGAGCAAAGGAAATGAAAAGCTCTTTTCTTCTTCTGTTCTTAGCTAACAGAAATACCAGACACATAATTTTAAAGGTTCAGGCCAAGCCACTACCAATGGTGCAACATGTAGGACATCCAGAAGAGGCAGTTCAGGGACTGTGGATGGAACTGCAAGGCCTCCTGATGATTGACAAGAGCTTCTTTCAGAGCCGATTCAGGACAAGGGAAAGATTCCCTATAGTTTTCCTATGGCCCGGATAGTGACACTATCCCTGTCACTATAGATAGTTACACGTTTTCTAGATAAATGTTTTTCCCTTTCTGATGAAAACATGGTATGTGGAAACTGATTTCTGTTGAAAATATTGAAATGCTAAATGGAAACACACCATTTCTCCTTCTGGTTCTGCCTGCCTGCCCAGCCAGCTGCCTGTTCAGCTCCCTTCTGGCTCCCTTGGCAGGTGCAGGACTTCTGTCTTGTAAAGTGCTTGTAAAAGCACCTTTTGGTTCCAAAACACTAGGAAGTGCCACAGCAAGAGTTGTCTGTTTTTGTTAAAGCAAATGTACAGCTATTGCCAAAGCAAAGCTAATGGGGACTGCAGGAGCCAGGCAGAGATTCAAATTTCTGGACTGACATCATCACAATCTGAAACAAGAAAATTTATTTTAAAAAAAAGGTATGACACTTTCCCATGAACTCACAGAACAGCAGAAGGCCCTCCAGGTTTCTGTGGAATACAAGGCCTGTTTGTGATTCTCCTACCAAAAGGCACTGGCAGGTGGGTTCAACAGTGCACGACTGCTTCCTCTCAGGATGCAAAAGGCTGTGCCGTGCCCTTGTGGAGTGCAGCGTCACCCAGATCTCTTTAAATGCAGCCCTCTCCTTTGGAGGCAAGTTGCATTCCCCCAGCCTCTCCCTGGGAGCACATTTCTCTACAGGAAAATGAAAGTGAACCTCTTGTGGTGTACAGAGGAAATGCTGTGCATTGATCCTGTCACATCCAACAGACATGGCCAGCTTTTATCTTCTCGCTGCACGTGCCCCCTGGGGCTGGACAAGTCTCCAAGGCTCTCCTGCAATTTGTGGTGTGGAACTCTCTAAAGCAGTTGGGAATTGACAGAGTTGTTGTGCAGCCTGCAAGATTTTGGAATATTACCTGGTAACACGAGACAGGAAAAATCTACCAGGGAGGTGTGGCTCCCCAGCTGCCCTTGTTTACAGGGTTTGTGTCCTGGCATGTCACCCGACACAGTGCCAAGGAGCAGCCTCTGTGCCAGCCTCACTGCAAGGGCGTACACATGCATTTTGGAAATGAGAAAATAGCTGTAATATCCATGTTCATCTACAGAAGAGTCCACCATGGGAGCTAGCAACAGGGCTGGCAAGCCTACTGCCATTGTGAGGCTCACAAAATCTCACTTCAAACCCCACAAACCTGACATTTAATCTATGATCATAACAGACTGGTCTCTTCCTCTGTGCCTTCAGAGATTATGATCCTCCATGGCTTGTGCTCCTCACAGCTTCTCTTGGTGCAAGGGCTTCTAGGAAAAGGAGTATGGAATCTCCTAGGATGAGTCACAGCACGTGGTCACACTGTTCTGTGGTGATGCAAAGGAAAACACTGCAGTTCTGGTCAGAGATAGTCAACTCTAACCCTCTGACTCTGCCTGAAGACACAGAAGCTCAGGCCATGTCACTGAACATGGGTTGCTGACTTCAGAGCAGTTGTATAGTGTTCCCATCTCCAGTTCAGAGGGGATGCTCTAGGAGTCAGCTTTGCTTTCTAGTCCATGAGAAGTTCACCCGTAGTTTACATTTTCCAATATTTTCTCAGTGTCTAAGAGTGTTAGTGAACTCTGAGGAGAACAATCTTTCTGTTGCTGGGTGACCCGCTTGTTTTGCAGGTCCCAGCCTCATCTCTGGCTCTCCCTGCTTGCAGCCTGCAGTCCAAACACTTCCTTTGTCCCTGAAACCCTGTGGTCTGCTGCTTTACAGCCTGTCCTACATCTCCCTGACCTGCTACAAAATCTCTTTCCAAAAGCTATCATTCATCAGTTTGTTCCTGATGAGAGTCGTTGATCAAAGCAAAAATGTGGCTCGTTGTATTTGCCACTATCAGAGAATCCCACAAGGCGTATCTGATGTGAGCACCCATGTTCCCAGCAGCCAGGCAAATTGTAATCATGAGTACATGTACACTGCCCCCAGAAAAGGCTTGGCTGGGGCTAGACAATAATCTGGGGTCCCTATGGGATGCAAACACTGACTGTGCGTGGAGAGAGAAGGAACACAGAGCTCACCATGGCATTCCTGGAGCCTCCACAAAGGGCCCAGAGCAGAGAGCAAATGTGGGCACACACTCAGAGCTCCGTCCCATCCACTTACAGTCTGCAGGAACGTGGCCTGGCTGGGAAAGTCACAGTGCAAGTGCATTGCCTGACTGACACAGACGAGTTTCTGTGTTTATGGAAAAATGACCAAAACCAAGGCCTGAGTGGATTCTTTCATAATCAAGATCATTTTCTCTCCCACAAGCAGGAAAGCAGAGGAGCATTGCAAGAGAGGGAGATTTTGTTAAGCGGATTAAAATATTAACTAAAAATAAAGATTGGACATATTTGGAATTCTAAGATAATCTTGCTTTTCTGGCGACAATAGAAAAAACTCAAGCCTCTCTTCTCTGCTTTCTGTAGTGCTCCAATTCATTCTGTCCTGTTAATTCATGAGTTTATCTATACTGTACATAAAAAAGAGATGTCTATGTCTAGAGCACATGCTGACATTTGGGTACAGATCATCTAGTGATTGGCATATTTTGATTCATCAATCCAATGCTGAATAGATTACCAGAAGACTTGTTTTGAAAAAAAAAAAAAACTGGTCTTTTTTGATTTAATTACTTCAAATGTTTTCTCCATATAGCATCTCCCTTTCATTTTGTCCATCCAAACTCATGAGTCTGATCAGGGAGGGGATCTTTTAAAACCCCCTATAGCCTTCACTTAGCCTGAAGTGTCAAACCTCCCTGCCCTTCCAACAGCAGTCTTGGTGCTGTGCTTGAGTCCATAGCAGTCTGAGCAGGGGAGATATCCCTTGGGGATTATGGTGTCCCTCCTGAGGCTGTACTGTTTGGACTTGGCCAGCTCCAGTCCTGGAGGAGATTAATTTCAGCTGTCTTTGGTTCCTACTGATGCTGGGTCCATGCTGTTCAACATACAATGTGCAGGCACACACAGGCTTTTGCTTTCCTCACAATCACAGCTCCTCCTTGGCTTTTTTTGCTGCAAATACTTGTTTGACTGAGCAAGCAGATGCATGAACTTCCAGTTTCTCTGAGCTCCTTAGTGTCCCCCCCCTCCCTCACATCAAGGCAGAATGGTCTCACAGGTGGTTGGAGGATCACCCCAGGATGTTTGCCTGGGGGATTATCTATGGCATCCTTTTAGGAGAGTGCCCAGAAAGCCAACTTGGTGCCTCCACTGCCTGGGTTATTTCCAACTTGTGTCAATGAAGGCAACTGTTTTATTTTCTGATCTGTCAGCCCTGAGGGGAGCCTTTTGGTGCACACACCCAGTGCAGACTTGGTGACCAATTTTACCACTGCAGTTTAAAGTTGTGGGGATTTCAGATCTCCTCCCCCAATCCAGGAGAAAGCACAAGATGCCCTATGGGGAATTATTTTGGCTACCCACCAGTGGCCCAGCCTGGGTGCTCTGTGTCTGCTGGCCAGTAAGCAACCACTTACCTTCCTGTTGGGGCAGGTCTATCCTATGGCTCCAATCCACCCTACTCTCCTACAGCTTAAAATATTTTCTTTCGATCTGCAAAGACAGCCTAAATCTCTCAAGAATTAATGAAACATAAATGCCAGAGCAATCTTTGCTAGGAGCCTTCCAATGGGTTTATATGCATATGTGTGTGTGTTTATGTATACACACATGCACACACACAGACTGCACCATTCCAGCAGGGGACTTTCTATTTTACATTCTTCTCGGGCTAACACTTGCACTTTAATACCAGATATCACTGTGAGACATAATGAGGGTCATTTAATGTATTTATTAGCTTATTAAAGTGAACTGCCTTCACCGTTGCAGCTGGCCTGTGTTTTATAGAAACCCCAGCAAATCCCCAAAGTCACACAACAGGAGCCCAACACACTTTAGCTGATGACAGAGTAAATATCAAATTTACTAGGGCTAGCAAGTGGCAAACACAGTTCTGGTATGTTATTTGAAAACCTGCCATGAGGCATAATACGTAATTCTCAGCTCATAAGGGTAGAGTTGATTTGGAAGGAAATATGAGAAGAATTTGATAGGATTTAGTAATATTTTCAGGGATACAGTTTAATTATAAGCAGTCAGGAAGCTCTTAGATACTAGCTGTGGGTCTCATATAACCATTAAAGGCAGAGGAAAAACTTCTGCTGGCTTTATGAGCTGATCTAACGTGGATTTTGGTCCTAACACATGAGATAGATACACCTGAAGTGCCCACATCTTTAACAAAGTCTACATGGAAAATAAGTTTATCTTTTGAGTTAAATTCAGGAAGGAACAGAAAGACCCAGTGGGTGCTGATTGTCTAAATAACATGTGCCTAGGAGTGCCCACGTAAATGCATTTATGTTTTTTCACTAGGCAAACCTTCCTTTCTCACAGGCTGTAGTCTGTGAAGAAGCTTTTTTTCTGATTTTTAAGACATGAATGTTTCTTTCACACTGGGGTTCCTCAATGTCCATTTCAAACACTCAGGGGACTGTGACAGCAGGGTGTTCTCAGTGACCAAGCACAGATGGAGCTAAGTATGGTGCCAGTGCAGGATGGGGTTCTACTGCTCAGCACCTCCTCCCAGGAACTTCTTTGGGGGAAAACACTGCTGAGGAGCCCAGCTGCAGTGAAGCCCCTCACTGTGGGATGGGCAGGAAGGTCTGGCCCATCAAAGCCCCAGGAGGGCTGGGTTTAGTCTCCCAGCCCTGCAGATTCAGCAAAGGTTGGGATCCTGAAATTGTACCAGGACAGTGCTGCCCTTTAAGCCTCACTTTCAGGAAGTCCTGCATATGTGAAGATGATGGGAAAGGCTGCAACTCTCTCAGTAATTTCTTGAGCTGTTCCTCCAGGGCAAAGACAAATCAGCAAATCAGATAGATAGACAGATAGACAGACAGATAGATAGATAGATAGATAGATAGATAGATGCAGTATCAGTAGATGCAGCATCAGCCACACTTTTGGCTGGAGATGGCTCCAAAAAGAAATCAGAAAGGGATTAATCACAAGGAAGTAGACTTTGTTTTTAAAAGCTTCTCTCATCCAAACAGCCCTCTCAAATCTGGTTGGGAACAGTCTCCCAGGACACTGGATGAGCAATGAAGCCAGGTGAAGACAGAAGAGTGGCTCAGCCGCTGTGAGATAGCTGTGACTAAGAATGATGACCGCTGTCTGCCTTAATCAAAAAAACAATAATCCTGTATCCCTTTTCACTCCCATTACAAGGAACTCACGAATGGGTTTGCATCATTTTCCAAAAAGCAGAAGGAAAACCCCTGCTGAGGTATTTTTACTCTCACTCTATCTCACTGTCCTGCTCCTACACCCACAGTTCTCCTGAAGATACAGTCACTGCTTATTCAAAGTTCAAGTGTAGGGGGACCCTGAGCTGTTCTGCCAAAAGCTTTCCCCTTCCCCCTCCACCCCCGCCTGAATCACTGGCAGCAAACATAATGGCAAAGGGTGTCACATTCTTCTTACCGTAATTCTGTAAAGCAGACTGGGATATTTTCCGAGATTTCTTGTAAAGCTGGATGCAAGCAACTCTGTGTGTGTACATATGTGCACACCCAAGTGCCAGTAAATCATCTTAAACTCACATGTTTGGAAAATTACTGGCTGATTTGGCTGTTTTCTCATAACTAAGTGTATTCAAATTTTAATTGAAGATTTACTTCTCCAGGATTTATTCTTCCAAGCCCTTTGTTAAATTTCATATATGAATAACACGAGAGCGTATCCCAGATAGCCGAAAGGCATGAATTGTAAGTGCCCACACCTCTATATACACATTTTTATAATGGCTCAGGCTGACATGAGCCAGGAAATTCAGAGTTTGGTCTCACATGGTCTTAATTCATACCTTTGAACACACAAAATCT
Source organism: Drymodes brunneopygia (assembly GCA_013400955.1). Taxonomy (NCBI): domain Eukaryota; kingdom Metazoa; phylum Chordata; class Aves; order Passeriformes; family Petroicidae; genus Drymodes; species Drymodes brunneopygia. The sequence continues at coordinate 212,888 of VZTZ01032157.1, read as the reverse complement.
TCTCCCTATAGGGTTATATTTTAAAAATAGCCAGTGGGATTTAACCCCAAATTTCTGTGCAACTCTGATTACACTGGCTCTTTCTTTTTCAGTTTTATCTCTGACAGAGTTTCTTGCTCATTTTTCAGAAAGATAACAGTCAGAAAGAAAGATTGGGAAAATATTAATTAGTTTTCTATAAGACCAATGTTATTTTTGAAGTGCTGGGGTATTTTTTTTCATTTTAATATATCTTAAGCATGTGTATATTTTACATGTTCTTATCAACACTGTGAAAGATACTGTAATTAAGTGATCCAAGGACTCAACAGTTAAATGCCAGAATAAATTGCTTGCACAAATCTGTTCACTTTTCTTGCACTCATGTCCAAGGAGATGTCTTCCACTTAGGGTCAATCACATTGACTCTGGCACTTGCCCTTATCAGATCCCTCTGCGCTCTGAGTCCTCCTGGGCCACTGTCACCTTGGCCAGTCAAGCCCAGTCCTCCAAAGAGACCATCAGATCATGGCCTCTCATCCCTCTCACCCTTTTTTCCACATATCTCCTAAGGTCCTGGCCTAGAAAAACCAGAGTAATTTCCCAGCTCTCCTCTCAAAGCGTGGTTCTCACCGAAAACTGGCACATCATGGTGGAGAGAAATTGGCTGTGGATCAGGGGATTATTTTGCACAGACACAAATACACCATCTATCAACAAGTCTCCCACACGCTTCACCTGCTGCCTGCCCAAGTCAGTAGAGGATACAACTAATTCCAATTTGCTGACGAAAGCAAAGGAAGGATGTAGGGGCTAAGAACAGGAGATGAGAGTTTAAAGCCAACTCACATTTGCTTGAGCTTAGCAACCTGGACAGGATGACCCATGACCACACAGACCTGACTGTTTATCTGCTGCTGCAGTCAGCAATTTGTCAGGGAGTTGTGTCCATCTGGCTGCCTGAGCTGCTCTGCATTTGGAAATTGAAAGATCTCTGGTGACACAAAGGAAAAGCTTTACAAGTCTGGTGGGCCTAACTTCAGCAAAGAGCAAGAAATCAAAAGTGCAAACCCAGCCACTCTACCCAACCACTTTTTTCCTTGGGCATAAAGATGTCCCATCCCAGCTTGCTTTGAATGTTCATTTGGCAGAATGAACAGAAATAAGAAAACTAGGTCCCTGACAAAGAGTAGGTCTTTCTTCTAGGAAACAAACCTAAAATGTTCTGACTGAGTAAGAAAGCATTAACCAAAGCTGTGCCACCCCTATCTTTAAAAGGACCTTTCCCACCATGTAGCTCCTCAGAGCCTCCCTTAGCTGAAGCTGGGCTGGAAGCAAATGAGGCAGCATGGACTGGACCATGGCCCCACAGCTGAATGTTCTGGGACTTGCCTGGAAAGCAGCTGAATTCTGGTCGCATATTCAGTATTTTCATTTTTAACTCAGTGAAAAGACAGTTAAAAAAATGCATTTCCAAGACTCCCCAAAAACAGGCTACAGTGTCATATCACTTCCTATGTTGCCTGGGTGGTTCCTGCATTGCTAAATTTGTGCAGAAATGTGATTCTGAGAAAAGCCTGGGGAGAGGCAGTATCCTGAATGGAGCACTGGCTGACAGCGATGTGAAACAGGGAGAAAAAGGACCGTCACCTGCAGCTTGAGACCTCCAGAGAAAGCATAGTTTCTGAATTTTTTTGTAAGTAAACAGGATTGTCTCAGAGAGACAGCTGACTCCATCCTCTCTTTGTTTTGCAACACCTGCAGCACCTGCAGCACCGCATATTTGGCTAAAGTTTGGGTCAAAAAAAGGGTAACATTAATATAATCAAAGTAATGTAATGGATTTAACTCAGTGAATGATTTCTAAACAGCCCAAGGTCTTTGGGGCTGGGGACTGTTGGGATTCGGGACCTAAAACTTGTCAGTCTTTTCCAAAAATGCCAGTGGGCATGTAGGACATAGAGTGTATCTTCAATGACAGCTTGATTGACCCTATGTTCCCAGTGAGCTAGGGAGGCTTTCATCCACATGGAGGCGTCTCCAGTGCCCTCAAAAATTGTGTTTTAGGGCTTCAGTTCTGGTTCTGCCCCTCTCCCCCATTTCCCACTGGGGAGAACAGAACAAAGAGAGCTGAAGACCACAGTCCTGGCACTACCCACTGTACAGCTGAACATAAAGAACACGTAGGATTCTCACCCTGGAAAAAAAAATCTCTGAATCATATCCTGAGTATTCCCTAAACTCTATATCATCTTACTTACTTTTTCCAGTTTCCTAAGATGCATTTTTATTCCTGGCTTTATTCACAGCATCTTTCAGAGCTCTGCTGGTTTACCCTCATTGAGTGCTTCCTTAGTTTACATCTCTCAATACAGATCTTGTCTGTGGCTGAAAGGATGTCCCTCCACCCCCTCCCAACCCTACATATTCTCATAAATCTTTGAAAAACCCTGTTGATAAAGAGCAGCTTGTTGGTTGTTCTCACTGCCTTGGCAGGTAAACCAGCCTGGAGGAACAAGGAGTTCTCTACCCTTGCGCCAGTGGAGGTACAGCCTTCCTTCCACTGTTGCCAGCAGTCTCCAAGAGTACAGAATAACAAAAAAAGTACTCCTAAAGAGCCAAGGAAATGTGACTCTGTCAAATTCAGGTAAAAGGTTTTTTTACACTAGCTGCTTTGTGTGGTCGGGAACACCGATGGGGTAAGGAAGCAGTGGAAGCTGTTTTCTTGCCTTTCAGCAGAGGCTGCATCAATTGACTGGCTTTAATATAGTGTCACTTGTGACAGATGTATGAAAAACTGCTGTGAGCAGTAGCAAATTGCTTGCCACTGGGCAGATTTTTAAACAGAATAAGCCATGGGTTCTGGATGCAGACTTGGGGTGCAGAAAGAGAGGAGGCAACCGTGAGACCCCTCACTGCAAAGTCCAAACTAGAAGCTGCACCATTTCAAATAGAAGAAACTCTAGAAAGTACAGTCATAAGCAACTGCTCTGTGAGGAAATAACAGATTTAAAACCTAGAATCTTTTCTTCATTCTTTACTGCTAGTCCACTCAAGTTTCAGTGGTTTCAAAGGACTTTCTTAAAAGAAGCAAAAAAAAAAAAAAGAAAAAGAAAGCCTGAGCAGCAATTTGAGCTTATGCTTTGTGTAACAGTCTCTAGCTTGAACTCGTGAAAGTATTTTGCTTTATCTTTGATTCAAGACACAGGCTGCTCAGTTCACTAACACATGTCAGAGCCTACAAGTTAACTCATAGTTTGCTCCTGAAACCCAGAGAGTTAGCTGATGGACCCATCCCACTGGTCTATTTTTATTATCCTGTTTTTTTGTTTATTTCCCAGTAGAAGATCTCAGATCTTTTTCAAATTCATTGATGGACATTTTGGGTATTAGCCACTGAGACGTTGAATGCACAGGTGCTCTGAAAAACATGAAATATTGGATTACAGAATAACTGATATAATCTTTTGACTTTTACATTTGATTGTTAAAAAAAATAAAAAAGCAAAGAAGAAGAAAAAGCATCAGTTGACGACATTTCATTAGAGCTTTTCATCCAGCAAAGAGGTCAGATGAATTTCTTAATTCTACGTTTCATTTTGGGACCTTATGAGTAAATGAATTGCATCAGTCCCTGATTCAGCACATGTAGACCCTTGTCGCTGAAGTTTCCCAGTCAATCTATCCTCTTCCCCCCACCCCTGACATAAATAAAATCAGGAGTGGAAGATTCCCTTTAAGGAAATTTATCTCTTTGACAGTCAAACAGGTGGTGAAGTTAATGCAAACCCTCAAGAGAACTTGGTTGGTAAGAAAGGGTCTGCAATAACTAACCACAATGATTTACAAGGGTCTAAATTGCCAGATTAGGCCTTGATAATTTTTCAGCTCTTGACTTCATTATTACCTTGTGGATCTGGATCTTACATCACCTCTAGGAATGCCTGGGATCAAATTAAAGTGGAAACACCTGGTTGAAAGTCAGTTGAAAATACAGATTTAAGAACTGGGGGGGTATTTGTGTGCTGGATCTGCTTTTCATGCATTGTAGACAGCTATAAAATTCCATTTCTCTGTGTTCAAGCTTTGTTTTCAAATGCCAGTTTGCTTTGTGTGTGTGCTTGCTAATAATCACTGCTCTTTGCAAGCACACTCACTGCTTAGAGATCCACAGATTTGTCATGTGAAGCAGATTTAGAAGTTAAATGGAGTGTCCAAGTGAGTCAAACTACAGACTCAAAGACTTAGATCAGTTTGAAAATCTGTGGTTTGACCTAACACAGCATGACTGTCTAAGGAGGAAGGCAGAGGTACTCATGCAGCAAGGATTTGCACAAAAACAAAAGATGATTCAGTAGTTAAGATAAAATGCAAATAATTTTTTTAAGTAATGTGTGAGAACAACTAACAATTTTTCCCAGGAATCTGTAGCTGGAACAAAGCAGTGGAACACTCAAAGGAACAGCAGACAGTGATGTAATGTCACAGTACTGCTACTACACAGCTCATTTTGAGGAGAGTCTTGTACAATCCTTTGTGCTTTTCCTTCCTTTGCATCTTAGCTGTCCTTCACCAGCTCTGCTGCTCAGCTGGGGAGCTGCAGCCAGTACTCATGGCTGGGTTTCCATGAGTCAGGGAATCCAGCACTGGCACAGGAGAGGCAAAGCTACACAACACTACAGCAGTGGGAACCCTTCACAGGACACCAGGTGGAAAGTCAACAATTTATCTAATCCGGACAGCTGCCAGGCTGCTTAATGAGAAGATGGCTATTTATAGAACAGAAGAGAAATCCTTTCAGTTAGTTCTGCTGCTGGCACACAGGCAATGGCTGCTTCATCAGAGAAAGTGTCCAGCTCCAGTGAGTCCTGCTGATTTTAATGGGATCCTGCCTGGATGGCTTGAAATGCCAGTTCTGGCCTTACAACCTTGATGGCTGAAAGCAGTTCAACCACGCTTCCTGTGTGGAAAGACTTAATTTGATCCAGAGCCATTCCTCAAGGGTACCACCTCACATGGCTGATAGCACAACTGGACATGCCATGCCATTCAGAGGCCAGGGTACTGGTGAAGCTGGAAGGACTTGTTGCCATGTTTCAGCAACCAATGCATTGCTTGGTCCTCTGTAACACGTGAGATTCTCCCATGTGTGGTGCCTTTCTGTTTGAAAAAGATGCATGTACAACAGGCTCCTGCCTGGGAAGTAGTCAAAGGTGCTTGACAGAAAATGACTGCCCATGGGCACTGGAGCTTCCTGCAGATACGTGCTCTTTGCCTGTGTCCTCATATTTGACTTTTCCAGGACTAAAGATGCTTTCATAGGGCTCTAGGTGGACAGTGCAGCATAAGGGCTTGAGGGGCAACTTCTCTAGCTCAGAGGATTGGGCTCAGAAAATCACCTCCATGCATGGGCCAGACTGCAAGTGGTAACTCTCTCTCCTGCTTTGTTGAGGACACTTGAAACTTCCCAGTGTAGGCTGGGAGAGAAGCAAAAGCACAAAGATGATGGTAAATAACTTCCCCTTTCCCCTTGTGAAAATGACATGACAGATGGGGAGCTCTCGCACTGCCCATGTGATTGGGTTCCTGCTCCCCCTGGGACCAGACCTGGCAGCCCCGGCAGGAAGAGGAGGCCAGGATGCAGCACCTCGGCAGGTGAGAAAGCTCAGAATCCTGACCAGGACACTGGAATTGTCTTCAGGGAGTGAGACTCGAGGAAAAGCTCCAGACAGTGACAGAGCAGGAAGTTACAGCAGCTGTAGGAGCTGCGGTTAATGAATTTCCCAGTGGGGCTTTAGCTTTTGCTCTGCCTTGCTCCCTCTGGCCCAGAGTGCAGTATTAGTTTCTCCGCTTCCCAGCCATCCCAGTCCCACAAGCTGTTTCGTGTAAGAATTTTCAAGGCAACAGATTGTGTTATGAGTCCCCAGTGAGAGAATAATTTTAGGTCCATTTCCAAATATTTAGTAACAAAGGCTTGACTTCCCAAGGTGAATCCCCGGAACACTGACAGCATCTCCACATCTGATCATTCAAGCATTGGGGGAAGGAAAAAAAAGAAAATATGCAAGTTTTTTTAGAAAACAAGAAACTTGGGTCCCACAAGCTCAAGGGTTGTGGAATTTCATGTGCAATTTTGTCCCTTCAGTAAAAAGGGGTTACCTTGGCTGACCTAACTGCTCTTATTAGATGCTCTAGGTCTTCAGAGGAGAACCTCCACAAGGGATTGCAAATATTTATCATACCAAAACGACAGAGAAAGGTAAAAACTGCTTGTTGGAGACTCTGGGATCATTTATCTCCAAGTCTATTGTAGCCACAAATTTCAGCTAAAAGTTGGCATCTTTTCCAGATATGAAGAACTTGGGGACAAATTCTCTTGGTCACTGTCTAAGTCCCAGTCCCAGCCCCAACCTGGCTTGGACAGTGGTTTGGTAAAAGTTACTACTGTTCCCTTTAAGCAAAGGAGAAATTGATTATTTCCTTGAGAAAACACCATCTACCAACAGCTGTGGCTCAGAAGTGCTCTGCCTGTAAATAAGGATTCCATATTAAAATATAGTTAAAACTATTTTTTAAAACTTCCTCCCAAACTCTTCATAGGCCTGTCACTACTTAGTTTGTTATGCCATCTATTAAGAACAATTACACATCTTCTAATTGCTTCATTTGTTCTAGTTTGCTACACAAAAAATGATGTAAAAGAAACTGAATGACTGCTTGAACAACCTGCATTTTCAGAACCACTCTAGTATTTCTCCAGAATTCCCAGGTTAGTCCTGGGACTAGCAGAGTGCCTAATTTTGCACATGCTAACAGATGATGTATTACATGAGCCACATGTTGTTTTTACATGTCAAAATTTTTAAAGAACTGAACAAGTGATCACTTCTGTAATTAAAAATTAAAATACAGAGGACAATAGTTTAAATGATTTTATTTTAGAGTCACTGCAAACAGAGAAAAGCTGGCATTTCTATCAGGTTGTTTGGATTGTGGATACAAGAGATGAGGAAATCCACATATCAATACTTTTGCTGGACTGTTCTTGTTTGTGATGTCTCCGATGTCTCCTTGGGCCCATCACCTCATGCTTATTTCCCACCACGGTGAGGACTTGTTGGACAAGAAGCTGGCAACCCTCAGCACTTCAAGCACTGCAGTTCACAGGCAAGCCCTGGGTAAGCAGAGGCCTCAAGGAGACACTGGGGCCCTTGGAGCTGTATCCGCATGAGGGCTCCCACTGCTGCTACCATAGTGAATTAATAGGAGCCACGAGACAAGAACTGGTGACGAGACCTCTAAAGACACCAATATAATGAAGAGCACTGACACTAGCTTGATTTGGAGATATTTGAGAGACCTTAATTCCACCATCTGCTCCAATCCTACTGTTGACATATAACTCCTTACCTTGCATGCCGAAGGTTTAACTAGGCAGAAGCTCCCTTTTAAAGCAGCTGCAGAGGTCAATATTCCTGGCTCTCAGCATGGCAGGAAAACCTAATATCCTTAATCACTGTGGGATGCTTCCGTCTGCCCATTAACTACTGATCTATGTAGAGACCTAACTTGCATTGAGTAACATTTGTTCTAAACATGGATCCAAGCACACTTGGCTGTTAAGAAAATAGAACAAGTTTAAGCTAACTTTGCTTATCTGCATCTTAAGTGGTTGCATCTGAATGAAAGTTTGTAATTATCTTCTAAGGGCTTGTTTAGATATGATGGTTGATGGAAATGGGAGTAGGACAGGCATTCCAAAGGCACTGGCTAGTCCCAAGTCCCAGAACACAGAGTATCATTCTTGTTTAAGTTGGGCTGAAACAGTTTATGCTTATTGCAAAATATAAAGGTAAGCACATACACATGCATACACACATTTAAGTGCAGCTATTTCTTGTGCAGGGCTGTGTAGAAGAGCCCTGGTAGAGGAGCACAGGACTGTGGCTGCCTGCAGCTGGGATGGGAAGGGAGGGCTGGATGTCAGCACGAGCAGATGCTGTGCCTGCACACACCCTGCAACAGGAGCTGCTAGAGCGGGTACAAAGGGAAGATCCCTAGAGCCATCTTAGCACCCCATTCTTCCTCTCCCACTAAGTACCTGTCCCTGGACAGAGCTACTGGCTTTCCAAATATTTCAGCATTAGCTATTCCCCATATCTTACTGCCACAGCAGCTTTTATTAATAATTGCATTAGGCGAGAAAGGCTCCAGTCATGCAAGTGCGATAGGCACTGGCCCAGGCACACTGTTTGCCAAAATGTTTTCAATCAGAATAGATAACATTTTAAAGGCAGTTTGGTCAGCCTGTACAGACAGGGATATGTTTAAAGAGAAATTTTTTTCAAAATACATTGCAGCTCCTTAGCTAAGTGCTACAATTGCCCTGCTTAGGAAGAGGGAACCAAATATCCTGCCAAATCAACTTAGGCACAAAAACACAAACACTTGATCCTGACTTCAGCACATTCATCATTTACCTCAAAAGGTTTTTTTTTTTTTATTCTGTGGAAGAAATGAATTGCTTGTGTATTGTCAGCATTAAGCAGATAGAGAAGTATGTAAGCCGGAATGTTATTTCTAAAGTTATTTTAAATATCTGGGTTGTCTACTTAAGCTACGTTTAGATAAAGTTACTATGAATTTCTTCGTTTCACTGAAGCCATGATAAAGCCACACTTTCTGTCACTAGATACATCAGCATTTAATGGCCAGGGAAAAAACATGACAGGCTAATTAGCATACCAGGGGGCTGGGGTTTCTGTAACTACATTTTTAACTTTGTAGGGTACTGTCTCTAGACTCCCCAGCCTTTTTTTTGCAAGGTGTGTAACTAAACACCTGCAATTTAGGCTTAGGAGCTTCCGAACAAAGTAACACTTAAATAGATGGCGTCATCAACCATTCTGCCTGATCTGCCATTTCAGGGACTGTTAGAAGACCTCATCCCTGCGACAGTTGTGTTTCCTGTTTGTGGGCTATGAACTTGGCAGCAATGGAAAACTGAGCAGAGCCCCAAAGCTTCTGTACTTGGAAAACCTGGGTTTTAATGGACAAAAAAAAACTCCTGAGGTTAAATACTTACCCAATTATCATTTGCATTATGATTATCTCCTTTTGTTGAACAGAGTTATCTACCCAGAGACACAACAAAAATTAGGACTCAAGTTCAGAGGTCAGGTTAATGATTTTATATGAATCAAATTCTTTAGCAAGCGCACACTTTCAGAGCCATAGTGGCCCATAACTTACTCCTTTATGTGCATTCACTATACAGCTCTGATCCTTCTGAATTCTCCCAAATTGCTCCTGAAGACAAGACTCGTAAGGGTTTGTCTATACACAGAAGTTAGGACAGATTATGATGGTGTTTGAATGTAAAGATTAATACTTGCACCTGAGTTAGTTATTCATCATGAAGTTAAGGGGTATTGCTCCTGATTATCTCACCTCACCTAGGTCTTCTGCACAAGTCCTTTTGATGTAAGGTACAGTACACATTTATTGTGTGTTACCAGCTCTACACACATAGACAGGCCTATCAGGGGAAGAACAATTTATACTACAATGGGCATCCAGCTTACCTGCTCCAAGCTGCAACTACCTTAATACATAAAATAACCCTTACCTGCTCCGAGCTGCAACTACATTAATACATAAAATAACCTACAAGCACATGATACAGGAAAGTACTAACACCAAAAGCAAGTATATTTGAAGCCTAAAGTTATCTATCTCGTTTCAGTGACTGAGTGGGTACAGCAAGTTTAGAGATCTGGCAACCCCAGATTCTTTTTAAAGACTAGGAAATAGAGAAAAAGCCCTAGAAGCCTACTATAGATGAACTAGTGATGCAAATTGTCCTGCTCACTGGGAAGTAGAGTGCTACAGAATGACCTTCAAAAACCTTGTTTACATGGCTATAAGCTCAGCACCATTAAGATAGGAGTTTTCTGAGGAAACTATCATCAGTTGCCTATCCCACTGGGTTGTTACAGCAAGACAAAAAATACCAAGAGGTGTACCCACATCAGCTCATCTGGATTTAACAGGAAACTTTCATGGCATTGTCATACAGAATGAAGGAAAGTGTTCCTACATTAACTTACTAGTCTAAAGTATTAAATTAAAACTTTTACCTGAACTACTTGAACTGGACTGGCTTTATGTGAATTAACACAGTCTATCAGTCACAGCCCTGAAGAGACAATTCTCATAGTTTCTGATTGTAGTGTTAAAGGAAACTCTCAGCATCACATGATCACCTTCTTGGAGAGGTGAGATTGACTTCTTTACATGATTTTTTTAAGGCATGACTAGAGGTGACAGGAGTTTCAGGATTGTTTCCAAAACAGTTGCTCATGTATGTCAGAAAAACTAACGAACTTAACTCTTCTGAAGGCTTGAACTGAATTTAGGCTCCGTCTCCCACTCTACAAGACAAGCACTATACAGCCTCAAAGATCCTCCCCCCCAAGCACTTAAGCACATCTCATTAGGTCTACGAGGTATCTGGTATTCCCTTTCCCTATGTGTACCTGTGACTTTTGAATAGAAGATGAAAAGTTAAGAGAATGAGCTTTAGAAACATGCTCAGAGTACACCAGCCACAAGCCACCCCCCAGCCACACAGCTGAAGAACTGAGAGAAAAGGTAGTAAATTTAGAGAAACTAGGATGACCACACATTCAATAATGAAAGTAGAACTCTGCAAGTCTTGAAACACTTTTTAAGTAAGCCTGTAACCACTGTAAATTGGCAGGATGCTTTATAGAACACCTTGGTATTACTGGTTGGCTTCTTATTTTTCCTTTTCTGTCAGGCTTGTAAGTGTCAAGTATCAATACATCAAACTTTTAAAGTTGCCTCCTAGTCTAGACACAGCAGCAAGGCTGAGACATCTTAGGAAAACAAATGTGCAATACAATGATACTACGCAATAGAATTAAATTTGTTTTACTTGCTCTTAGTGACTTTGCTGTAAGAACATGGGAGGTAATTTGGCCCTGGGGAAATCTTCTAATGACTTTTTCAAAAGAGCATGGAATTTGGAGTAAGGGTAAATGTAAACATTTTCCTCTACTTTCAATTAGTTTCTAAACAGAGTTAGTTAACAACACTGTTCTTGACACAGATACCAAAATTTTTATATGTGTGCTATGTATGTGCAGTAATAACTACAGCTGTACTGAAACTACATTTACTTTTTAACTCACTAAAACTGCATCCACACCACATCATTTTTTCATAGACCTGAATGCAGCTCTATAGAACACCAAAATAAATATTCTTCATAACCTCTTTGACCAGCTACTTCATCAATGAGTTTAGAAGACAAAACTGTCACCTCCTAAAGCCCAACTTCAGTGTATCTACTGATAGCCTTCAGAGATTACACTGTAAACCATGTGGCTGACAAAGTGGATACAGGAGTTGAGCCATAAATATTTGATCTGTGTTGACACCAAAGAGCTGTGGAACAGGCACAAGTAGTTTTAGTTCAGTCTTTAAAGGAAACATTCCAATCACTGTTTTAAGGAAAAGGTGGCTCACTTTAATAACCACAGGCATTGGTCACTATTTAACAAGACATTCTAAAAAAGTAATCACAATTTTTCTGATAGTAGTTTACAAGTGGATGGTTACATTAAGATACAGAGGTAGAATTTCACTTTTACAATGCTTCACTAATACAGATTACCAAATTCAAGGCACAAAATTGTTTGCTTTACAAAAAATACTGTAAAAATGTCATTTGCTGTTCTACAATGTGAGTACAACTCAAAAAAAATCTTTACACCCTTTCATATTTTGAATGTAGAGTTGCATCAGGTATAATTCTATTTTTCCTTTGCTAATAATTGGCATATGACCAGCACTTACATAAACAGTTTGTATCTCAGCTGAGTTGCTTTGTCTTTTAGGCACAAGTCCAGTTAGAGAATTAACACAACAGTGTCCTTGGGGGGTGGGAGAACTCTGTCGTAAGTAAGAATGAGGAAGAAATGAAATGTGTAGTCCATGACAGTAAATTGGACTCTGACATATAGAGGGAAATGGAACAGAGCATATTTCAAATTAAGTCAACTTGAAAAAAATCTCAAATCACTGACTGCATTCCTAAAAAACAGATGCCCAGTACAAGTTTGCTCTGACAGTATGTAAGACATTCATTTGCCTTTGAATTGGCAGAGATCTACAAATTTCTTTTCATCTTTGTTTAAATAGAACACACACAGTTGCAACAAAAGAGAATTACACCACAATTTGGCCATGTGTCCTTTAGAGAACTTGGGTGAACGAGTGAAGAGATGCATTCAGAAACTGTCCTTGAATTTGCTATAAGATCATGAGCAATAGCTTAAATTGCAAGATTTCCTTCCCTTCCTAAATAACGTAGGGAAAGTCTGAAACATTCCATCTTCTGGTTGGAGACAGCTCTTAGAAGCCTTAGCAGACTAAGGAAGAGATATCACACAGTGCATCCCTACAACAAGTAGTATGACTAGTTTACTGTACATACAGTGATATTCTAAAGGACAATGGTGGCAGCTACATTGTAAATTCATTTGAGTTTCCTATCACATTTCCCAAGTACTCTAGTCAGTTTTATTTACAGTATATAAAAATCGATTGATTTTTAGAGCTCAATACACAGGTTTAGGACCCAAGAGAATGCCACAGTAAGATGTTGACATTTGCATCTGTTAGATGCAAGTGCACTTTGCAATTCAGTCATGTAACATTATTGCATTCAACTATAAATGTTAGTCCATCCAAAACTGTTAAATTCCATTTTTTGCTTCATTGTTGTTTGTAGCCTGTTTCCGTTGAGCGATGAAAGGATACATACACTTGTCTGCTCCCAAAAACCGGTACATGCATACAACTGCTTCAAATGGCAGAATACTGGGAAAAAGAAGTTATAGATTTGTTAGAAGACAGCATAAAACAAAACTTCTGCTTGCATGCACTTGTAAGTACATGTACTTACATGCACTATGTACTTGGTCTCCTTAAAAACAATATAATACCTATTGGAGAGTCTTTTAAAAAGACTTAAAGGATTTTTATTTCACAGCAATACTTTCAGAGAGAATTGAAATTCCTGAGTCCCAACCAAATAGGCAAGCAGAAAGGAAAAAGAAGCTGCTTATTCACATGCTTCTATCTTAGACCAGATTTTCTGTTTCTCCACAAGCAATGTGATAGCTTGTTTCAAAGAAGTGGGGCAGAGGGAATGGGGGGAGGCAAGAGCATCACAGAAGGTCTGGTAAAAGCAAAGCATCTGCTAAAAGCCACATCAGCAGAGGTCATCAGACATTTAAGATATTCTTTAATGTGGGATTAGTGTTAGTTAATGCCATTCTTTGATCACCAGATGTCTAACAACCTTGATTTATATTCTAAACTCAATCATCCATCCTCAAAAAGAAAGGTCCAAAGTAAAGAGAGCAATTTCCTTCCCCCACCTCCAGATAAAATTCCAGGAGGTGATTATGTGATGGATACCTGGCTACAGATCCTCCCCTCGTTCTCACATGAACAAAATATTGTTTTTATTTCAAGTGTAGTACTCAGGGGCTCTGATGAAGGACTAAAATGGGATTCCTCAGCCCCTGGGAATACCAGCAGGCACTTATTCAGTGGCAAGCAGCATAATTCCAGCCATCAGAAGTAATGACCACTGAAGCACCAAGAAGTAGATGTCACTGGTACAGGTGTCCTCAGTGCCAGCAGTACTGCTTGTGCAGTGACTAGAGGGCCTTTGATCTAAAGGCTGCTGCCTGGGGCATGGATTATGTAGAAGCTTTGATCTCCCTGTTGGAAGCTGAAGTGTTGAACCAAGAAAACCCAAGGGCTTTTGATGTGACTGCTGCTGCATAAGGCACTGCTTGTGGAGGAAGCACGGAAGCACCCCCTGAGCCTCTGGGTGAAGGAGTCAGTTCTTAAAGATACTGACAGTGGCCTTCATTTGGTGTCAGAATAGAAACATACATCTCTTTCAGGAAAGAGGTGAGCAGTGATGATACCTCTATTTTTTGGTGAGCCTGTCCACCAAGAGACACTTGAGCCAGAGGAGAACAACCACCTTGTAAAGTGGAAAAAAATTCCACTTTACCACCAAGGTGCTCAGTTTTCAACCATCCCTTGCAGAAAGAAAATAATACAATGCTATATTTTACAGGTTCCCCTTACACACTAGAGATTTAAAACAAAACACAGACGCCTGTGAAGCTGTTCTCCATAAACTAGAATTCAAGTGATGCTGTATCACAGGAATTGAAGCAGCTCCTGCCTTATCCTGCATCATTAAAATGTCAACCTGGTTACAGATAAAAACAGTTTTCATTCTAAAACTGCAGTGTGTTAGAATGAAAGAAGAAATTCCTTTAAATAGCCCTTCCACCAAACTTAGACTCTGAAAATTGGTTTTGAAAGTACTAATTTTCAGTTTATCTACCCTATCTGTGCAAGTTCTGAAGAATCTACAGGTAGGGCCTTCTCACACACTGGCTCTAGAAACAAGCAGCTAGAGGTGCCTCTGCTGGTAGCTGCCTCATGCCCCATTCCTGAAGAGAAACTCAAACAGTGGAATTAAAAGTCTGTTGAAAAGAAAACAGGAATCCAAGGAGGATGGAAGACACAAGAAGGCTAAAACAAAGATGCACAGATACACAGGATCTCAGTTAAATGAAGCTTCCTAAGCAAGCAACCTACAAGCATGCAAGCCAAGAGAGACATGAATTCTTCCAAAATGGCACCTATGGCCTATGTGGGTGGGAGGGTGTTTGTATCCAGAAATTGGACATGCTCAGGTATTTTGTGCCAGTTATTAGGCAATGCAATCCACTTCAGTTCTTACCTTTTCATGAATGTGACCATATACATGAGGCGAGGTGTGCAGATCATTGGCTGGTCTGTAAGGATGGCTCTCATAGCCTGCTTCACACAATATTCAGGTTTCAAGGGTGGAAGGAAAGGCTCAATTTCTTTTCTGGAATGTTTGATTAAGACAGAATCATATGATACATAAAGGACCACAGACCCCAGTGAACAGTTCATCAATTCAGTTTCTTTGGAACTTTTTTATAATCACTGTTAAGTTACAAAGACTACAGCTCAAAACTTGCATTGCCTGTGTACAAAAGGACAGAAGACAGTGAATTCAGAAAGTCTCCGAGTCTAACACCAGGATATACTAAAGTAGATATAATATTTAATATTTTTATGGGAACAGTTGAGTTACCTTTAAATACTTTTATGACACTACAAGCATAGAGCAGAAGGAGAATTCTACTCACCTGATTCTGCACCCTCTAAACATTCCTGTATCTACAAGATAAGGGCAGACTAAAGTAGTTTTGATTCCATCCTTTTCAGCAGCCTTCAATTCGTGGCTCAAAGACTCATGGAAACCTACAGCTCCAAATTTGCTGGCACAATAATCCTGTGTTGGCAATGAACAAAGCAGAAAAAAAAAAAGGAACTTAAAAAGGACAGATATGAATGATGTTCAAAGCCAGCATACCTGAGGTGATTCTGCACAGATTTTCAAAGCAACAACAAAAGACACCCACTGAATAGAGCATCACATCAACTCATTTATCACTTTACTTTTGAGGTAATTAGCACAGAATCATGAAAGCAGGAAAGCTGAATGTAGGAGGATATTACCTTGGATTTGAGTCTTTGAATCAGGCAGGCTCACATGACAAGTTACTCCAATTACCAGTTTGCTTAATAATAAATGGTGCAACAAAGGACTGAGATACCTAATACTACCTTGGGTCAGATTTGAAAAAGCCTGAAGAGTTGGCAGGGCATAGGTGCAAAAATCTTAAAAGTGTTATTTTTAAGGTTAGTTTCAACAGAAGACACAATCAAGATTTGAGAATTTCTATGAGATATACAAATAACTCTAATGCTACTGCTGTCTATGCAATTATTTTTTGTTGTTGCTGAACTTAGTGTGTTTTCAGTTGGATGTGTCCATCTCTGTTGGTGGTCACACCCAGTCTAGGAAATTCCTTGTAGCTTTCTCAAGACAGTAAACACTCTAAAAAGCCTAAGTTACACCATCTTAATTTGTGCTATGAAATACTGCAGTTTAAGATCCTGGATTGAGCTTTACCATATACGCAAAGAAGCCTATGCTTATGGGGTAATATGACCATTATTATTTTTGACACACTAATTAATTTTCACAGACTGAATGCTTTTTTTTTGCATTTGCATTTGTATTAATGACTCATAGAACAAGACAAACTCTAATCCTAACCTATTTTTATGCACCAGACAAGTCTCACAAACTGGAGTGCTCCAACAGCTGCTAGTGAAGCAGGTGAGCCATATATTCTAGGTTTGCAGTCATTTCCTCACAGAAACAAGAAACATTACTTTTGAAAGCTCTTGTCTTTGGCTTCAAGCTTAGCACCAAAGATCTTGACAGGACTAGGCTGAATGGCACCTTTCACTTCCTAAATTTATCAGGTAACTCAAACATCACCTGGCATTCTGAAACCCCCATCACAGGCTTTTGGTCTAAGTGCCAACTCCACCATTCAAGTAAATGAATGCAATGCCTCCCCAAGTCCCATGGCTCCCACTCACAGGGAGCCATGTGTTGATATGGTACTCAGCACCACAACCTCCAAATATCTCTGAAGATTTGACCTTATTTCCTCTAGCTGATAATATAAAAAAAACCTTATCTTCGGCAAAAAGTGCCGATTTTTTTGTTCATTATAGTCTAACAAACCTCCACTCCAGCAGTGCTGAATAATCCCAAGGAACTTGCAACTGTCACGATGTGTCCATGGTTCATTTCCAGCATCTTGGGAAGGAATGCTTTAGTGGTCTACAAAGTAAAAAAAAAAAAAAAACAAACAACAAAGCACACATAAACAACAAACCACTTCATGAACAAGTTACACTAGCAATGAGTTCTCAGAATCTCTCAGTTTATTATCAAGAATATAGAAATACAGTCATTATACAGATTTTGAACTTGTGTTTGTCAAAAATGCTAACAGAAAATCTACAGCTTGTTTGTGAATTCAGAGAGTAAGTCAGCAAGGATTATATCTCCAGAAACCCTAAGGTTAAAGGATCAGTTGAACTCAGACATGTTTATTTTTCCAGAAGAGACTAGCTATCAGGAGATAATTTGACCTTAAAATGGAAGTCACATTTTTTTAGAGACGGAAAAAGAAATGCAAAGTGTTTAATTGCACCATCCAGCACATCTCTGTTGATACCAGTACCAATTATCAGTTCTAATTATTGACAGTGTTTTTTAAGTTAGATACGGCTAGTTTTATCCAAGTAACTTATCGCCTCAGGCATTTTATATTAAAAGAAATACTAGAGGCAGAGTTTTTGCTGATGTTATTTTTTACCTACAATAGAGCCAACATCTGCTATTTGTAATTACTTTCCATCTTTATTAGTATCCATAGCATTGCTATAGCTAAAAAGACAAGATATAAATTTCTGTTACTAATTCCTTAAAAGTTTTAAAATAAAACAAAATAAACCCAAAGCAAGTCTCAAGATGAAACTTTTATTTTAACCTCCAATTTTTATGTTTTGATTATAACAAAGCTTGTTTCCATTAAAAAACCTGATTCAGAGTTAAC
Organism: Drymodes brunneopygia; assembly: GCA_013400955.1. Lineage (NCBI taxonomy): Eukaryota > Metazoa > Chordata > Aves > Passeriformes > Petroicidae > Drymodes > Drymodes brunneopygia. Next base: position 195,267 of record VZTZ01032157.1, on the reverse strand, counting down.
ACCTTTAAAAAATTAAATTTTAAGCAACATATTGAAGGTACTTGCTGGAAGATCATCACTACCAGAATACCTATCTTTGTCATACCTCTCTTCTGAAGCTGACTCAACACTTCTCCATTTTAAATAAGTAATAAGCAGAGCACCATATTTACAAAAAAAAATATCAATAAAGTAGTAAAAAGGTACGTGTAGTGATGTACTTCAACTTTTAGGTTGTCAGTGTACTATATGAAATCACTTTTAAGTTGGCCAAGAACTTCAGACAATGCTTTTTAATCACAAACATGCCTAGTTAATATGTTAATCTATTAGTGACAGAGCTACTAATCTATTTTAAATTACTCAGTACCACAAATGCTTTACACTCCCAAAAACCTACCCTTCCCATGTAATTTGTATCCAGATTCAGAGCATGCAAATGCCCTTTAAAGTATTTCTTACTTGCTTCAATTGTTGGTCTGAGTCTTGTCAGCTGTATTCTTAAAAAGACATGCAAACTACAGCTGAATCCATCTAATTCCATTCTTATGCTGTCTGCATTTTCCAATCACAGATGTCAGGACAGTTTTGCTCTAATGATTTTCACATGTTCTTGTACAACATTTTTGCCTGCAGGTGTTAAATGACTAATCCAGACCTCCTAACACCACACAAAAGAGTGTTTTCACTGGACAGCTGGCAGATGATAGAAGATTAACAGACCTCCTGACTCCTTGCCTTTTCTACTGTTGATTCATACAACTTCTAGGTTCTTTCATAACTACATAACACAGCTAATTATAAAAAATAATCTGAGAGCAAGCTGCCTTGCATTTGTCTCTTTCCTCATGGCAGGGATCTCTAAAACTCTTACACAGAGCCTCGGACAAGAATTCAGTTTGCTGTTAAACTAATCTGTGCCAGGCACACAAAGTTTCAGCCTCTCTTCCCATGTTGCATGGCAACAAAGCCCAGTCATCATCGGGCAGCGCCATCCAAAAAAGAGGCTTTGCTTGGGCGGCACTGAAGTTTTACAGAGTGCTCTTTATTTGCAGCCTGCCTTGCACACGGCAACCCCAACGGTGTGTACGCTAACCCTGATCCTCTGTGCTAGCCCTGCAAGGCATCCATGCTCCCAGCTCAGTCCTGCTAAACAATTTACTCCACTCCCCAACATTTGTCAGCTCCATCAGCAGTTTCCACTTACATCTCAGCTATCTGTCCACATCACATTGGAATGACTGATTGCCACCTCACACTGCCAGAACGCTTGATAATGCAGACTGAAGCTCTGGCTGCAAACCACAGCAACTACAGAAAAGGGGCCTTGGAGTTTGTCTTGGGGGAGAGAAAGAAGGGAAAGAAATAGTAACAGATTTTTTTCCTACCACTTTCAAGGCATGAATCAGTATTGTCTTCCAAGAGATGAACAGGCAAGTGCACCAAGCTATTATCTTTACTAAGGCACTGCTTTTTTCCTCTTTTTTTCCTTTTTTTTATTGTCGCTAATGTGGTGAACTATAACTATGTGTCCATAAGTGTCTATGTTTAGATTGGCTGAGGAAGAGAATTTTTAGACTCATATATATATACAGAAATATATAAAAATAAATATGCAACATAACCAAACTAGCAAATTTCAGAAAGCCCACTCAACTAAAAACTGAGTTTTCAGAGCTTGTGACTAAAGTAACCCATTTTCAACCAGATGAAATTGGCACATGACAAACACAGCTTGTTGAGGACACTTTTGGGCGATGCCTTCAGCATCTCAAGTGCAGACTTGAACAACTCCCAGCAGCAGAACTACAGTCACTTAATGTAAGTCATCTCCTAAAAGTCATTTATGGCTACACCGGAAAAAAACCACAGCTCCTCTGCTTTAAAGATAATTGGAAATTCATGGAAATCTTTGCATGAGACCTCAGTGTTCTGAGACAGCTTGTTCAGAACAAGCCTCTATACTTTGCCATGGCACATTATCCCACAAATCCACTTAAAACCTGAGGCTGAGGGAGTCTGTAAAGACAGCACAACTATCATATGCAGAAAACTTTGCAGTCAACTATCAACATCTCCACTAAATGGATGTCAGAGAAAGTCATCTCGACTGCTGCCATCCTCCAGCCATCTGCAGCAGCTGGGAGTCAGCACTTGAAAACAAGCACTGTCAGAGGCAGACACACCCTACCGGGGGATGCATTTCCAGGCTCAGAGTAAAGACTTGCCCACTGCTCCTCCCAGCCTCCTCTCGCTGGGAAAAACAATCCCAAAGTGAAGTTATTCTTTCGTGGTATAAGCAATCCCCAAATAAATCAGTCCTCTTACTGAGCTTTTGGCACCGCTCACCTCCTTGATCAAAGCAGCTTCCTCCATACTCTGATTCCCAGTTTTTCCACCCGTTACAAAAAACAGATCAACCTAGTTTCTAGTTTCTTTCAGTTTCAGCTACATCTGCCTACCAGACCTGAAGTCTTCTGTGTCCTTGTTGTGCTGCTGACAAACTAGTTAAAAGTTTGACTGGTTTAGGGCAAGATACCTCCTGGGTGGCCTTCCCATCTGGAGTTTGTCTGAACAGGTACACACATCACATTAGTCTTCTGAGGTGATGCATGGGCATGCTAATCCTCCATTTAAAAAAAAAATGTATTAGAAGACACCAAGCAAAAGATGGGTTTTGTCCATGGCATTAGAGGTCATGAACCAGGCCCCCAAAATAATTCAAATCAAGTCAAGTGGTTTAATCAAACTATCTGCCTTCTGGTTTGAGCCTTGAAGCTTCAGTTTTACCTCTCACAGCTGCAGAGGAAAACATTTAACCAAAACATAGAAGTACTTAAAGTCAGAGCTGGGTCATTTATTCATGACAAACATACCACAGTTTTCAACACTGAGGAGAAACCAGTAAGTAGAATACAGAGGATGAAAGGAATTGTGTTGTGATGCATCAGAGTGAACAGTCAGAATTTATTTATGTATTTTTATCAATAAATACAAGTTAAGCATCTTCTTCACTCTTAGCTCTTTTTCTTTTTTTATTATTTAGGGAAAAAATCAACCAAAAAACCAATAGCAAAAAGCAAACCCCAACAGCAGGGTGAAAACATGAATTTTCTAACCTGCAATACACTTTAGATAGATGGAAACTAGGTAGGATAGACAAAACATACAAAGCTGTTGTGAACAGAGTAGAGCTAGTTTTTCAAGCTAGTTCAACCTTTAAGTTTTTTGGAATCTAGATATCAATTTATAATTTTCTGAGCATTTTCCTCTGTGCTTTTGAGTATACCAGTAAGACCAAACTATTCCCAGTAGCTGTAACCAAACTTCTATTTCATGTGCACACAGCTTAAATGACTTATTTCTCACAAGTGTGAAACTGAACAAGCATTTACATGTCACTTCATAGCTTTCGTAATCTGTTCTCAACATTTTGGTTTACGGCAAATTAACTTCTAACAGTCTAGCACTTCTTCCCTCCCCTTCCCCAAATTCTTTAGTTCCATTCTTAATGAAACAAAACTCCAAAGATTGTGCAACACAAAGAGCAGCACAGCTGCAATGTCAAGACAAATTAGTCTAAATACAGCAAATGAGAATATGAAGAAATACTGTGTTTGGGAAAGTGATTTTTTTAATTAAATTTCAGATTAATTATTCTTAAAGAAGAAAGCAAGCATCCACAGAAAACAATGTTAGCTGTATGCAGCTCAAGACAATGGATACTGAATGCAGAAAGCACACCAAAGTAGAAAAGAATATGCTACCTCACATTTAGAGAGTTGCCTTTACAGCAAAGGAAGAAATAAGCAGGTACCAACATATAAGGTCCTTTAAGTTTCTCTTTTACAATACAATAGATTTCTCCATACTTTTTGCCTTTTTAACAACAGCTTTTTAAAACTATTTTAATGGCATAAGTTGTATTACTGTAAGGTTGAAATACCTTTATGCCAAAATATATGACAAAGCTCATTTTCCATACAGTTCCTTCAGGTAAGGAGCACGGTTATTTTTTGAGGCTTAGAAAAAAGAGGTGAGTTTTTACATCACTAGTTATACACAACAGTGGCGTACTGATATAACAGAGAAAACATTTTCTCCCAAGCCACACCTATTCCTGACTGCCAGAGTAGCTGCCTAACAGCAAAAATGAGTGTAACTTTAGAGTAAATGAATTGTTTCATCTGTATGTTAAAAAACTATTCAGGCAAATCCAAGAAGCAAAATTGGTATGGTTAGGCAAGGACTCACACCCAGACATCTCTCTGGGATCCAAGGTACCAGAGACCATTGCAGCCTGCTGCCACACATTAGCTGATTTGTTAGTCTAACTAACAGTGACAAGAAAAGTTTTTTATGTAAAATACATGTTATATCCTCTCTCTCCCTTAGTATGGACATTCAGTCTTCTTTTCTTCCCATTATTCTTCACAGCCTACAGCACAACACACTGTAAACTCTTGTACTCCTGCGCAGGACAGCATGTGGCCACTCACTTTACCATAGAACCAAATAGAGACTTCCATGTGCCCCAATTTCTTGTTCCATTCCAGTAACTGAGAACAAATGCACCAAGGTCTGACAAAAGAGCACCTCTAACTTTTCCGCAGACAGGCTGTGGCAGTCGTACCTGTAGTAGGTTTGTCCGAACTATGTGGTATTGCACTAATGCACCACTATGTATGCTGAAAGGGAAAGGAAGGTGCCTGAAAGGCAGAAAACCCTGATGGCAAGCTTATCAGTAAACACACTGAAGTTATTTTCAGCTACAGTCATATAGCCCAGCTTATTTCAGAAGATAGCCAATTTACATACAGTTTATAAACACAGGTTAAAAGCTCTCTTATGGGATTACAGGGAAAGTCATCACCAAATGGTTTTAGAAGAGGCCTTGAAAATATACCCTGGAACTCTTTCATAGGACGATTTATTCAAGTTAGGCAATGTAACATCCAAAATGTCTTCTCACTCACCAAAGCATGAAGTTGCAAGCCTGCATTTAACCATTTACTTTCCTTGTAGCTTTTTTATTTGGTTCCAAAGAGAACTGAGAATAATTATTTGTCACTTGCACTACCATCTCAATTACTTTTCCCATACAGTCTTCACATCCTTCCTGAATTCTCCTCTACAAGCATCTCTGAAATGTTAGCTTAAGGTGGCAATAGTAACTGCACTAAGACAACAAGAAAATACCAAGTTCCGAGTTGAAGATGAGAAAGACCACACAACACAGAGGACGTGGCTCTGACAGTAACAGGCAGAATACAGCAGGCAGACAGAAGTCTACAACTACTGTTGACCTTGCTAACACAAGGGACCAAAGCTGTACTTTAAAGGACCTCAGATGTCTCTACTGACTGTTTTCAGGAACTGCTGAGCCCCTTCTGGATAATTAGCCACTGTCTAAGTAAATATTTGAATAGCTGTGGAAATTAGAACTATTTTTGATCTTTGGTTTCTATTCTCAAGAAACAATAATGAAATATAAGTCAGAATTACACAGTCTTCCTAGAGTAATGAATTAAAAAATACAGTCACATTTCTCTGAATTTTTTATAGGACTACCCAGATTCTTTTGAAGCAAAAAGGATCAGGAGATAAACATGCAACCCACAAGCTTCCATAGGTGGCTGTGATAAAAGCAAAAAAGGAAATAATTCAAGGGTTGTCCTTAAGTGTGCCTTGCACAGGCCCTGCATTCAGAACAAAAAAAGCTAGACCTTCCAATACTTCATCTCAAAAGAAGTCCCTTTGTTATTTATCTCCTGGCAGGCAACAACCCTCATGCTCTCACTGAAGGTTTATTTGTCCTTCACATAAAAAACCCACTGTTTTGGGGCCACGGGGATTCCTTTAATATTGAACTGCACCAGCAGTTAATGCTTAACATACATGCACAGTAATAATGCCACAATTGCCTTGCAACCAGGAGCTCATGAAAGAGCATGACACACTTCAACAAAAGTCTATGATCATGATGAGTAACACAGAAGCAAAGCCACACATACACTCCCCAATACCTTGGATAGCCTACATTAGCAGACAGAGTGAAACCACAGATAAAGCTATTCAGTTTAAGAAGTAAAGGTAATAAAGTAAATATCCTAAAATGTAAGTCACAAATTAAACATCAGTTAATTTAAAACTATATTTAATTTACCAAGAAATGAGCATACTTTTCTTCTCACCCAACTCTGCATGAAATACTGCATTGAAGTATATGAAGTCTTAGATTAGTGAAAACATAAGCTAATACTTGAATCACTTGGTCTATAATTTATTATTAATTTATGGAAGTAATTTTCTCTACCCTCATGACCAATCTACATACCTAAAACCCCCTGCTTCTCAACAGACATTAAATCAGCTGAGAAGCACCAAAGCGGTACAAAATGAGGTTAAATCTTATTTATGGAAGTTTGTAAGTGGGTTTGTTAGTAGCCATAAGCATCTGTCACACCATTTGGTAAAGAACAAGTATGCTGCAGCCCACATTTACATTACTACATTGTTTAGCATTTGTATTGTTGAGGGTTCAATTCCAGAATTTCTCCAGTTTTCAAACCCAATAGACACTGCTTTTTCCTATGAGGAGTTCAGTTATCATAGTGGTTCCTCTTTTACATGGAGTTAACTCATGTTGAGTTTATCAGACAAAAGCTGAAACTGAATTAAATAGTTTCCTTAATCAGAATTTAGTGTCACAAAGCTGTTTACAATGGGTAGACAGTAAAGATAAGATAAGTAATGCTATTAAACAAAAAAAAGCACACAGGAAACTAATACCACTAGTTATCTCTCAAACATTAATCATTGATTTCCACTCTTTACTACTAGAACTAATTATGCTATGCCTAGGGCAACTGAACATTGCCTGACTAAATTGCCTTTTGAATAGTTTGTTAAAAAGGCTTAGTTGAAAAAGGCTGTGTCTACAGAGAGAGGGATATGAAAAATGCTTAGGAAAGGACATTGCAACAGAAACTTTTATTACTGTTGCCTTAGCACATCACTACATTGTCTCCCCCTCTTTTCTTTTAAGGACTTAATTTCCTGTGATCTTACCCCAAACTGGGGTAGAAACAGCTTTGTTCTCCCTCTCATCTAAAATGTAGGTTAAGTACTCAAGAACACTACCTAAGTAATACAACTCTGGCTTCAGAAACTTTCCTCTTGAGCATCAAGGTGGAAAAGGTGTCACTGTAAGCTTTATAGAGCTCTGCTGCTAATCAGACATCAAGGTCTTTTCAGCAAAGCTTTTCTGCATCCCCTACCACTGCATGTCTCTAGGTTTTGTGGGCACCATAACCTAGAGCAGGGGTTTTGGTACACAGAACACAGGCAAAGGTAGTCCTGATTTCTCCTTAAGAATACTTTTCTGTTTAGGAGTCACTGCTTTATATAGTTTCTGAGCATGAAGAAATGCAGGTATTCAAGCTGAACTATCCTTATTATCACTGTACTAGCAAACGGCATTTAGAGCTTTTAAGTTATTGGTATGCAGCCTCTACCTTTCTGCTCCTGAGAACTTTTAAATTTTTTCTTCCTAAGAGACTTTAGAGTTATGTGTTTTTTAAAATTATTTCCATCCTCAGATGCCAGGCATATCCTATAAAGTGTCCAATCTTTCTAATGTCTATATGCCACCAGTCATTTCTGTGGAAACATCTAGCTGCCTTTAAAGGACATGCTTGTATATGCACAATACCATAAATGCACAGTGACTTGTCCCTGTTCACCTGTACTTGCAGATACTGCCTGGGTGATGTGTAAGTGCTTGCTATATATGCAGCAGTACACATAACTGCTTCAATCACTGATTATATATTTGGATTTCTTCCCTTCAGAGTTTGCAAGTCTTTGATTTCATAAGGCTATGAAAAACAAGGCACATTCTCACAGGCTGCTCAGAGAGGTGGTGATAATCTCCATCCTTGGAGGTATTGAAAGACTGGACACAAGCCTGGGCAACTGGCTCTAGGTGGCCCAGCTTGAGCAGAGGAGATAGACCTGATGACCTTCAGAGGTCACTTCCCACCTCAGCTATTCTGTGATTCTCCACTTAAGTACACCAAGTCCCTGCTCAACAGCCCATTCCCTCTTCCTCTCACAGAGGAAGAAGTTCATAAGCCAGCAGAGATCTTGCACTCTTCATCGCTATTTTAACTGCAAGTTTATCAAGACAAAAATCATAACTATCTGGAAAGGATGCGAACTCCTCTGCTACATCTCCCGTATCTCTCTGACTGGAGCTCTTGTCTGCAATAAATTATCCTCCTCGGAAAGAGTGTCTGTTCTACTTCCATTTCTTCTCCTTTGGTCTCAAGTCCTTTCAGCTGGAGGGAGGGCTCAGTGAAGCAGTGGATAGCACCTGGATGAATTTCTGTGGAAATTGTGGAATATTTTCAGCCAAGTTCAGCACATACACGTGCCATACTGTTTTCAAAATTTAATCATGTCCCCCTGGCTATTAGAAGCCCTCCAGTAACTACACTACTGTGCCAGCTTCTTTAGGACATTCTGAGCCCTCACAAGCAATTTTTCCCACTTTGAATTTTAATGGTTTTAAAGCTTGGTCAGAGCAATTGCACATTGGATTCTTCACAGCTAGTAATGCACAGGGAAAAAGAGTATCTCTGCCTAAGCCATGTAAAAGTGCGAAACATAAATTGCCAATGATGCTTGCAGTGAACTTGAAATACCAAAGTAATCTAAAAGATGAGATTGAATAGTAGAGGTAAGAGGGCTGTTGGAGGCCCAACTATGTGTTTAGTCTGCCTTACACTGAAAAACATGCAAGTCTAGACCAAAGTAGAATAAATGTATACCTGCAGAATTCTCCGGACAGCACAAATTTAGGGCATATCTAGGCATGAGAACTGAAGATTTCAAAGTACTCACTTTCAAAAGCTGACCTCTTCCCTCCTGCCCAAAGGCATTTTATTAGACAAGCTGATATTTATTCTCCATAAATAGTAATCTCATTCTACTCTCAGACTATTGTAGCTATCAAACCACAATTACTATTCATGTAAATGAACTATTACACAGTTGGCAGCCACTGAAAAGTAGAGTTGTAGCTTAGAAAGTGAATCCTTCTGCTCAAATCTACCAGGTCATTATTTGAGCTTTCTATATAGCCAAGATGAATAAAGAGCTGTGACAGCATAGATACAGTCCTGCAAATTCAAGAATTTAATTTACAGTCTAAGTAGATAGCAGCACCAACCTTGTATTCTTCCACAGGCAGATCCATCAGTAAAGATGACCTAAAAATAGGTTTATTCAAATGTCAGATTTGAAATTACTTTTGAGTTTTCTACTCAAGTGATACAGGAAGTTAACACTTGCCTGCTCCCTTCCACAAAAGGTGGTTTGAGCCCTGCTGAAGCCAAGTGACTAGAAATTCTACTTTGTTTATATACTGACAAATGGCTGTGTCAAAGGATTTGTAGTGTTTCAGAGCTATGTTGACATTAGTGTAACAAACACATTAGTCCCTCACCTTCATTAGCACAAGTCTGCAGCAAATGTCCAACCATTTGGAGAGCAGTTATTTATTGCCAGCTATTTGATAATCTTGACAAAAATGAAAACATGTCCCTAAGAGTCTGCGAAAAATCCACATAAATCCATTTTAGAAAAAACTGTTAGATAAGAACTCAAAATAATTTGTTCAGTGAACAAGGACACAATCCAACTTTTAAATACACATTTTTCTCCAGCTTGCCATAAGCTTAGTCATCTTCTGGAATATTTAGTAAAACTTGGTACTTTAGTCTACAGGTTTCCAAAACATTACTAGAGAACAGTACTGTCAGAACTACTTACGGAAAATATGAAGTCATCATTCATGTTTTATGAATGATGTGGCAGGCTTTTTAAGAAGTTGCTAAGCAGAAGAGGACTCTCATATTTTATGGATACCTTAAGGCCAGTACCTCTGTAACAATGCAATTGCCAGAGTGCTTGCAGGCAGATGAAAGCTGAGTCACTTAACTCATCCTGCCTAACTCAGTCCCCAAGTCATTGTTTTGAATCATTTCCTTCATAACAAGGAAAGTGATTATGTTACAACCAAGCATCTCACAAGAGGAACAAGCCTAGAAGGAAAGTTTCCCTTCCCACATAGCAGTCTTAGTGGAAACAGAAAACTAGGGAAGAATATATAGCTGAATAGAGATTTAGCTTCAGAATTTTAGGAAGCAGTAAGACCCTAGAAGACTATGACTTCCTGCAAAGTAATTCACTGAACGAGAAGTAACATTTTTAAAATGCATGAAGCTTTTAGGTTTTTAAAGACCCAGGTGTTTCTGTTTCATACTTCTCCCCACCCTTCAACAAAAGGGTGTGGAGAAAAAAAATAGTCTTAGCAGGTAAATTTTTGCTTCAGAAGCCAACAAAGGATAAAATGATCAAAAGACTCCAGCTAATATAGTGACTAAACCAGCAACTAATGCAATTTTCAAAGATTCTGCTTGCACAGGCATTTTAAACAAATATCAGCAAACTACTCACTTTCTTAGCAGGTAAGTTTTCATAGAGAGAAATACTTCCTTTGCCTGTCTGTGGAAACTATGCTTATTTCCCACAAGTTGAAACATGGCTCCAGCCTGGAATTTTTCCACAATCTGTGTTAGTAAAACTGATTTCCAGAGAAGTCAAACAGTGCAATAGGCACAGAGATCACAGCAATCGTAGTATTGTTTCAAGGTAAATAAGCTAAAGCTGTTAACACAACATTATCTGATGTGTACAGAAAACTAGCTTGCCTTTATCTGAGGGTTTTAATAGTTGTAATTAAAATACTGCCATCTCTTTTGAAGTCAAGTTGTTACATTCAGACTGTTATGCCAATGGAGGATTTGCTTGGAATCATTTATGACTACTTAATTATTTAGAGGATGTAAATCCTACTCTTCCCCCCACCAAAGAAGTCCAAGAATGAGGTTCCACTAAGATAGCCACAAAGGCCCAGTTCAGCTATGTGATTTTATCCTATTCCTTCTCACCTTTTCTCCCACACACTGGCTATTCCAAGTCTGAAATGCTGATGAGGTGATTCAAGTCTCCAAACAGAAAAACAAATGAACTCAGACAAGAAAATTAACAGCTTTCCTCCCTGCCCAGCAGACGTCGAGTTAGTGAGCTGAACTCGCTCACGCAAACATCAGCTGAATATAAAAACTAGTGCAAGGTAAGATGCAGATTCAAGAGATGATCCTGCGAGATAGACTGCCAGCACTAAGCTGCCTTGTAGTTTCATCCTAAATCAACAGAAATTTTGGACAAGTTACTTTTAAGCACGCACTCATGAGCTTTTTCGAAACAACACTGACAAGCGGAGTGCTTGAGAAGCTGTCACGCAAGTTCAAACAGATGGCAGAAGCAACCAGCACCAAGGCACATTTAGGTGCAGAATTCAACAGCCAAACAAACTTGAATTTCAAAAGGCTCACACCAAGTCAGCCACCTCAGCTCCCCAGCTGTTCCAGCATTCCTTGGCCTACCATGCCCTCCCATCCCAGTTGTGATAACTCACTCATGTCAAGTGTTAATTTGACTGACATATAAATCATTATACTAACATAATTATTTACACGAACAGAGTGTTCATTCAGAAGTGTAAGCACAGATGTAAGTCTCCCCCCATTTGTGAGATATCTTCTTTCAAACTAAACCTTCAAATCCCCAGGATTCTATGAATCTCAAAGTCTATGCCCACTCACCTATAATGTAACTGCATTTTGAAAGACTGAAAGACTTTGTAATTTTTAGCAAAGAAGTTTAAGACCACAGGTAAAAGCATACAGCACCACATGTAAATCAGCTTCAGTTTGCCTTTGCAGAAAGACATCTGCCATTTTTCACAAAAGACAGAGAGGTATCAGTAACTCAGTTTTATCATCAGTGTCAATAGCCAGAAACCTCAAAGGTCAAAGGGAGCAAGGCTTATCAAGTGAGTGATGCAGTGGCTTTTACATACAGAGAATTGTGGAAAGATTTAGTACTAGAGATACATAACAAAAACTTTTCCTCACCACAGAAAAACCCCAGAAGTGAAATCAAAGCATGAGAAGCATTGGGAGAGAATAATAGTTCACAGCTGATAAGAACAAAAGTAGAAAAGATTTAAGAAGTGCAGTGCTAAAATGACAGAGATGGTGCTAGAAAACATAACATTAATCTTTCCTCAGCCTGTCTAGTCAGAGAAATTGATGACACTGAGAGCTATGAAAAAGGATTGCTTACCCGCACAGATCAGTTAGGACAGGTCTTAGTACTCCAAACACTGGGTGAGCAGGACACTTGGCTGTATCATAATTAGGATGGCTTTTCTCCACCACTGAGCACACGAATACAGCCATCTTCTACAATTCTGCTACCATCACTTGGTTATTACAGAAAGCTAGTAACATAATGACATAACATTAACTTAGCTGCTTTTCATAAAATGAAAGCGGATGTTACTTGTGATGGAAGAATATAGAACTTCAAACTCCACTGCCCTCCTAACCTCTACAGGACAAGAAAGGCATACACATGGTCTTTTAGATGAGTATTTCACTGAAACATTGAAAAGCTGCTCTCTCCAGTTCTAGTAAGGTTAGGTACCACACTGGCAAAGATCATCATCACATTCAAGGTTTTCCTGTCTCCCCACATCCTTCACAAGTAACTGCATAATTGCAGACCAAAGCCAGGTCAGAGGTTTTTGCTTATTCAGCTGATCTACTGCAATCTGTAAGAAGGAGGAATATAACCATCACACTGATCACTCATTCAGGACTATGCCTTCAGAGAAGATTAGCAATCCTGAAAACATTCACACAGTTTGCTGACAAGTCTCCAATCCTCAGAAAAAGTCACAGGACACTAAAGAATGAGATTATCCCAAGTGTCTTACCTCTGCAAGCTATACTGCAACTCCAGCTTCATTTTAGTGGATGTAGAATTGCAAGTCACTAATTAATACTTCAAATATCTTTCAAGTAGTCTGAAAAGTCTTGGCATGGTCTCTTCAGGAAAACTCTCCCTTTCCTTAACACAATGCTTTTCTGTGAAACATACTACTGTTTTCACCTAAATTCTCCAAGCTTAATATAGTTTAGTGCATGGAGGTAAATGGCAGATCACACCTTGTGCTACCACCTTGGACACCAATCTACAGGGAACAAAACAATCCATGGGTCACAATCTGAGAATCCCTATTTTCTGTTCTTTGAAACTAAGATCCATGCACCTTTCAAACAGTGCAGCAAATTAAATTCCAAAGTATGTCTGAAGCTGTCACAAAAGCTTAGGTGTAACTGAAGCAGTTCAAGGAAAACATTCTGGAAGGTCATTTTAGGTCGTTAACTGACTGGGATGAAAATCAAATACTTTACATCATCAGTGAGAGGGAAGGGAAATTCATTGAACAAATGAAGTCAGCATTCTCCATCACACAAGGAAGATGCTCTAGCACAGAAAGGATATGTAGGAAGCCTGGTGTTGTAACACATTCAAAGAATCTTCAAAATGATTTTCCCACAGCCCTGAGTGCTGCTAACTAACCAAGAGTGCTCTAATTTATTCTGCTCACACTCCTTGATATGTAACTACTTATTTATCATCAAGATACAGTAGACAACAAAGAACCAGGACAGAAGAGACTCAATAGCCCTTGGGGACTAGAGCTGAGAAACACGCAGAATTACAGTTTGGTGGGCAGCACAGTGGAATCCCGATTATAGATGCTCAAACTCACGATTCCCACACAAGGCAAATGAAGAGGCGTTTTGCATAAGACTAAGACCTACCTACCACCCTATCCCTACATGCTCAATTATGCATGTCGACTCTTCAGATGAGTACACTGCCAAAAGATTCACTTTTATCCTCTTCCATTACTATTCTGAAACTGGTACAAGATTGGTACTAGGGTCAAAGCTCAGATATACAGGCACCTAACTAAAGGGTTTGGGTTGGCGTCCCCATCAAAAAAGGAAGAGAAAACTTAAAAAAAAGGAAACTCACGAAAGTTTTAAAAGTGATAACTGTAACTAAAATACGATTACAAAGCCAAGATACAGATACACACAAACTTCAAGATACAAGCTACAAAATTAAAGACTGCATGCTGATGACTGACAACGGTGCTTGACACAATGCTAGCTCTCATAGACCATGAAGTAAAACCATGAGGAAAGCTTTGAACCAGTAGTAACATGCCCACTTTAACTCCAGAAATATATATCCACCCCTTTATTTTCCAAAACTTGTGTTAAGTACACTGCTTTATAAAATAGGAAAGAGCAGTTTTCTAGGGTCTGCATCTGGAAGACACTATTTTCTCATTTGATAGATTCCCTCTGTTTTTTTGAGAAATGAACCCAAAAACATATGAACAGCAGAACCATACCAAAGCACTTATAAGTTTTAAGTATGACTAATATGACTATTTCCATAGCTAAGAGTATGATTACTTTTTCCTTCATACTCACTACCCAGCATGCTACCACAGTATATGAAACACATGTGCTGTCCAGGGTAATTTACTGGTGGCATGGAGTTGAAATAATTGTGCAAGGGAAGAGTTAGTTTTGATGATACTTTTTGGATCACATACAAACGTTTTGCTTGAATGTGATCCGACTCATTTTTCAAAAAAAAAAAGTCAAAAACATGCAGATTAAACTTTGTAAGTGAACTTATGCATCTTGGGGTACATCATCATGAAATTAAAAAAGAAAAAAGGAAAAAACAATTAAAGCTAACAACACTCATCCAAAATACTAAATATAGCTGGGTGGCCTATCAGTGGAATATTTTGTCTATATTTAATTATAGGTGCTAGAATCCTAAATTTGATAACAAACTGAAAATTATGCCAACAGGCCGCAAGACTTAGCAGGGTACAATTTCAAATAACATAAGCTGCATTTTCTTCTGTAGAGGATTCCATATGCACCCTATGTGTAATACTTCTGTATTTGAACTAAGCAAACTATAGGCATAAGTGAGCTTTATTTAACACCAGGGAGATTGAAGAGAAGACAACAATACATAAATACTGATACATTATAGATAACTATAACCTCTTCAAGGCTTTAGCAATCCTGTCAGTCTAAAGAGACTGATAAGTACAGCAGCTGCATCAATGGGTATTTGATTTAGTAACTCTGTATTAACTATCTTCCCAAGGTATATTAAGTTTTAGAGGTTTTCATGAATGCCCCGAATACTTGAATACTGTTGCTCTCTCTAATCAGTATTTATCTTCTCCGTTCCAATGTTCAGCCATCTAAAAAACTACTTCAACTCCTACAGAGATGCCAGCATACCTTCAAAAAACCAAGCAGCTGTAAATAAATGAACAAAATTACTCCAGCTAAGAAAGCAGTACACAAATCTTTAAACTGTGAGTCCTCTCTCTAGATGGATTTCTTTTTTTTTTTTTTTAAATATGACAGAGCTGGAGCAGAATGCTTTTGCTTCCCCCTTATGGTAAGTTGAAGAGAACTCTAGGAGGAAAGCTTTAAGCTGAAATATTTGGAGTATCCACATGACAGGGAAAGACAGATCACTCAGATCACTAATCTCTCAGAGCTGAATACTGATGACCTGTTGTACAGAAGGATCTTCATGTCACAGAATTTCAGAATCTGCTCATTGCCTTACCGTGGCCCCTTCCCCAGCGACCAAAACTAGAAGGATTTCGCAGCTATTATAGTGATGCACAGTATTAATATCTACTTAGTCAGCAATAGATGATTCTTCCAGAAAAAGTGTCAGAGGAGGTACAAGACTCTCAAATTGTCCCAAAATTAAGAGCTTGTAGTTTTATTCAACATGGTGTCATTATCTAAAACACTGTATTTTGATATTTAGGCTTTATTGTAAAACTACAAGAAAAAAAATCCTATTCCTATATCTGCTAAAATCTGAGTCAGCAACAGCTTTAAGTTATATTGTGACTTAACATTTTTAAAATTTGAATCCTGACACATCATAGGAAGAAAATTTTCTAGTCTGTAGAAATTCAGATCTGATAATTGACAAGTGCAGCCAAATAAGTTATTATTCTTGCAACAGACTGGCAGGAAAGATAGTGTTACACTCCTGCTACAATTGTATGCATCTGCAGATTATAGTAAACCAGAGCTGGCTTATTTCAAACCCGGAATGTATTTTGTCCCTATGTTTTCAATATCAGAAGCATTCAAGTTATCACAGCATGAAATAACAGGTTTTTAATACTGCAGTAGATTTTATGCTGTGGAAATTGCTACATGATGCAGTGGTGACATGTTTATATAGAACACTCATAGGAAGGATTACACAAATCATGCATGTCAGCAAAATGGAAAGCATCTGTTTAGGCTGTGGCATGCTGCTAAGGCTCTCTCAACTGCCAGTTTGTGATATGGTACACAGCCCAGTTGGAGTCACAGCAGCAAAACAGTGACAGGTTTTCATGTCACTGCCTACTGCAGAAGTTGGGCAGCCTTCGATAGTAGCTGCTAACATAAAAGCAAGATCAGATCACCTGCATTCTGCAAGGAGAACAGGCAATTAATCTGATGTCAAATGTTTCAAGGGACAGTACTAGAATCTTATTTTCAGTTTTTATAGAGAAATACTTGGAGGCTTTATTAATGATCAAGGGATGAAAAAGAATTTTCCCTGAACCACACACAAAAAAAACCCAAAAAAACTAACACACTAAAACCCCAGAAAGTACAAACACTTAACTGAAGCAATGTTACATGCAAGACCCATGTCTTTAGAAAATCCATTTACAGCTTTTTGGACTAAACGCCCTCCAAGAATACTTAAAAGCCTACATAATGCTCCAGAGTATTAGCTTTGCTTTTGGACCACCAGTTTAGCTGACATGGAAAAGACTAGCTGTATAAGACTTCACACATCTAGACACATTGTTCTATTTAAGTAAGCATTGACTTGCATCAAAAAAGTTGGCTTCAAATCAGCTGATTCAGATGGTATCTTATGAATTAAGTAGTATTATTTTCAACAGAAGTCCACCCACTATTGGTCAAGCCAATCTTTTCTGGGATCATGAAGGGGAATACTAGGAAAAGAGCTTTGCCAACAGCAAAAAAATAAATGGAAAAGCAAAGCAGGACACAGAATCTACAGGAAGTTTACATATGAACAGATCCTCAATTAAATCGAAAGGGTGTTGACTTCTCCTTTAAAACTTAAGCCAAGAACTGAAGTTTCACAGTCCAGACGTAGCTATACCTTCTTGGAGTAATTTTTTTTAATTTTAAAGTCACTTCATACTAACATTTAGAGATGAATAGAACTGTTATGGAAACCCAATCATAGCAATACTAGACTCTAAGTTTAGTTTTCTATTACTGTAAGAGACTCAGAACACACAGAGTGCTTTAAAAGGTCTCTGAAATGGTTATAAATAAGTGTATGACAGGCCTGAAGGAAGAACAGCTGGAGAATTTAGGATCCTCCCATATTTTAACTCATGGTGATGTCATAATTTAGAGTTCTTGGAAACTGTCAATTCAACATTTAAGCCACATCAATAACAGTCATTAAATGTACTACACATCCCTATTGGCTTGAGCATCAATTTAACTTTTATTAAGGGGAGCACACAGAACTCTTAATTATAAGAAGTCACATGAGCATTCTCAGAACCTCTCAGATTGCTTTAAAATATATACTTTGAGAGTTTAAAAGAGTTTCTAAACATACCATCTCCTGTGCACTGGAGTTTAAGCACTCTCTGCAAGCTTTACAATACATTGGAAAGAGACTGCTCTGCCATTAAGTGTTTCACAGTGCAGATTTGAAGGGGCTCCTTTAGGGTTATGAAACAGCATTTCATTTCCATTTTAAAAAAGTTTGGCTTGGGATGACCTTCTAAGTTTTGAAGATGAGGCATTTTACAAAATTTTATTATGAAAAGGTAAGATCAGTCGAAGAAGGTTTAAGTTGAAGTACATTTCAGATTGCTTAATCCTTTCATTGTTATGCAAGTGTATTTCATAACCTTATTTGAGGAATCAAAGAACAGTTTTAATACTAACAATGGTCCCAGTCTGACAGCTAATGCTAACCCAAGTGTGCATCATGCCCTCCTTCAACACTCCAATTTATGTAACTCCACACCACTATGGGTCTAAAAATAAACCACATGGGAAAACAAGGTTTAGATGGACAAAAAGAGTTAAGATCACATACTTGTAAATTAGCATCTGCTAGTTATGGAGACAATACCATCCCAGAAACCATAGTTAAGATTTTTTTACTTCTACAGGCAGCCCCCAGAGAAAGCTATGAGGACAAATACACGGGATTCCTGAAAAAGTGTTCTTGGCTTGATTTCTTGAGAAATCTTTTTCGCCTTTCCTCCCAGTCTTCAAAAGGAACAACTTGCCTCCAAGGCAATTCAAACAACATTTACAGCAGGGGTTTTAAAGATTTTTTTTCCAGAAATGTGCAAGTTTGCTATTGTAACCATCATTAACACAGCATCTTAAAGCTGCTAAAGTGTTAGCAGAAGAGAATGTGAGGAAGCCTGAGAAGCCATTCATTAACATCAACAACCTTTATGCAGATTCAGAGATTATTGCTTCTAAAGGATTTAATATCCAGAGCTACAGAAACAACCATAAGATTTAGAACTCTGGATTCCAGGAGGATACAGTTGATTTAAAACTATTTGTTAACAATCTTAATACCAGCATTCCTGTTAAACAGAACAGTCAGTTCAAAACAAGAAATCCCCAAAGCAGTTATCCTACAAGTGAAAAAGAACAAGTACAAACCTCAAGGAGATAGGAGTTCAACAACAGCAGTTTGTTCCCCAAAATTAACTACCAAAAAGGGCAGCAGAAAGGAGTGTATAGTTACCCAGAAGTGTGCGTGACAGTTAACCATCATGGTCCTCTCAATAAGCTCATCAGGACATTCCAGAAGATGGTGCCCGGAGACCACACCAGCATTGTTAACCAGGACAGACACCTCGCCAACCTCCTTGCGGACCCTCTCAGCTGTCAAGTAGACATTCTCTCTTTTGCCCACATCACAGGTGTACGTGTAAACCTGCAAGTTGCAATGGGGCAGCACATCTTTCTCTCCATCTCCAGCTACTAAAGAACACACATAAGAGAACAGAAGGGGTGGGGGGCAATAAAGTTCTTGGTCATATTTTAGCATTCAAACAAGCAGTCAAGCAGAAACAGCAAGTAAATTCCAAACCACTAAAACTTCTATTTATTTTGGTGTCACTGCAGTACACCAGGAGCTGGCTATTTACTATCGCTGCTAAGCATTTCAGGAACAGCTACAGGTTTCAAAGCCGCTGCTGGAGTCCGAGGCTCCGCGAAGCAGGTCTGCGCTCACCGCTGCGGGCACAGGGCCGGCTCTGGCTGGCAAAAGCACCGTCGGGGCAGCTGACACCCCTGTGCCCAGCGGGCTCCAGCCCGGAGCCGCTCTCCCAGGGCTCGCCGCAGGTGAGCGTTGCTCCGGGCTGGACCTGCCGGGAGCGCAGCCCCGGCTCCCTGTGCTCCGGGCCGGGGCCGGGCAGGTGAGCGGCGAGGGCGGCGGGGACAGAGCGGGGAGCCCGCCGCTTACCTCCGGGGGCGGCGGCAGCCGCCTCTTCGGCCATCTCCCGGTAGATGTGCCGCACCATGCCCGCCGTCTCCTCGTTGCTCTGCGTGTTGATGTCCCACAGCACCAGCAGCGCCCGGCGCCGGGCAAACTCCAGGGCGAAGAGGCGGCCCAGGCCGCTGCCCGCCCCGGTGATCAGGCACACCTGCCCCGCCACACTTTTCTCTTTGGGCCGCACCAGCCACTTGGCCGCCGCCAGCACGAACGCCCACAGCACTCGGAAAGTCACCACGAAGAACTCCAGTAGGATGTTCATGCTGCCGGACCGCGGGGCCGGCGGCACGAAGCCTNGGCGTGCGGACTACAAGTCCCGCGGTGCGCCGCGCCCCGCCGGAGCGCCATCTCGGGTGCGGTGCCGCAGGGCGGGGGAGAGGAACGCGCACGGGCGCTAAAGGTTCGTGCTCGGGGCTGGAGATGTAGGGAAGCTGGAAGTGCACGGGAGCCGCCGGGTCCCCGCAGGATGCACGATGCCCGCGTGCCTGGGGGTCCTCTGCTGAGCTGTGAGAAACCGCCGNGCAGGTGAGCGTTGCTCCGGGCTGGACCTGCCGGGAGCGCAGCCCCGGCTCCCTGTGCTCCGGGCCGGGGCCGGGCAGGTGAGCGGCGAGGGCGGCGGGGACAGAGCGGGGAGCCCGCCGCTTACCTCCGGGGGCGGCGGCAGCCGCCTCTTCGGCCATCTCCCGGTAGATGTGCCGCACCATGCCCGCCGTCTCCTCGTTGCTCTGCGTGTTGATGTCCCACAGCACCAGCAGCGCCCGGCGCCGGGCAAACTCCAGGGCGAAGAGGCGGCCCAGGCCGCTGCCCGCCCCGGTGATCAGGCACACCTGCCCCGCCACACTTTTCTCTTTGGGCCGCACCAGCCACTTGGCCGCCGCCAGCACGAACGCCCACAGCACTCGGAAAGTCACCACGAAGAACTCCAGTAGGATGTTCATGCTGCCGGACCGCGGGGCCGGCGGCACGAAGCCTTCTCGCCGCCCGGCTCCCCGACCTGGAGCCGCCGCTGCCCGGGACCGCCCGCTGCGGGCACCGAGGGAGGCTCCGCTCACGGGGGTCCCGCCACCGAGCTCCCCCTCTCCGTGCCGCTCCCCCTCACAGCCCCACGCCCCGCCTCAGTCACACACGCCGAGGACGGAGCCCGGACACAGCACTNGGGCTGGAGATGTAGGGAAGCTGGAAGTGCACGGGAGCCGCCGGGTCCCCGCAGGATGCACGATGCCCGCGTGCCTGGGGTTCCTCTGCTGAGCTGTGAGAAACCGCCGAAGAAAACCCCGATGGTTTCTTGGTCTGTCAGCCAAGTACAGAGGTCACTGATATCTCACCCGCAACTGACTGAAATAGGAGCTCACAGGTGCCAGCACACGGAAAGTATTTTCTACTGTGCGATAACAGCGGCCGCTTCCTGTAGCTGGGCACCCTGCGGCCACCTGGCGCCGGAGCATCCCGCTCCTGGGCATTTGCCAGTGCCAGAGGATGAGGACCAGATCGTGCCCTTGCCATTTCCCACACATGGGTGTGCAGGACTCATCGCACTGCCTCTGCCCGCCTGCGGCCGTGTGCCTTAAGGACACGACGCTGCCCCTTCTTCCCTGTGCAGCCGCCAGATTTCAGAAAAGTTGTTGGAACTTTGTGAACGCTGCCTCTCGAATTGAGCAGAAATTCGAGTTCAAAAGTTTTGGAAGAAAGTTAAGACAACCTCTTTCTTCAGTAGGTATTGCGGGTGTTTTTGCGTGCAGATTTTAATCCCCCCCCCCCTCCATTTATAATACTGCTAATGAGATCAAGTGATACAAACGTCTGTATTAGCATAAAATAACACTTTTGTAAAAAAATTAACATTAATACACCTGTAACTAGGATCCAAAGCACTCTCAATAGCGTTCTCAGGCGTTAGTGGCGTCCGACACCTCTGCGTGCTGTTAATTGGCAGCAAATAAAGTCAGTAAACGCAGAGCTCGGCATTCCTTATCCCCAGCCCTGCTGTCGACACTTTTTTTTTTTTTTTACACCAGACAGTCCTTTGCTGCTCACAGTTCCACTAATTTCTCTTCTTCCCGTATGTGTGTAATGATGTGCCGATGTCTCCCTGGGTGATTTTTGGAGCACAAGTAGGCGCGCACAGGATCAGACTTACGAGCCACAACCTTAAGCAGCCTTCCAAGCTGCCGTGCTGGGCAGCGCTGCCTCCCGAGCCGCCCTTCTCCACAGTGCAGTTACCGACTCCCTATGACGAACCGAAAAGATGCCCAGCCTAGTGACAGCACATCCCGGCAGAAACGGAGCCCGTGGTTTGTATTTCCCCGTGCGTCCCGGTGAACCATCCTGCGGGCGCAGTGTCCGGCACAGGCGACAGCCACGTTCCTCCGGCGGGGCTCCCTCCAGCCGCGGGGACAGAAACACCCCCGTGATCCCGGACTCTCTCGGGGGAAGCGCTGCGGTCCCGGTGCTGAACAGGAGGAGCGCGGATACCAGCGCGGCCGCGCTTCCCTGACCGGGGGATGCAGCCGGGCTGGGGAGCAGCATCCCCCCCTCCGCTGCATCCCCGCCGCGGTGCTGAGCGCGGGCGGGAGGTGGCGTCCCGGAGGCATTAGGGACCGGGTTTAAGGCTGGAAATCCTGCCTCATACAAGACATCTGGCAGCCCCACCACCGCAGAGCTCGTTCTCAGCTTCCTGCAGGGAAAGCCGGGTCTGGCGGCGGAGCGCTTCCTGCCCAGCCCGGGGCACAACCAGTCCCGGGACACAGCGAGTGTTCAGGACACAGCCGATCCCGGCACACAGCCGGTGTACGGCACACAGCCGGTGTCCGGGACACAGCCAGTGCCCGGGACACAGCCGGTCTGGTACACAGCGAGTGTTCAGGACACAGCCGATCCCGGGACATAGCTGGTATGGGACACAGCCGGTGTTCGGCACACAGCCGGTGTCCGGGACACAGCCGGTGTCCGGGACACAGCGAGTGTTCAGGACACAGCCGATCCCGGGACACAGCCGGTACGGGACACAGCCGGTACGGGACACAGCCGGTACGGGACACACCCACTGCCCGGGACACAACCACTGCCCGGGACACAGCCGGTGCCCGGGACACGGCTACTGCCTGGGACACGGCCGCTGCCCGGGATGCCGCCGGCTCCATCCCTGCCGGGCGGAAGCAGTTCCCGGACGCTTTTACCTCAGGCACTCGCCGGACAACCCGGCCCTCGCACGGCGGTCAGGCACAACGGCGGACGTCCAAATACGGGGTCCTGCTGGCGGGAAGGGCCTCGGCAGCGCGGGCGAATGAGCTAAGAGCGCGCCGCGCACGCGCACGCCCCTCTCTTNAGCTCCTCTGGGCTGGGCGGGTGGGCAGGGCTGTGCTGGGGCCGGAGCAGGGAGTGTTTGCTGGCCGGGCTGGTGTAGGCGCTCGTCAGGGTGATCGTGTCTCTGTAAACGCTGTTCTGATGAGTTTTATCGCGTCTAAGAGTTTTAAGATCTCCGGGACAAGAGGGAACGGGGCAGAAACTGACGTGCAAGAAGTTCTGCCTGAAGTTGAGGAGGAACTTCTTTGGGTGACCACGGTGACCATGCACTGGGACAGGGTGCCCGGAGAGGCTGTGGAGTCTCCCTCACTGGGGATGCTCAAAACCTCTTTGGGGATGCAGTCATGTGCCGTGTGCTCTCGGATACCCTGCTCGAGCAGGGAGGTTGGACCAGATGACCCATTGTGGTCCCTTCTAGCCTGACCCACTCTGTGATAATCTTGAGCAAGTTGAGAGTCTTGTGAAATAAATCTCACAGTACTGCCAAATTAGCTTTTCATGTTCAAGCACCTGTTGAAATGTTCCTTGATCAGAGAGAAGTTATGTTGAAACGACTTTGTTTTATTAGCAACTGTAGCAAAGTAGGCCAAGTCTTTGTAGTTATGGTTGTGTGCAGCTCTGGTTGGTCTGTCGGGGTTCCTTGTCTGGTACAGAGTGTGAACGGGGTAGGTTCTGAACCAGAGAATCACCCAGCAGAGTCCCAGGGAGCTGTCCTGGGACACTGTTCAGGCCTGGGAGCAGTGGGATGAGGCAAATGCAGTGAAGTGGTTTAAAGCAGTGAGGGCTGCACACATGTTGTGTTAGAGAGTTTTGATTGTCATATGTAACTTCATTGGGTTTCTCTCTACCAGCTAAAAGCTTTTATTTCTCTTTTCATTTAGAGTAAAGAAGGTGCCCTCTGTGCCTGAAAGCCTGCTGAAGAAGCGGCAGGCCTATGCGGTCATGAAAGCCAAACGTCAGAAGAAGATTTTGGCTATCAAAAAGGTGAGTGTTGCTTATCTGCTGCAGTAGCCACTGCTGCTGCTGATGTGGTGCAGCACAGAAGTTCACAGTATTGAGAACCAGTATGTTGATATTTTCTTAGTGTTTTGGACTAAAATATGCTTGTAGTGGCTGGTAACAAAGTTCTGGGCAGAGTTGAGGGTACAGTGCACAGTTGTCTGTAACATTGAAGTCGGACTTGTGTTGGGCAAGAGGTTATAGTCTTTGTGGGGGGAACCTGATGTATGATCAGAGAATCCTAGAACTGTAAGGAGTTGGAAGGGACCTTAAAGATCCATCTAGGTCCAAATGCTGTGCTGTGGACAGGGACACCTTCCACTAGACCAGGTTGCTCAAAGACCCTTCCAGCCTCTCTTTGCACACTGTTAGGCTTGGCCCATCCACAGCCACCCAGGGCAACCCGCTCCAGTGTCTCACCACCCTCATGATAAAGAATTTCTTCCTTATATCTAACCTAAATTTTCCATCTTTCAGTTTGTACCCATTACTCTTTATCACCACAGTGCTGATGGGTCAGGAATGATAACATTGGTTGCTGTATAATAGCCTGCCATGTTCTCTGGAGCGCATCACTGTTCTGACTTGTGTGATACTGATCTGTGTTAACTTGGGTGAAGTTCTAGAATATGGCATGTTACTTGAAGGTGATTCTCACGTGTTAAAAGGCATTTTCTAACTTCAGCAATTTTCAATTTATTGCAGTACCGCAAGGCACAAAGGAAGCTGATCTATGCAAGAGCCCAGGCTTACCACAAGGAGTACAGGCACATGTACAGGCAGGAGATCCGGATGGCCAGGATGGCCCGGAAAGCTGGCAATTACTATGTCCCAGCTGAGCCAAAACTGGCATTTGTGATCAGGATAAGAGGGTAAGGGTGGATAAAGGTGGAAGCAGCTTTATGTTCGAAAGCATTGAAGTTGGCTTTCCTTTTAACCTCTCTGTTTTGAGGACTTAAATACAGTAACAAGATAAAGCCTTCTGTCTGTGGCTTGAGAAATTGTTGGCAGATGTTATATGTGCCCCAGAGGTGTCTTTAATTAAGGGCTAAATCATTTTGCTGTCTATTGTCTTTAGGAATTTCTGATTTTTAAGAAGACAAGGCTGCAAATACATGCAGACATTCTTTCTCACCTTTAACTTGATAAAATTATATTTTCCCCTATTCCCAAATATTCTGCTGAGCTTTTCTTCAAGTGTTTGTTTTGTTCTGTTCTGGTAAAGTGTTACAGAAAACTAAAAAAATGTGTGATTAGAAGAATTATGTTCAGGACAGCACAAGGCTAGTTCTAAATTGTTTTAATATAATACTTATTTAATTTCTTTTCATGTAAATAGATGTTTTAACTTCACACTGAAATACTTAGCGATAGTAAGTTTATTTCAAGCTTGCTTTGTGTAATACATGAAATGTGTGTTCATATAGATACAGTACTACTATGTTCCGGGGTCTTTTTTTCAACCTGATATGCGTTGTTTCTGGAATGTTGATAATTCAGACTTTTTCCCTTTTTTCTCCAGTACCAATGGTGTCAGCCCAAAGGTCCGCAAGGTTCTGCAGCTCCTTCGTCTGCGGCAGATTTTTAACGGCACCTTTGTGAAACTCAACAAAGCCTCTATCAACATGCTGCGGATTGTTGAACCCTACATTGCCTGGGGGTGAGTGAAAGGCCCAGTTGTACCTAATCAGGGTGCAAGTGTTGGACAGCTTTTGCATTTTGCTGTGCTAGACTTGTAGGGTTTTATCTTCTGTGTGCTTTCCCATCTTTAAATTGAAAACATGATTAAGGCAGTGCTTTTCAGCCAATGGCAGCTAGATATGACTGCACTCTCATACTGGTGTTCTTGGGAACTGGCTGTGAGATTTGCTTTTCTGTTGCTTTCATATTTACATGTGGGACATGCTGAATGATCTTTAGTTTGGTATGGAAGTCCAAATCAGGGATATTAATGTTACCCTGAAATGTGGATTGTAAAAATTTAAAATTCTTTTTTTACCATGGCTGTTTCAGTTACCCCAACCTGAAATCTGTGCATGAACTGATCTACAAGCGTGGTTATGGCAAGATCAACAAGCAGCGCATTGCCCTGACGGACAACCGCCTGATCCAGAAACGCCTTGGTAAATTCGGCTGGTGATCACTGCTGAGCTGGAAAACTGTCCTTGAGTGTCACTGGAGTACACTGGTGTTCGGTTATGATCTCTGCTTCTGTCTTAATTGCTTAATAACAAAGCAAGCTGCAAGCAATTTCCATCATAAAGTATTGAAAAGAGGTGTAAAGAATCAAATTTTAGCCTTTTAAATTTATAATGTTAAATGTAAACTCTTTGACCTTTATGGGATCAGTAGATCCTAAGTAATGAAAAAATGCTGTAGCTTGAAAGAATCATCATAGCTTTGAACTTCCAGACTTAATATTAATATTGACATTTTGTCTTTGACTTTTGTGATCTGGTAAACGGACCTTTTAAACTTGTTGAAAGAACTACGTAGTGATCAGCACGTATACAGTAAACACAAAGCGTGGTGTCTGCTCCAGGAAGCTCCTTCTCTTGCAGCAATACTAGAATGAGTGAAAGTGACCACTCAAGTCTCTCCCTTATGTTGCATGTTTCTTTTCCGGTGCAATAGATAAACAGATTATAAAGGTACATGTATTCTGTTGTAATCTCTCTTTAGCAGTGTATTTTATGAGAGTTAACTTGTAACATGCTGCTGAAGACTCTGGAAAGGCATTAAGGAAACATGCTGTAGCATTATTCAGCACCCTAACTTAGTAGTGAGTTTCCCTGAGTTGCACGTAGCTATGGTTTTACATGTATTTAATCTAGCTTTTCTCCAAAGAACAGTCTGTTTTTGTAGGATTCGGTAAGTGTGGGTTGCTTTTTATTGTTGCTTGGTGCTGGCAGCAAATATTGTAACAGTTGAAACTAATGCCCCTTGCCAACTGTGCTAACTACATGTTGGCTTGGCTGCAACTAATCCATTTTAATTGGAAAAGTCAGTCATTCAGTTTCATGACAAATTGAGTGCTTTCTGACTTCCTGAAGTTTATCAAAGTTGTGAAGTTTATCAAAGTAAGTGGGCATGACAGTAACAATGTGGTAATTTTTAGTTTGCTGTTGACCAGTGCTTCTGTAGTCTTTCTGAAAACTATGTCTGAATTTTAGGAAAGCTTGGCATCATCTGCATGGAAGATGTGATCCATGAAATTTACACTGTTGGCAAGAACTTCAAAGTTGTGAACAACTTCCTTTGGCCCTTCAAGTTATCCTCTCCTCGGGGTGGAATGAAGAAGAAAACAATCCACTTTGTGGAAGGTGGGGATGCTGGTAACAGAGAAGACCAGATCAACAGACTCATAAGGAGAATGAACTAATGGTGAGATACTGCCCAAGGCAACCAACTGTTCAGCTCTGCAGGCTGCTGTCATTTGTCAGACATTCAAGTTTAATAAATAGATGCTCACTCATTCGTGGGTGGTACCTACAGTATAAAGCTACTTGAACAATACAGTATTCTGGTTTTATTTTGGAAGCCCTACTAAAGCTTAAATATTTGGGAAGTTTAATTGTCAGTGTAGCTGATATGTTTAGGAGAGACGAACATTACCAATAACTTACTTTAAAGCCTTATTTGGTTTTATGACGGGAAGCTTTGAAATCTTGGCTAAAATTTCCAAGCCTTATTAATGACCTGTTAATATGATGGAAGTATTTGGATTACAAGTGCCATGTGTTTTTTGGGGGGTTTTCTAGAAAAGCCTGATAAAGGGCAGTCTAAATTTTCAGTTTGTTCGAGCTTCAGAATTCATTTAAAGCTTTCATGTATAGTGACCAAGTAGGTGATTTTGAAAGACTGATTTGCCCATTTGAGTAGTCTGTCCTTTAGAAATGAGAAGGTTTGTTAACACTTAGAGTGATTTAACAGTGATAGCTGAGTCCTAAAGGTAGGACCCAGTCCAAACAATGTCTTATCTATTGTCACTCAGCTGTTTTCTGCTTTGGTGAGAAGTCTCTGCCATTCAAAGCCAACACTTTCCAGAGTTCCTGTACTTCACTTTGCTTTTTGGATGCTAAATTACCTTCAGTGTTACCCATATCTTAGTTTTAATCAAGGATAAATATCTTTTTGGTTTGACAAGTATGCTTGAATTTAAGAAAACTTCGTTGTATTACAGTGTTTGAAAAGGATATCAAAGAGAGACCTGATTTTCCCCAAACCAATTCCTCCAAAGTCAAAATGGTTTTTTTGGTTGACCCCAAGAGTTTTTGTTTTTTGGTTATTTTTTGTAGGGTTCTATTTTTTCTTTTAGGTCAGATGTTCAGTTTACTTGGGAATTTTTAGCTTCAGGGGATTGGTTCATAAAAAAAAATCGGTAGTGTTGTGACTTTAGAGTTTAAAATGAGTGCAGTTGCATTTGGATGAGTTCTCAGAAATTAAAGTTTCTGAAGGGAAGGAAGTTTTACCTTGCTTTTGTTTTGCTATTCTGTTTTTTTTTCCTCAAGTCTTTTAAAAATAATCTTACAGCCAAGTCATAGCAAATTGAGCTCATTGGGCTCTGCTTTTTGTCCAAGGAGCTAAAGGAGATCTAGGGAATACTTTCCATTTGATAGACGGCATTTATTCTTGAAGCTTTTTTTGGTAGGCTGCTGTTTCCTGAGTTCAAGCTCCTTGCATGTTTTGTTGTTGTGTCCCATCTGTGAAGTCAGCAGAGTTTTAAAGCACTGGTCAC
Organism: Drymodes brunneopygia; assembly: GCA_013400955.1. NCBI lineage: Eukaryota > Metazoa > Chordata > Aves > Passeriformes > Petroicidae > Drymodes > Drymodes brunneopygia. The sequence continues at coordinate 166,604 of VZTZ01032157.1, read as the reverse complement.
ATGGCACGTGGAAATTCCAACTTCAGGAAAAAAGTTCCTAAACTATTTGTTTAGGACAGCGTTCTTGCAAAGCTTTTTAGCTCAGTTATGGGAAGATGTTGGTAACTTGGAGAAACAGATCTGCTGTAATGTTTGGTGCCTGGTGTGATGTTAAGTTACTCCCACTACTGTTCTTGTAGAAATTTTGCTGCTGGTGGCAGAAACTTGGAAGTTCAGTACTGGCAGATATGTCCTTGAAGTTAGTGCATAACCAAGGCTGAGGAGGACCATATGCTCCTGTCTGATTTCTGAGCATGGTGCTGTTTTTAACGGAAACACTACTGCTTTTTTGCTGGTGTAGATCCTTTCTCCTCAATCTTCCCTGCTAAACATCAGATGTATCCTGGTAGTATTGTTTTCAGGAACCTTCCTACAGATGCGAGGCTTCTAGTTCACAATTGCAGTTGCTGTAAGTGCCTGCGAGGGTTGGTCTATTGGCATAGAAATGAGGGATATTCATTCATCTGGTTGCTCATGTTTTTCACTGGCCTTGTAGTTCAGCAACCCATATAGGTGGTGTATGTTAGAGCTTTACTTTATCTTTTAATTTGGGAAGTGACCTTGCAGTTTCTTATTTTATGCTTATAAGCATTTGTTACACTTTTCTTGCAGACTAAATCTAAGATAACTGATAGTTGTTATCTCCTCAACTTTCTTTTCCTGCTGTTGTGAATAGAGTGCATGTTTAAAATTCTAGTAGCCTACATGTAGAAAATAAAAGAATGTTATAGCTTCTACTGAAGCCATGGGCAAACTGGAGTAGTCGGTTCAGACGACGTACTGGCAGTACTCTTCAGTAATGTCATTATGAAGGGCTGTGTATCTAAAGAAGAGTATTCCTCTTTCCAGTATGTAGATAGTTTCCCACTATTTGTCTTTATTACCTATTACTTAAGTCATAGTTTTGAATTAAAAAAAACAGACTTCCAGCACAGATTCCTTCGGATAGATTGGGAGGAAAGAACATAGTACTTGAAAGCAAACATTGGCAATTCAGTATTGGAAACATACTGAATTTCATTAATTTTTCAAACAAACTTTACAGGAACTGGTCCCAAGTCAGCTTTTTGCTTTCACTTTTGTATGTAAACAGTCCCTGAAATGTGCTTAAAATGAGAATGCGGCAAAAGTTAGAGTATGTACAATGTCTTGGCATGTCTTAAAATATCAAGTATGGGTATCAATGGTTCAAGGTAGAAATGTTTCTCCTGTCAGGTCTGGTACTCAAAATCTGTGTTTTCACTGAAGAGATGTTAATCTGGAAGTTAGTTACCTCGTGTGAGACTACTGCAGTCTTAAAAACAGTGAAATAAAATGGGTGTTTTCAGCCCAAATTACAAATTGTAAAAATGTATTACTTTTTTCATGTGGCCAGAGTTGTTTCAGGTCTACATGTGCCTAATAGTACCTTTTTCTTTTTTGCCTTGCAGGTAAAGATGCCCAGCTGCAATATTTCAGAGTCTGGTCTCTTAATAAAACAGTCTTGCACAAAACAGTCTGTTGTCTCAATTGGTCTCTTTTTGTGATCCCCTTCTGAAGTGGCGGCATTGGCCAGGTTCAATTTGCAGTCATGTGTTTCAAAGAGTCATAGTTTGAATTAGCAGTATGTAGATACTGCTTAACCTTCATTTGGAGTAAGAAAATTGGGAGGATTTGTCCAGGTAACAGATAAGGTTAGTTACTTTTGGTGTGATTAAATGTGGAGTAAATGACAAACTGATCTCTGTGCTGTTGAGTGGGCACAATTCCTGCTTAGTTGTAGTGCACCAGAAAGCTGCGTGAAAATCTATGTAAAGAAGCAGCAGGCATAAATCTGTTTTTAACATCTTAAGAGCAGAGAATCATAGAATGACCGAAGTTGGAAAGGATCATAAAGATAAAATGTAGTTTCAGTGCCCCTGCCATGAACACCTTTCACTAGACCAGGTTGTTCAGAGCTCCAATCAGCCTGGCCTTGAACACTTCCAGGAATGGGGCATCCACAGCTTCTCTGGGCAACCTCTTCCAGTGCCTCACCACCCTCACAGTAAAGAATTTCTTCCTGAAATCTAATTAAATTTACTCTCAATTTGAAGCCATTGCCCCTTGTCCTGTCCCTACATGCCCTGGTAAAAAGTCCCTGTCCATCTTTATTGTGGGCTTCTTTCAGGTACCGGAAAGCCACAATTAGGTCACCCTCAAGTCTTTTCTTGTCCAGGCTGAATAATTCTGATTCTTTTGCCTTTCCTCATGGGAGAGGTGGTGCATGCCCCCAGTCTTAAGGGGCCTCCTCTGGACTCTTCCAATGGGTTGATGCCCTTCCAGTGCTGGGACCTCTGAGCTGGATAATTACTTCCAGCTTTGAACATCTTCAGGTATTTTTTGTAGAAGTGTAAAATACTTTACAAAATAGTAAATTTTTTCCATGTTCTAAGTAATTAGTTTAATTGCATGATTTGTTTGCAGTGTATACTGCAGATACTATAGAGTGGAAGAGCACAGAATTCACGAGGATATGAGCAGTTATTGATAATGTGTAGGTGTAGCAGAGAACAGATTACAAAGCCAGGGACTGGTAAAACGTAACTGCATTCAGACTGATTTCTCATCTTGCAAACACTTTACTGGAGGAGTCTTAGCCAGCTGAGGTATTTGGTGCAACAGATGAACAAGTTTTGTGTCTGCTCTAACTGAAATTATTTTTTCAGATCAGGTACAGGCAAGCTGTATTAAAACACAGTGAAGGATCTCTGTATAAAATTCACTGTCATTGATTTTTGTGCCAGTTTCTGCAAGAGCTTATTTCTGCACTTCAATTCAAAAAACAACAATGCTAGTTTATTGAAGTTTGTCAGAAACTAGTTTTTAAATAACATGGGAATTTATGATGGCAGCTTAACTAAAAATAGTTGAGTGCTTTTGTTTGTGAGTGCGTTTGGACATTGGCAAAAGAGCTGTGTCAGTCACTGTTTCCAGCTACTTGAACAAACAAGTTCTAAAACCTGAACTGGTAATTCTATAGTGACTTGACTATTGTGAGTCAAGCTCCAGAATGTGGTAACACAGCTTGTGTCTAAAACACAAAAGTACCAAGACCTTAATCCATTTAAGATAACTGCACTAAATCAGAAGGATTTAGCATTTCCTTACAGCTATTCAGTGCTAGTAATGGGACTGCATGCTTGAAAGAGGTTTAATGAGTGAATGAGTTGGAAACCATAAAAGTATTTCATTAGGCATCTTCATAAAGTGAGTGATAAGCTGTTTTACAGGGAAGAAAAGCATTTTCATGAAGTTGCTGGTTGAAGGGAAAAATTTATGGTGAAAATTACAATAATAACTTTGCATAATTAATGGAATTGATTTTCGAAGAGTACAGTCTTACTTCAGTTTAGAATTGCACCAATGAGCAATGAATTTCGCATGTTGGGGGGGATGTACCCTAGAAAAGTCTGTTGACCTTAGTACCCCTGTTCATTTATTTCAGTTGGTAGTTTTTCTACTACATCCCTACAGCATTTTCACTTATTTTCCTCTGACTCACACACGTCTTCACGTATATTAACAGAAAAGGATTTTGTGAAGATAATGAAGCCATACAAACGGATAGCAGACATTGTGTGATAGGTATAGACAATAAAATACTAGCTCATTAAATTAATCGGTGCTGTAGGACCTTGCTTGACTGATAAGAGTGCCCTATAGGTCCCAGATACTGTTTAAAGGAGTACACGGATTAAAGCATTAGTGAGGAGACAGTGAATTTGGTTTTCATGGTATTTAAGCAACTCATTTTTCTTGCCCCACTCTGAAATCCTCTTTCAGATAACAGCTGCAAAATGTTAGTACATAGTGTGGAAACGAATATATTAAAGTGTAGCTGTGTTTAAGCTATTAATTTGGTGTAATTAGTCACCTTTTATAGCATAGCTTTCAGGGTTTTTGGTGTTGCTTTTCAGGCATGTCCCATAGTAGGTGTTTACAGAAATAGCTCACAATCTGATAGCTAAGGTCAGAATTTCACTAGAAATATGGCAGAGTCTACTTAATCAATGCATGCATTTTGGAGCATTGATGAGGCAATTTAAGTAAAAAACATAGCAGATAAAGACAATCCCTAAACAAGAAATAATTCAGGTCCTTTGTCAACGTTCTATGATAAAGTTCAGGGTTTTGGAAACATGTTATTCACTCACTGTCCATAACTGCCAGCTGCTGACATGTTCTGAAATAAAATTTCTGTGAACTCCTCTCCCCTTTCAGAATGACCAACATCTTCCCATTAGTTCCTCAGAACTGAAGCCAGCAGCTTTACCTAATAGCTATTGGAGAGGCAACAGGAGGTTGCAATGCTAACAACTCACAAATTTTTCAGTCACATGAAGTTTTATACGCTTTACAGTTAATTGATACGCCTTTCTTTGCTGGTGTCCAGCTCAGCCTGTTTCACCATCACCAAGTGTAAAGTCACACATCTGGAAATGGACTGGGAGCCCATCCCAAGGATCAGTGCTTCGAGAGAAAGTTCGGAGACATGATGGATAGTCAGCTGAACATAAGCCTCCACTTGGCCAAATGCAATTCTTGGATGATTTAGAAAGGGAATATCAAATGGTATGGGGGAGGCAATACAACTTTTGTTCCAGTACTGCTTACACTAGTGCCAAATGCAGTATCCAGTTCTTGTGCCAAAAATCAAGCACATGCCTTGTAATACTTGCAGAGCTTACTTTAAAGGCAGACATGGTTACAAAATGAGTATCTACCTATAATTGACTCCATGAAGAAAAGTAGTTTGATAATAGAGAATTCTTTGATCTAACAAAGCTATAATAGGATGAAATGTCTTGAAATTGAATCCAGATAAATGTTGGTCTTTAAGCAAACAATTTTAATGGAACATAATTAGACACTGGAACACTTAACCAGTGGTGTGCCAAATTCTTTGTTAGTGGTCATTTCTAAATAGAAGCTTTGGGTTTTTCTTTCTTTAAAGCAAATGCTTTTTGTACTTCTCAGAGATTTGTTGAGGGCAATCCTGGTGCCTCTCTTGCTCAGCAGAAGTTACTAAGTGCAGGTCCTTCAGGTACTTGAGAGATACAAGTTAGAGCCTTGTTTTAAGGTGTCTGGCCACCCAGAGTGACATTCAGAATGGTGATGGTGAGTGTTACACACTTCTCAAAGGAACTTGGACTGCAAAGTCCAAGTGTAGGGCACAAAGGAGTGAATCGCCTAAACCTCAGCATGAACAGGGCTCAGGAGGGAGATGGTAGGACTTCACATACCTCTAGGGGCTTTGCTGCTTCTGTCTCTTCAGGATCCAGATCTGGCAGCTCTCTCCTAAGAACTGGGACCCATGTGCTGTTTTAAGAATTAAGTAGTGCTTACCGCCCATGTAGAGTCCCCAGCAAGCAGAATGGTGTTCCTGCTTCATACAACAGGTTTGCTTACACTTAGGCAGTGGGTTTGTTTAAACCATACTCCCAGGTCCCATTTTCCAGAAGGTTGTCCTTCCCACAGAACTGCAGGTGAGAAAAACTCAGTGTATTGCTCCTTATTGAAGCTACATCAAAAGTCTAACATGGGCAAAAGATCACAATTTTAGTTTCATTTAGGAAACTGCAGAGCAGACAGAAAAGTCTGAAAACAGTCAAGATAGGAGGGAACAAAATCTTAATCTCCCAAATCCCAGGCAAAATGCTCTGCTTAACTAGTTTTGTCTGGTCTAAGTTGTAGTGAGAATTTTTTTGTCTTCATGGATCTTTTGCATGATTATGTCTGGTCTCTTTTGTAATGTTCCCATTCTTGGCATACTTGATTTTTTCTAAAAGCATTTGTACTACACCAGACTAGTCCAGGCATTTTTGGTCCCCCAAAACATGCAGGTTTAGATGTAAGTAAGCTTTTATATGTTGCAGTTTTTCATGAGTGAAAAGTCTGAAAAATGAAGTAGTGAGCTCATGACATGCAAGTGCTAAGAACCAGGATGTCTAGAAACAGTTTTCTACATGTACTTTTTTAGTCTGTCTGTGGATGATCACGCCAGCCATTTCTAGCCTAATTGGTGAAAATGAAGTACTTGTGATCTCGACCATCTTGCAAATAAGAGCAAATCTTTGAAGTCCCCGAGCTGTAAACAATATTCCCTGATTTATTGTTCTAAAGATAAAAAATCTGCTTTTGCATGTTTTTGTAGTCTGAATATTGCTAACTATTTCTTCATATAAAATATTAATTGCAGCAAATATCTTTCACGATGTAATAAGTGGGTACTTGGAGGAAAACACGGGAAACGAGGAAAAACAAGGGTGTGTGCAATCATACATAGCGTGTGTATGGGAACGAAGCCACATGCAAAGTTAAGTCTGTGGCAGAGGAGGAAAAGGGAGCAGAGGGAGGTGTAAGCAGCAGTGTAACTCTTCACTTGCTTAGCACTGTTTTGGCAGTCCAGAGGGGCTGTAAATCCAGTTTAACTAGCCAGCATGCCACATGCTTTACATGCTTCCTGTCCTGAGTTGCTCTGGCAGTAAGAGGCATGTACAGCTTAACTAGTCCTTGGAGTCTGCCTGGAGTGTTGGGTGTCTCCTGGTGAGTGTGTGCTGCCCAGGCCCTGCAGCACTGTCATGGAGCTCTACCCATGGCACATTTCCACTCTTGCTGCACTTTGTTGGGAGCTGTGCAAGGATTACCCCATTGCCATATCTGATGGCAGCTATTATCCACAGTATTATGTTCTTTATTGCTCTATAAAATCCAACTGAAGATTTCGAGTCCTGATCACTCCAAATATCTCATGAATAGAATAACACAGTAGTACCTCATGCTTTCAGCACAATGCATGTTTAATTTTTTGATACCAATTCTGTATTTCACATATCAATATAAGAAGGCCTCCAGCAAAAAAAGAAATGATACAGGGAGCCAAGACAAGAGGGAAAATGGGATTTAAAGAAGGCTCTAAGCATACCTAGTTTTAGTTTGAAAAACAGACTTTTTTAAGCTTCTTTTGCCAGGAATTATTTAACAACTGAACTGTAAGAGAACATATTGAACAAGTAATACTGGCCTTTTTTTGTGGCAATCCTAATTTTCTAATTTTAAGTACTTTTTTTAACCTGAAATGCTTTCTAAAAATTTTGATATTCCCTTCTAGCACTGAAATATAGTAGGTGAGACTTTTCTTTATACAAATGATCTCCTAACATGCACATACATGTATGCTTTGTGGGAGAAGCCCTCAGAAGTGAAAGTGCATAATCATAGAATCATAGAATCATAGAATCATAGAATAGTATCCTGTGTTGGAAGGGACTCACAAGGATCATTGAGGCCACTCCTGGCCATGCACAGCACCATCCCCTAGAATCACCATGTGCCTGAGAGCATTATCCAAATGCTGTGACCACTTCCCTAAGGAGCTGTTCCAGTGCCCAGCCACCCTCTGGATGAAGAACCTTTTTCCAATATCCAACCTAAACTTCCCCTGACACAACTTCAGGCCATTCACAGGGTCCTGTCCCTGATCACCAAAGAGAAGAGAGCAGTGCCTGCCCTTTCTCTTCACCTCATGAGGGAGTTGTAGGCTGCAATGAGGTTTTCTGTGTATATTCAATAATTTTCTGTGACTGAGATGGGTTCAGATTCTTATGTATAATTCTGCAGCAAAAATTACCCACACTTCTGACACATAGAGTTTTTCTGAGCAATGGCTATGCTTTCTTTTGAAGTCAGTATTACATATGGTTTGAATTATCCTACTGGCTTGAGTATCTTTTGGTCTATAGACATCTATCATGGATGTTAAATAAATTTAGACTTGATCTAAATAAGGAGATTCCTTGCCCTGCCAAAATGTGCTTTACTCTGGACAGGCACAGTGGGAGAATTGTAGGAGACAATTTTGGCTGTTGTAGTCCTGCAGGACTGAGCTTGTAGTAATGCTTTAAATACCAGTTTGGGTATCTATCTGCAAAGGGAACTGCGTCCAGAGTCAGGCCTAGGCCAGCAGTTTTCAGCTGGAGTGAGAGTTGGTCTGGACTAGCAGAGGGGAAATATTCCTGGGCTACTCCCTCTTAGCTCTGCTCTTTTTCATTTGTTCAAATGCACAAGACCCTCTTTTGACCATCACTAACTACTTGATTTTTTTAACTTAAATTGGCCTAATTTCTGACAGGTTTTACCCCTGTGTTTTGTGAAAAGCAGGGTATGAGAATGAAATAACTCTTTAATTTCTATCCCTTCCCTTAACATGTTTTTTTAAACCAAGCCCATTGATTCTTCACTATACAAGTAATATAGATTAACAATTGGTTGTGTCAGAGTAACAAGCAAAGACCTGAGATAAATTTGCAGAGTTTTTGTTCTGGATGCTGTACTAGCACTTTCTGGAAGACTGTTGTTGTACTGAAGAAACTATAAACTCAAATAAGTGGAACTTCTAAATCAAGTGATGGCACACACATGCTATCTTTAAAATATAATCTTAGTGAATCGTGTTACATTAAAAACATCGATATGCAGTAAGATTTAAATCAACTTTTTGCTAAAGGCCTTGATTACTACTGGCTTTGTTCACTCCCTTCTCACTTTCTTTTTTGCTTTCACAAGGCATGCATGATTGAGGCTATTTCTGCCTCAGTTATACTTTTCAGAATGCAAATTTTGATTCTTGGGTTTGGTTTCTTCTCATGTTTTCAATCTGAGTCTTTGTGAACCAAGATTTTGCAATGGGAATGAACTTCTCCTAACTTTTGCTCAGAAGCTGAACTTCTGGAGTGAATATAACTTTTTTTTCCAATTATAGTCTGTTCCTTCTGAAAGAAACACAATAAATATAATCAGGTTTCTGTCCTATTTTTTTATGTGATTTTTTTTAACTGTATAGATAAAGGTGAATGGGTAACAGTTGTCTTACGTGGGAAATGGACGGAAATTTGTAGGGAAAAGTCCATATATCCCTGAAGAAAAGCAGGTCTTTTCTCTGTCTAGGAGTCAGGATGATGAAATTCTCCCTCAACACAGTATTTTTCCCAAGGACTTGTGTTACTTAGCCATCTGCAATGTCTGCTCTTGAAGTGCTGAACTTAAAACCTGTGTATTTGTAGTACAGAAGTGCTATGAGTTGCTTCTGGGTCTTTAAGACCTTCAGGACCCTATGGAGATGCAGAAGTGAATGGTGGTGACAGCTCTATCAGACAGAAAGGCTCCTGCAGTAACATGCTGTGGAAATGTTCCTCCTGGTAACACCCTTGTACAAAGTTACACATAGCTGAGGGCTATTGCTCCAGTGTGTTGAAACCATTTTGTTTCAAGCAATTGTGCTTAAACTGAGACCCAACAATACTACTATTTGTTACATGAAATTTCATTAGAATTGCATCCAGAGCAGGCCTCAGCTGGGAAGAGAAAATAGCCCCCAGTCCAAAAGCTGCCCATTATCCATCTGGAGCCTTCACTAGTGAAGTACAGATCCTGTAATCAATTTATGTTTTGGATGCTGATGAATATGAAGTATCAGAGCACATGTCAAGCTATAACCTCTCACAAAGTTTTGGACACTTTCTGAAAGTTCTCTTAGAAAATATAAGGCCCTTTCATGGGGTCTGCATTTTAGGAATGACTGGAAAGGCAAGGCACGTGGTTTAGAAAAAATTATAACCTAAGCATTAAAAATAGTTGTAGTACTCAACACCATGTACCTTTTGGTCACTTACACAAAGCCTGTAGGGATGTGGCAGGTGGCTGTACCACAGTCAGTTTGTAAATGAATCTCTAGATGGAGCCAAAACAGACCTCATTCCTGAGTGTTGCAGACAGAGAAAGGAATTTTTCTACTGCAGTCTTACAGTTGTGAGAAAACATTCAATTCCATACCATATCTTTCTATCCACCTGTAAATTAGTGAGGTTTCTTACTGGGTTTTTGTAGGCTTAAAGCCTAAAAAATTGCAGTGCTAGTAGTCTAAAAATTGCATATCAGGACATTTGATTAGATATTAATGTAAAATCAGTATGAAAATCTCATGATACATCCTGTAATATTTGCCTGCACATTAACAATTTTCTGAATTGTCAGCATTGTTAAGTGCTAGTCACACATGTTCCCTTTTGTTGCTGTGTTTGTGGCGTGACATCTTTTTCGCCTGTCATTTATTAACCCTCTGTTTTAGAAAAGCATTAACCAGCTTTGATATATGTGCAGGCTTAAAAATCTCAACACTGTTCTTGTCTGTGGTATCTATTGATGAGTTAGGACAGAACAATGCTCAAAACCACCTTTTCCTTAAGAAAAGAAATTGCTGACTGCAAATATAACATCGAGGGAAAATAACCCCTGACTGGTTTTATATGTTATTCTTGATTATTTTCATAATGTAGACCATATAATAATAAAGAAACTGTTTAAAGCTTAAGTTTTAATGTTTCGTTTCATTTTTCCCTCATGCAACTTCATAGAAATGTGTCATTTCACAGTCTCACAGTGGTAACTGATGTATGTGGAAGAGTAGTAAAGCATCTATGTTAAAACTGACAAAATTAAAACCAACTTGGTCCTTTTTGGCACAGAACCTGCTGTGTCCTGCTGTCTCACTGGAGCTGAAGGTAGCTGAACTGCGGGGCATTGCGAGCTTTGCACCACATTGGGTTAAGTCTAAGAGAAAACTACAGCTCTCAAATATGCAGCTTTTTGTGAAAAACTGCTTAGACTTCATGATCTCAGGTTCATGAGATAATGGCAGCCTCACAACTGCTTTCTTCCTTGACAAAAAGGTAAGATCTCAGCAGTTACTGTGCTCACAGGTGCTGCAGAATACACAGTGAAGCAAATTGAGAACCATGAGCTTTGCCTTGCATGGAACCCATCTGGCACTAATCTTTGAGAGATTCAAGTAAGTAACACTTAGTTGCTCAGTCAAAAGTTCCACACCACATCATTTTATTTCTGACTTCATTGCACAAGATAACTCCTCTTTTCAGAGAGTATTACATGCTGAGTGACCCAGAAACTTTTTGCCCCTAATAGCAGAGGATCTTTGCTCATATCATGGGACTGACTGATAGAAGAACTGCAAGTGTGTCCATCTCTTTGCAGACTCAGTTTCAGGGCAGTAACTGCCTTTCCTCAACGATGAAAGGTGTCCATTAGGCACAAAATTATGGGAACTTTGTCAAGGTAGTAAACCCACATTCTATTTCAGTGATATATTCCTATCATAGTGACCTGCAAAGTGAGAATGAGATAGATCTGGTTAATGTATGCAGAGAGTGGCTTTGCCATTGTCTGCTGCTGAATATGGATGACTGTACTAGGTGATATGGCAGCTCTATTTCTACCATGGCAGTCCTCGATGATCCCTGGCAAAGCACTAAGAGCCAGATAAACATTCACTGTGAAACGTCAAAGAGTAGACCTGTAGTCTCAGAGAAACAATGAAATGTGATTTATGTGAACAGAAAAGTGTGCTCTGTAGTGACAAGGAGCTAACTTTAAAGTAAATGAGAACATGGATAACTAATAGAGATGAATAATGAAAAAAATTGTTTGGAAGGAAGGTCTTGAAGTCAATCATCTGCTGAAAGTACAGTAGCTTTGAAGTTAAGTCAAGCTGTTCAGAGTTTTGAAATTCTCCTGGTATGGAAATGATACAGCCTTTCTACATGATAACCAATTATTCTCACATAACTTATTTTCCCTCCTGCAATATGGTGCTTGCCTCTTGTTCCTTTGCTGTGCTATGAGGATGGAGTCTGTGTCCATTCTCTGAGCTCTTTTTAAGTATTTCAAGATTGCAGTTAGAGCCCCCTCTTTTTATCCTTTAGTGTTTTCCACAAGCTAAACAGGCCTGGTTACTTCAGTCTCTTGTAACAAATGCCCATGGCATGGGGGTTGGAGCTAGATGATCTTTAAGGTCCCTTTCAGTCCAAACCTTTCTGTGATTCTATGATTCTGTGATACTGTGTTCCGTCTTCCTGAATTACCTTAGTAGCCCTCTAGATTTCCTTTTGTGCTGGCGTATCTACTGGAAGGTCCAAAACTGGGCACAGTACTACAGATGGAGCTTCATCAGTGCTAGGTAAAGAGAAATAATCTCATTCTTCAGTCTACTTGCCATGTTCTGGCTAACATTGGTCAGTGTGCAGTCAGCCTTCACCATTGCAGGGGCTCATGTCCATCAGGAATGGCATCTTTTTTACTAAAGTCTAAACAGACAGCAGCCTTTCCATCACCCACTAAGTGGGTGACCTGGGCATAGCAGAAGGTCAAGCAGGACCTGCCTTTTGTAAATGGATTCCATTCAGCCCCATAGACCTGTGTGTGTCCAAGTGATATAGCAGATTGCTAACCATTTTCCCTTGGATTATGGAGGCATCTTTCTGCTCCCCTTTCCTGTATTCCAGCTCAGAGGGCTGAGTAAACCGAGGACAACAGGCCCTATTATTCCTCCCTCCATAATGTGGGGCTTGGGATCTCGTCTCTCTTTACAGAGGCTCTATCTTCTGTTCATCCTCTCTGATGCTGCTGTATGCTCAGTTCCTCTGTTGTTCCTTCAGCTGGTTGCTCCAGCTTCCAGCAGCTGACAATGCTGGAACGTGTGAAGCACACGAGTGCAGGCAGTCACCTCACACCCATAACTCTATTGCCTCCTGTTTTGAATTGTGTTGGTCTTTGTAACATGACTACATGCACAGGCTTGCCATTGTGTGTCAAAGGGACCTCAGAATTCTGTGCTGTGGGCCTCCTGCCCCTTTTCCCCATGTCTTCTCATCCCTCTAATCTGTTCATAGCCCTTGTCTCCAGGCACAAACAGAGTTTGTGGAGGCAAGGATGCTTCTGCTCTCAGAATTCCTGTTTTTTACTGCTGGTAACTAATGACAGTGTGTAAGATACTGGACAAGAAAAATGCCTCAGTTCATACTATCATGAAGAATTGAATTCCACTGCATTTAATGGTTGTGACTGTATGTTTCCTACTTTTCTATGTACCTGCCCAGACATCCCAGGCTATTACTTGCAAAAGCCTTGAGAGCTTGCAGTAAGAGTAATGGGATCTGCATTTTTGCATATTAAGGGCGACTCATTGCAAGTGCCTTGAACAAACCAGATCCAGCATGCCTCAGATTAGGCAACCAAAACCAGCAGGTATTTTGAAATGTACCCTTTGTGTGGAACAGCCCCTCCTCGACAGCAACGGTGAAATAATTCACTTTGTGGAACACATGCGTGCACTGTAGTGAGAAAAACTCCTAAGAGAATTCATAGCTCCATCTTCAAAACAATATGTATTAAATCATTTGGAGGGCCACACACTGAGTATCAAAGGAAAAGCAGTACTGCATTATTGTTCATTAAGTGAGCATCGTTCATGCGATGCACCAAAGGAAGCAGGAGTGTTGTCGAATAAAAAGCCTGTGGCTATATAATGACACTACAGCTTATTCTAAGGGTCAGTGAAGGAAGAACATGACTTCCATGGTATAAATTCTAGTATTAGTACGTCATGGAGAGCTTATGCTAGACATAGGCTTCCCACCACAGTTATCATAGGACAGACTTTGGCTTTTTTGCTGAATGCAGACCATCCCCAGAATGTTTTATACCACTTCCTCAATATACAGCACAACAACACTCTGCACTGTTGCTTTTTTAGAGTTACACCACTAATTGTTTAACTGCCTTCCCTGCCCACCACCATTTACCCACTCATTTTTCCATCCTTCATGCATTAATGACCTTAATTTATCTCAGGAAGATGATGACAGTGACAAGAACATAACTATTGAAAAGAAGCCAGTAAGATCATCAGGCTTGTCAGCTGGAGGAGATGCTGGCTTTCTGGGGGCTAGAATTTGTGACTTTGTGTCTGTCAAACTCAGTCACTTTTGTGAGGCTGAAAGTCTAAACTAATATTTTCTGCTTTGCTGCCTCTTTCTGAATGGTTACATTTTCATCATAGTCATCACCTTTCTCTAACTTGAGTGAGTTTGAGTTATCTATCCAGGATGAAAGATGGAGAAAGGAGGGAATGATGACAGTTAGCAAGCTGTGACATATCCACTGAAACATCTTGGAGACCAAAAAGCCAGCATCTCCTCCAGCTGATGATCCTGCTTCTGACCCTTCACTTTCCACACCATATACACTGTCCTTGTGCATTTAAATTGTACTTAAGTCACTGTATGCATTTTCATTCTGTTTCTTATGGTGAAACCTGCTTTACTCTCTGCTGACTTGTTAATAGCAATGATCCATTGAACTCAACCTTTTCTACCAGGAGGAAGCAGAATCAACCATACCAGGAATAGAAACCCAATTTAGATTGTGTGTTTTTATTTAATGGATTCATAACAGGCCCAAGACAGGAACTGAATGAATTTACCTGCTCATGTCAGGTATCCAGCTAATATAAGGAGTGCTACAAAGACTCATGAATCCAGGTTTCCTTTAGCAGTCAAAATCACAGTGCTGGCTCCCTGTCATATGGGATAAAAGAGTCACATAAATTTACATATCTCTTTCCAAAACAGAGAAATACTTTATTTTGGGACACACACGTGCAAGTAGGAGAAGTCACTTCCCATCATCTTCATACCACATGTTCCTGGAGAACGCAATATTTGTAATAATTTTTTTTCTCCTATCCATGTTTACACAGGAGAAACATAATTAGAGGTTAGGATAAAAAAGGCTGTAAGAAAGCAAAACAATCCAGCAAAGCATTAGTAATTCTGCTGTATTTCTTGTTCCAAGAAACAAATAACTATTCTTTACTGATGTTGCACCACAGGAAGGGTGCAAAGCAACAAGACATATCTTGGGCTGATGTCATTGTTTTCAATGACAATAGCTTCTTGAGGTAGTCTCTTTAGCAGTCAGGTCCTATTGCAGGATCTCATCTATTACTGGTGAGAAAGAAAAGAGAACACCCACAGACACTCTCTTCTGGGAAGTGGGCAAAATGATGGTCTGGTTTTCTTCCAACAAATAAACTAACAGCAGCTAGATTTCAGTCTGCTGTAGAGATTTCTCACAGGCTGATTCTCCCTCAGTGGAATCAGGTTAACTCTTTTTGCTTGTTCAGTGTTTTATTTTAAAAACTGCATTGCTTTACACAGGAAATGTTTGATATTTACAAAATCCTTCCTAAAATGGCAAATATTTTATTTTTATTCTGAGACATGCAATGACCCCTTATTATCTAGAATAACAAGGGTTCCATTACTAAAATTATGAAGAGAAAAGCTTTGAAAATGTGGTATCTAAGAGGAATGTTATGGATAGTATGACATGGGTGCCTTGGAGTAACTCTTATATGGACACAGTTTAAGCTGAGCTGATTTTTTTGGTGTTAGCTCTGGTTTAACACTGTTGTTTGGAAGTAACTGCTGTAGAGAAGTCTACATGCTGCCTACTAGGCAATATTTATTAATTTATGCAGAATCTCAGACTAGAGCTGGCTGAGGCATTCACACAGTGGAGGTCATGAGTAAATAAGCTTTCTGGGAATCTAAATGCCGAGGGACATGAGCACAGAGGTCTCTGTGCAGAGAGATCTCTGCAGAACAACTCTCATCTGAATGTCCAGCAGGGTTGATGCCAACACTGACCTGTTAGAGCCCCATGAAACTGAACTGGACTCATGCAGAACCTTTCTGCACTGACAAAGCCAACCTTGGCAGTATCCTTTTTTGCCTGAGAATGGAACCAGCTCACGGAACAGCCAGACTACAGCTGTAACCATGATGGGGCTGAAATCCAGACATCTGCATTAGTCCATGTGAGGGCTTCACCAGGAAGTATAGCCAGAGACAGGCTGGCTCTGTGACACCAGCTCTGCACCTGGGACAGGGTTAAAGTCCGTACCACAAATACACTTGATAATCAAAGCCCGAGTTCAGTGGTGAGTATTGCATATTTTTGTGATGAGCTGTAAAACATTATTCATGTTTCACTGAAGTTCATGCATCTGAAAGTTGAAAAACCAAAACAACTGTCTAGGAGAGACCAGCAAGAGTCACCTGCAGAAGCAAGAGACCAGCAAAAGTCATCTGTAGGAGCAAGACAGAAAGAAGACAGCTTCATACAGATGTGGCAAGAAAGATTGCGTATTACATCAAGTCACTTCTGAATTATCTTTGAGTGGTGTCTCTGGGCTGTAGATTAGGTGTATCATAGACAAGTGTCAGATTGGTTGAAACTACCAGGATTTATGAATTACAGATGGGACTGTACTAGCATGGTTGCATTGCTGCTAGGACAGGTTTTCAAATGGAAATCAGGTTAATCCCTGGAGCTCCAGAGACTCACAAAAATACCCTGCTATTGCCCCATACTGTTCTTTGCAAGAAGCTCCTTTTACAAAGAGCTTATAAATACAAACTTTACCTAGCTGTTCTATATGAACAACACATACCAATAGAAGAAGAGGAAAAAAATTACCCTGACAGAAAACAGTGATGATGTAAGAAAGACAGGTAACAGCATAACAAGGTAGAGGCTTATTTTACTTAAATTATTTTAAAGGTGGAAAAGAAGAGACTGTGAAGCCATAAGAAAGAAGCTTAACATTTTTTAAAGCTTTTTAACTATAAGATTCAAAAATATTTCAAGTAGTGTTCAATTCAAATTGAAGATGAACAGTTCTTAAAAGAAAAGGTTAAAATTAAAACCTTTTTCCAATTAAATAATTTTTAGTTAAAGGAAACCTGCACGGCTGTAATCTTTAACAGAAAACCCCTGTCAGGGATGCAAAAGCTGATGTCCTTCCCCACTGTCACAAAGACCTAACCAAAGCAGTTCAGGATGGTTTGTCATGAGATCATAATCTAAATACACTTTCCCTAAAACTTCTCCATTTTGAGCATCCCCTCCCTCCTACTCTAAATTCCAGACTAAAACGTTCGAAGTTTCTTTTTTTTTCTACCTTTCCTCATTTCACACATGCTTCTCCCTCTTTAGTGACACAATTGACAAGCCTTAAACAGAGTTTTGAAGAACAATGTATTGGTGTCTTTCTAAAGCACTTTCACTGTTTTAGTCATCCAACTAAATCTCAGTGCTGTTGCCAGTTATTTATTTGTGTATAACTCAAACCTCAATGATTCAGCTCACACAGCTGGCATGGATTCAGGAAAACTAATAGGCTGAACTTGATCAGATTTTTATCAGTTAAAATGTATTGAGCTTTTTAAACATAAAAAAATACTGCCTAATAAAGGTCAATGCAAAAGCCCATGTAATGACAAGAAAAAGTTATTTTTGGATACTAATGTATTGTCTATCAATTCTTTATTTTCCTTGTTTAGCAAAAACCAGAAGAGGCATGCCACAGCACTTATGCATGAAACTAGAGCTAGTGCTCTTTAAACAAAAGAATCAGCATGAGAGCTCTGAGCATGTTCTAAAACTAAAATCATTAAAAATGTTGTTGGGATCTTAAATATTTATTTTAAGGCTGAATCTAATTCTAGCCTTCAGAGACACGAGGCTGTTTACCAAATAAGGCATGAGATTGCTCAGTTTCTTTGAGATAAGCCATTTATTTCAATATTATTTAATGGTAATGCAATCAACCAAAACTTGACATATTTAGAACCAGCTGTTCTGAATTAGAGTCTGCAATTTTCCAGATTCCAGCAAGAAAGTTAGGAACAAAATTATGTTGTTTTATTTTGTTTATTTTTCCTGTATTGTCTATTATGATTACAGAATAGCAACTATGTAAGTTTAAAAGCCACCAGATTTTAATAATGCCAAACCTCTCAATCGGCAGCATTAAAAATACCATTTTATGGATCAAATTTGATCTATAAATTGAAACCAAACTCTATAAAGACTCATCCAAATAATTACAGAATAGGCCTTTACAAGAATGAAATAGATTGGTTCTGCTGAAATGACCAAGAAAAAAATCTAGGCGTTCAGGCCTTGGTAAAGACTTTGGATATTTTAGCTATGGGGCCAAGGAAAAGCTTTCCACTTTATCTCAGCTAGCATGCTAAAGAGATAACTATTTTCTTGAGTATTCAGGGTTTTAAAAATAGTTTAGGTATAATTATACAATAGTGCTCGGGTATTTGTCTCCTAGAAATTCTAGGAAGGATTCCTAGAAGAAAGTTCTTTGTCATAGGGAACAGCCGAAAGCCCAGTGCAGGGCAGAATGTTAAGTGCAACCAGCTGCAGTCCCTGGTTCACGGAGCTCTGCCACAGGCATCAGAACTGATATTTCAAACAAAGTGAAGACACGGAGTAGAGAAAACAGTCCCAAGGGGTGGAAGGGAGTGCAGGAGAGGGGCAGCACTGACATCCTGGCTGATTGCTTTGATCCTGATTAAGCCTTAGGCACATGGGATCAGGAGTAGCATTAAGGATAAAGGATTTCTGCACTCTGTTTGATACAGATGGTCATGTCAAATGGAAAGAAAGTTTCTCAGGAAGCAGAATGTCCTCAGGATCTGTAAGATGACCTGATCGTGGTTCAGATTTCTTAGGAGACTCCAGGATTCTGCAGTTGACCAGCATGATGAGGGGGAGTATGACTGGAGAAATACCTGAAATTTGGAAAAAATAGAGAAAAATTATAAATAATTCAGCTACAAGGAACAACAGTTTTACCTCTCTGAATGAAATATATAAGAAGGAACATACTTTTATTGCAGCAACAGAATGACATCATGTGTCATATGTTCAAATATTTGTTACATATTCAAGAATTTTCTGAACCCATGGAGGTTCACTCTGCAAAGCTGTACATCCAAATCCCAAAAAAATATTAGTGGAAAACATTTAAAAACATATATTTGACTAGGACTGGAGCATAGCCTAATGCAGCTATCTACATTTCAGTTGGTGATTTGGATTTTAGCTGTCAGAGAGAATTAGTTTAATTAATTTAAATGCAAGAAAGAGTGAAGAATATGTCTTTCAGTTTTAAGCACCACTTTTGAGCCCCAGTTCAACAACCCTATTCAAGTACTTGGATCCAGACAGACATCTTCTTCAACTAGAACTGTACAAGCTAACAAAATTTTTGGTAACGCTTCTGCAAACAGAGTCCTGATCAGATAAAGTTACAATGAACTGTCTCAAAACTAGCAGTTTTCTCATTTTATCTTAACTAAACAGAAAAATTAGTTATTGAGAAAATACTCTAGGAAAACAGAATATAGTTCATGAAGCATACAACATATTTGCAGGACATCAAAACTGAAATGCCATGAAAACTTGTAGCAATCTAGGCAAGTAGAGAAAAAAATTTTGTCAAAGACTGATAAGAGTAACCTTCAACATGTTAGAGAATGACCATATCCACTTGGAAGATTCACCCTCTTTGAAACAGAGCCAGATGAAAGTACATGAAAACCTTGCGATACATGAGGCAGTTGACAAAATATTAAAACAATACAATACAGGTTTTTCAAATTATAAAATCCAGGCCTGGTTAGCCAGTCAATTCCCTTTATTGGCAAAATGTCCTAAGGGTAGTTTTGAAAATCATCCATAAGTATTCCATTTAGCTACACTGCAAGAGGAAAGAAAAATACATAAAATGAAAAAGGAAAAAAAAAATACCCCAGCAAAACCCCACAGCTTTAACAGCTTAGTCATGAGGATACTCTCTCAGAGAAGGATAGAAGGTTTATAGCCTGATTCCTGAACATATTTCTTTGCAATAATGAGATACAAAGAACATATTGTATGGATATTTATATAGCAGTTGGCAAGGTATCACAGCATCATTTATATATGATCAGCTTAATTTACATGGTTTTACCTCTTCCGTTCACTTCCATGACTCATAAATGCTGACCTGAAGTGGAATAGATGTACTTTCTGACTTAGAATAACTATTTAAGAAGCAAAATGTAACTTCCATGCTGGACAAGACCTAATGATTTAGTCATCACAATTTCTTCTTTTGATAGCTGTTGACATCTAGTATTTCAGAGAGAAGCAAAAATGTATCTCTCCAACAATAAATTACCTAATTATAGGCCTTTTTATTCTGCACATTATCTAGTCACTTTAAAAATTCAACCTGTGTCTAAATTTGAGATTTCCTTCAGACCTCCATTCCACAATTTAGGCATTTAATTTTGTACTACTGTGTTAAAAATAATCTAGGTATTTTGTGGAATGATCCCTTCTTCTAACTTTTCACCATGGTAATATTTACATGTATGAAGATTGGACTAATTTACTATTTTTTTTCATATTCTCTATGTATCACATCTATGTTACTTCCTGGGTTCTACAATATAATAATTGTTTTGTTTCTTCGGAAATATGACCACATTTCTAATTCTTTCAATAAAAATGCTTAGCAGGTTTATCTTCCTCTGATTGTTATGCAAGCTTGTCTGAATTTTAAAAACGTAGAGCACCTGCAGCTCCTATAGACTTCATCAGAAATCAGAAGAAAGCTTCATTTTTTTCCTCCAAAGACTGATATCCACACAGTGAAACTTGGCATATTTGTTTCCCCACAACTTGGCACTGCATGTTAAAGGAGATACTAGCATTATCTTCCTAAACCAGCTAAATTTAGGGTGAAATCTTTGACAGTTCTTAAAGGGTCTGAATGGATCTCAAGACAACTAACACATTTTGTCAAGTTTCAGAGTTGGTTTGCAGATTGTGACATTTTTCTGCAAATCCTTCAGAGTCTTCTACAAATTGAAGGAGATAAAGAAGTAAGTCACTAAAGAGAATATTTCTTACAAAGTTTTCAGATTAAAAATGCCAATTTCTTAGCAATAAAATAGTTAGTTGGCATTAGTGTGCTACACTTAAGGACTAATTTAGTTTCCAAGCAGCTATCCACAGGTAGGGAGCATTTAACAATGGTATTCACTCATTCCTTTTCTACCCATCTGATCTGAAATACCACCCTGAACCAGAAAGAGCTACAATCCAAAAGGTGTATAAATGGTGAAGTATATATAAAATTAAAACTCAGTTTCCCCAGATTTTCAGGCTGATTGGTGCAACAGGTGATTAAGAAAATTCATAAGAGGTTTTGTCTGCTTGTTTTGTTTGAAATTGTCTGAACATTTGCATTTCTTGCTTTGGAGAACTGGGCTGTTGCCCGTGCAATGGATTTGGATAAAACACTGCGAATGGGGGGGAAGAGAGGGAGTGGGAACAGAGCATGCCACCATGAATTGGAAAGTATGGAGTAAAAATTATCATTAATAATTAGAGATGAGATGCCACTCAAAAAATACACATCAGAAGTTGTCTTTCTGTGTGCTCAAAAAGTTTGGCAAGCCATCCAAAGGCCTGGAAGCAAACCAGGAAATACCAGATTTCTGGCTGTGCACAATGTCAAGGAGCACTTCACCAGGTTTCACTGATGAATTTAGAAGAATATTTGACACTCAAGTAACTTTTAGGCAATTGGTGGCTTTTAAAGAGGTCTAGCATAGTACATGTTTGATGCTGGCATGCTGCCCTGGCACATGCCAACAGGGGACTTAAATATTTCAGTTCCCTCTCGTCAAGTAGGACCTTCATGTCAAAAATATTGTATAGTTACTTTGTAGAAAAGTAGGCATCTAGTTAGGAACAATTCTTAATATTCAGGTTGAGAATAGTCACAAAAACTAGATATAGGCACAGAATGTTGCTTGCTCTATTTGACGAAAAGACAGACACATTTTTACAATTTAGTTTTAAGTTCTACAGACAATTCAAGGCAGAAGACCCTTGTTACCCCTTAATTCAAACTTCTTTTTTTTGGTGAATATTCCCTTTTTTTGGCGATGATTGAAGTTTTTACTTCTCATTTGAGATTCTAAGAATCCTTCCAGCATGGCTGCAAGATTTTTTTAACGCATTTTGCAAACAGCTGTGATCTGTAAATCTATTAGAAAGAGTGTCAAATGCCTATTGTTTGGTCCTTGAACAGCACAATTCTTACATTTTTTCTTTGTTTCCATTTTCAGTAATACTGTCATCTCCAGAGAAAACTTCATAAATACAGTCTGTCTTATACAAATAAATTATGCTGAGTTGTGCTTGTTTCCCCACGTATCTTGGGTGTAAAAGGAGAAAATGAAATAAACCTACCTAGAAATTCTTCCCAGCACAGTCTTAAAATACTCAAGGCAGAGACCATCTGCACACAGCCATAAATAGATGGAAGGAACACACTTCATTGGGAGCATTCTCTTACCATCTATGCCATCAGTGTGTTAGCCATAGCTGTAGCAGAGAAGCTCAAAGCTCCAAGTTTGCTGCAGAATCCCATGTACTGGACTTTTTTACGGGAGAAACAATGCCACCCAGTGGAAGTTTAAAATTATAGAACAAAAAGTGCTGCGGGAAAAGAGGGGGAATAAGATTGCCTTGGTATTTCAAACTAAGAAATGAAATCAAGAAATTTATTTAGCTAAACAATTTATCATAAAAAGACCACAAAGTTATATGAGGAAACTATTCTGATCTCAAAGCTTATTTAATTGACACCAGACATAAAAAAAAAAAAATCTTCATGTTAATTAGGAGTTCCTAAAGACATTTGGCCAGAACTTTGCAGTTCTGTCTGTCATGAGCAGACCTGTTGGAATATGGTGCAGCATCTCCATTGCCCTGGAGTTTCTCTTCCAAGGAAAATAAAGCTCTGTGTGTGTGCGTGACCAGGGAGGGGAGAGAGAGAGAGGACTGAGTCAGCCTGTTCATTGCACAACACAGAATGAACATGTTTAGAGCAAGTCTAGACCCAGAGAAACACAGGCATATCCAGGGCCGCCAGAAATAGCCAATATTTGCTAAAAAGAACAGTCTGTACGAGTAAAAAATATTGATATAAGTAATGTTATAAAATATATTTTCCATAAATATGATTATTGATGTAAAGCCACGCAATTTACGTAGATAGAGAATTCCATAATATCGAATTATGGTATTTATGAATTGCTTTCATTGGTAGGGTTTTAAGGAGAAGTTATTGGGTACCATCCTGCGCAGGAAGGTAATTTTTGGGTTTCAATGGTCAGAAACTCTTAATTCCCGGAGAAACATTTTGAAAAATTTTATTCTTTCCTGCCACTTTGCCCACAAGTCTCTCTTCTTTTTGTAATGTAATTGTTTTTTTTCTTTCCTCATACACATTTCTACATCCTTATAAAGCTATTTCAGAAAGTCTTCAAAGATATTCAGGTGGAGCTTCATTTAAAGGATCTGGGTAATGGTTAAGGGAAAGCCAAAAGCCAGGAACTATTTATTACCTCACACATAATCAAGTACTTTACAAAATAGTTATTTCTCATTAGTATGATCTATGACTTTCTTTTGTTCCTTTAGTGGATGATTAATCTAATACTGAAGTTTGGTACTATGGTTTCAAATTAAACCTTAATATTGGAAAATGAAGCTACAGCAAAGCTGACAGATTGAGAGAGCCTACCTAACATGATCTTAACAGAGTAACTGCCTAGAACCTTGAGGTAAAGACAGAGGACAAGTAAATTCTTTGAAAAAGTATTAAAATGTAATTAAAATATTTTCTACAGACAAAATAAAGAGAATAAAGAGAATTAAGTTTGAAGCTCCTGTATTTTATTTTGCCCCGTCTCTGTTGCTTTCTAGGCACTTATGATCACATTGAGAAAGTCTACTTTGCCAAAGCACTTAAGAAACCTGCCAACAGCTTCCATTTTATTTGGAGATACTTTTCTTTCATTCATTCATGTATTGGGTCTGGCTGAGATGTTGTTAATTTGCTCCATAGAAGCTCTCATATTGGTAGCTGGAAAGGTGTTAAAAATAAATTTATATTTATATATTTGAGTCTTCTCCATATTACATTGCTTTCAAAGTGAATTTCACAGTATCGACTCTCTAATATGTTTAAAGTCATATAAAAATGTGTGTGCTCATAGTATAGTAAAAGTATCCCTTAAATGAATACACACATTATTATAATCAGGGAAACTATTAGAAAAAAGGAAAAAATGGTGTAAAAAGATTGTACCACAAACAATGATCATTGCAATTATTACAGAATTCTGTTTTAAAAAAGAAGCTAACTAAAGTAAAAAAGACTATTGTACCTTTCCTATCAGGTTTGTGGCAGGATTCTTCTGAAAGCAAGTACAATCTAGAAATTTTGTGGATTTATTTTTCTTGCCCGTATAGTAGCATTAAAACAAAAAGTCCTGAAATGAATGTACTGTGTGATAGCATAATACTTAAAAATAAAACACAGGCAAAGCTGTCTGCCTCTTTGGGTGTAGCTACACTGCTTCTTCCTCTGTCCATGGCAACGTAAGGAGTTCCTGTTTTCCTTCCTGTCTAGTGAAGGGATCTGACTCTTGTACTCCTGTGTCTCCCAGGTATATGCTGAATCTATAACCTAGTCTTAAACATGGTGCCAAACGAATTACCACTGTTTAAGAAACCTCCCCAGAATTTTGAGATGTGCCATGAACATATATCCATGCCATAAGGGAGAACCAGTTGCTTCAACTTTCTCAGTTCAATAAGCTTGATTTTATTTTTCTGGTGGAGGACATAGGAGATGAAGGATTTTTCATGGTCAGTATGGCTCCTTGCCTATATAAAGTTACAACCAATTTCCTAGTCAAATTCCAGAGTGGGAAATTACACTACAGTAAACTGCAGTGATTTCTATATTGCTAAACAGAGTGTTAAAGCCAAACCAAAGATGACAGGATTTTCTATAGTATGTTTTGCATTATCAAATAATGCACAACCATGGCAATAACTAAAACTATTTTTGTAGGAACTCATCTTTCCTCACAGCTATTCTATTTTGTTTTATACAGATTCTTTTCTCACCTTACCCTTTCCATATTTTTTTCCCAATCCTTAGGATGTAAACATAGAGCACAGCAAAAGAGAGATGGACTGGCACTCCTCTGACTTCAGTGAACCTGTCTGGAGAAATAAACACAATCTAGTTGTTATTTCAGTCTGGAAGTCCTTACGTTCCTGAAGTAGCCTAATAACTAATATTCCTCTCCTAAATAATAAAAGTTTATTCCCCCATATGTAATACAAATTAGACACCTTCAGTTTTACATCTTTCCTTCCACTATGCATGCCTCCAGTCCTCCTAATGCCCAGATTTGTGGATCCTTTCACCCCCACCTGCAGATCTATCACAGACACAGCTCCCCCACAGACAATAGTCTCTCTGAAAAAGTGGTATGAGAGGACCAGGTTTTCATTTTGATTGCTATTATGAAGAAAATGGGCATTCTCTTTTTCACCATTATTCCCTTTCTACCAAAACCAGAAAGGATGAATTGAACGGGCACACTTTTGTCAGTTTCTACAAAGAACAGCTTTGAAGTGTAAACTGTTCTATTGTTTCAGTGGGTGGAAATGGAGACACCAAAGACAAGGTCAATATTAGATTACCTAATGTGTAAAACAAGCACGTAAAAAGAAGAGGTTTTATGAAGACCATAAGAAAGCCTAACTTTTGCCCCAGACCTGAAAGAGGCACAGAGGAAGGAATGTATAAAGGGACAGCAAGCCAGTGTGCTCTGTTTCAAAGGAACAGGTAATAGTGAACTCAGCCTTGAAAGAAAGCTAATGAATAGACAACCGAACAGTTGTTTGTCTGTAAGTTATCAGTGTTCTACCTGAACACTCCTGGTAGAAGCAGTACAAAGGCTGACAAGGGCTGAGCTCAACTATTTGGATTTTGTTGGGTAAATGTTATGAGCTTCTTGTTATTGTGAGCATGAAAGGAAGGAACTGAATCTCTTTGGACAGTGAATGATGGTACTAATGGTACTGGAGAAGTTATTTATTTCCTTGCTACTTGGAACACACTGGGAGGCATGCATATATCTGATCTGTTTTTAAAAAGCTGAGAATATTTCTGCCAAGTGGCAGAAAGGACAGCAAATTAAACCTGAAACCCTCTTTAGAGTAGGATGCCAACGAGTCAAAGGAATATATTGTATGCCATGTTGGAAATGGTTGGAGAGCACCAAATATTTTTTCATCTGAATTACAAGAGATGGGATGAGTTGAGAGCTCCAGAGTCTCTGTGCAAAATTAGATGTTGCAATACTTTCTTCATTCTGTGTCATGTGAAAGCCTGAAGAATATTCTGCTTAAAATGAGTGTTAACAGACACATTCAGAATATCAGAATCTGATCATAACTAAGATATTTGATATAATAAAGAGCTTAACCAACTTAATTCTATTGTTTTTATTATAAATTTAAAATCAGAGTTGGTTTTTGTTGAGAAGAAATCATTCATATAATAGGCTTGCAATGTTAATATAATAATGTGAAAACTTTAAAAATAGCAGGAAATGCAAGACGTATTAATAATCTAAAATAATGCTCCTCTGACTTAATTTGCTGAAGTTCTAAAATGACCTGGGACCACTGTGCCTTCTGCCATTAATTTAATGCCAAGCACACGGTCCCTCTGACCAGAGTTGCTCTGTGATAACTTCCTACCTTAATTTTTTAAAAATTTACAAAGTTAATACAAAGTGGTAGGTTTCTGCTAAACTGACTTGTTTCGATCCCTCAGACAGTGATCAGAGTGGTCAAATTGGCAACTGGGTGGCAGAATGTGGCAACCTTTAGCAGAGAAGGCAACGACACTGCAATTCAAGGCAGGTAATTAGCCAGCCCACACAGATCCTGATTACTTTCTAAGGAGAAATTACTTAACGTGGAGAAATGGACTCAGAAAAACACAGCACTTGAATCTCATCACCAAGTTCTCTAGTGGAATCACAGAATTATGCAATATAAGAAGTGGGAAGGGATCCATAAGGACCAACGAGTTCAAATCCCTGCTCCTCAGAGAAGCACCAAAAATTAAACAATATCACAAAAAGCATTGTTTAGGCACTCCTTGAACTCTGACAGATCTGATGCCATGACCACTTCACTGGGAGCCTGTTCCAGTGACCAACCCCCTTCTCGGTGAAGAAATCTTCCATCTGACTTCCCTTGATGCACTTTCATTCCAATTCCGTGTGCCACTGGAGAACAAAGATCAGCATCCCTCCTCCACTGCCTCCCTTGAGGAAGTTTTAGACTGTAAGAAGTTTCTTAAGTGACCCACACTGCAGGGTCATTTTCATAAAAGGACAAGTTTAGCCATTTACCTTGTTTCATCCTCTGTGGCTTTAACACAGCACTCCTCCAGCTACTTTGAAATGAAACCACACAAATCATCTTCTTGATGCAATCTTTTCAGTCAGATATCTATGACCAAAAATAAAACCTGATTTTTGTTCCCAAGATGCCCAAGATGAAAATTATCTTTTTCAAATATGAAATAAAAAAAAAAAATAGAGTAGCTGTGCATAACTACTTAAATTTATTGGCTTTTTTTTCCAAAAAAACCTATCATATTTCCCCTTCGTACAGACATGTTGAGCTAGGGCTTCTCAAAATCCACAATTTTAAGTGTTTAGAGGTTTTTTTTTCAAACCAACATATATCAGTAACATCTAAAGGGAAGGAAAAAGTGTGGGAAGTATGCAAAGAATCAATTGTTCTTCCTCAAATTCACAGCAAGAAAATCCTTGTTTAGTTGCTTCCTATTCTATAGAAATAAAAGACTGGATATGTGTATCTGCTCCAAAGATATGTGATAGTGCCAAGAAATGCAGTAGACAGACAGAAATCATTTCACAACATGCCTTGGGAAGCATGTCAGCCCCTAACAGGCACCCAAATAGGTTCTTCCAAATTTCCATGTTTGTTTACTTTGCTTGCCATCCAGCTAATATTTTTTCCCAATGTCTAATGTCATAAATTTTCCTCATTAAAAGATGATTTGTGGATCACAGTTACACAAGACTGACATTGATGGGTGACATAATTTTATATTTTTAAACATAGAAATTGATTTATGTGTACTGACTGCTGAAGATAGGAGGGTATTTGACATATTTTAAAAGAAAATAGAATTGAACTTATCAATAAAGTTTTCCTTCTTCAGCTGAAACTTTTCTGTTTACCTCTGTACTCTCTGCATAAGTCATTTATGTGCCACAAATTCACAAATGAAGCATGACTGAGTATAAAATAGCTATGAATATACCATGGGTATGAATGACCTGCATTGATTCACAACCCCAGATTCCTTCCCATTAAAACTTTCTGTAATGATGAAGTGTTCTCTCCTGTCAGTACAGATTGTCATTAAAAGCACTGAAAAAAAGATTCAGGATAGCGGTACAATGGTGCAATAATCCAGAATAAAATGTGAGTTTGCAAAGAATGGTTTTTGTGGTTTTAGCAAGTAACATGAAAAACCTGTCAAAACTAATTAAAATAATTTAAAACTCTCCAATTTTTCTTAAAAGGAAAAAGAAAAAATTCTTCTTACACTGCCACACATCCTGAAATCTTCTGGATATCAGTTTTGTTTCTTTATGAGTCAGAACCTGTCTGAGGCTGATGGGGCTTTATACTGTTTTATTAGAATGACAACATACTGCTCCAGCAAGAACACAGGATGCTTAAAGACAGGATTACTCAAGTTACATATTGGGGAAAGAATAGACCAGCACAGAAAATGGTGATATGCAGCCATTAAGGTGATTTTACCTCACCCCCAGACATTAAACAAATAGTTAGAACACTGGCACGTTAATGGAAAATTGTTTAAGTTAATAAAAAGAAAAGCTATTAAAAAACTCATAATGTCAAGAAATTCTTAAAGCTCTTAGTGATGGGAAACAGAATCATCTGGTGGAATGCTAACAAATGTTTCTGTCAGCTATAAAGAGATCTGGTCTCCATTACCAAGGCTGTCATGACATCTTGTATTTGTGAGGTGGACTCTTGAAGAAGTCAACATGTGCCTGCTTGAGCTGCAGGTACCACCTGGATCAGCTCTATCCCTCTGCAGTGTCCATGCTGCTTTTGGTACAAAGGAATCTTGCATTTTTAATCATGCTGCCTATGTTAGAGAAACTTGCCTCTTGCCCACAGGCACAGTAACTCTGAACCCTCGCAGCCAGAGTCAGATCAATTAGGGCTGGACGGTCTCTCGTTACACATTTCAAGTCTGTCTGCATTAATTGCAACACCCAAAGCAAAGGAAAGCAATGAAGAGCGCAGATTTCTGAGGTATACCAAAATCAGTGAGAGTTCTCAATTCTTTTAAAGAGACATGTATTTCATCACATTCTTTGAAAAGTCCTGTCATTATTTTCTTGAGGCTTAAAAACTTTACAGAGGAGACAAGAAGACAGCAACATAGACAGCACCTCCCTCAAGGTTTTAATATGAATCGTGCTCTCCACTTCTTTAGTTTTGAAAAATGTCTCAACAGAACAAATATTATTTGTGATTTACTTTAGCATGTGAGAATGTCACTGAAAATGGGTAACTACACACATGGTATGTGTGCAAAAAAAAAGGTTCTGCCTCTTACCAATTCAACTCTATAATTGCATTTAAAAGAAAGGAAAACAATGAGAAAAAGAACAAAAAACCCCTCAACATTACTATGTTTTAAATATAGAAAAGGACCAGCCATGTATGAACTGATCCAAGGGAAACCTTGGCTTGGGAGAAAAGAAACAGAATAGTTCCCTATGTCAAGGGCCACATAAACAGACTAATCCTAAAACCACACAATCACTATGCTGGATGGAAATGAAATAGGTGGAACTGGATGCTATGGCCAGAGCAAGGATCTGCAGAGAGGTGGCTATAGTGGGCCTGCTCCTTTTGGCAGCAGCTCACTGCTTCATCACTTCACTGTAACACGAAACCTCAGCTGAGGGACACAGTGCAAAAAATCTACAGTAGTGCAATAAAAGTCTCTTTAAATTTCTAGAATTGTATCACAGCTTTTTGAAGAGGAGATTGCACAAATAACAGAGAACCTGGGGAGAGTAATAAGCAAACAATCCACTTTTGTATTCCCCTGAGCTACAGACCACAGGCATGTGAAGCTGGGACAATCCTTCCATCCATGTGAGGTGGGACATGGCAGTAATTCTGAATCCCAGCACAGAACAGTGACAGTAATGCTGAATCCCAGCACAGAACAGTGACAGTGCTCACCCAGCCCTCTGCCTCCCTCCCTGCAGTGCTATGCAGCCTGACAAACTCAGAATACAGTGGTATCTGGCTGTAGCACAACAGAGCCTTCATCCCTGTGTGCACTCAAACCAGCAGTACCACAGAGAGGGCCAGACTGACACAAGTGGAAACTAATTAAAAGAGAAGATTCTCATTGGCTTTTAAAAAATCCACTTATTTTGTGGGGAAAAATCAAGCTGTTTATACTACATACCATAATAAAGGACTTACCTTTCAGAAGGAAATGAAACATCCTGGGTGCTAATTTGTTTTGCATATGATTCTGAAATGCAAAAGGCTATAAAGGCGAAACTTAGAAAACTTCAAATATAGGAAGGAAACATTAACTTTAATAACATTTCAAACAATTTAAATGTTAGTTAGCTTTTAAAGTGAACTTATCACCTGTGCTCAGTCAAGAGCTTTAGGGTTCATTTTCCTCAAGATCCTGCTTCCTGTGAATACATACTGATTTCTTTCCCACATGTCCCGCATTCCCAGCTGCACAGATGATATCCCTTGCTTGATGTGGAGTGTGCTCCATGCCACGGCCAAGCCTCACAGCCCTGTAATGGGCTGGATTTCCAACCACTCTTGCTTTGCCCTCTCATTACAGTGTTCTGGGCCTTGTTCTAGGTGACAAGATGCTGCCAGGCAGCTCCAATACCTCCAGCACATGAAGAAAGACCATCACTGAATTTCCTAAACTTTGTTTTGTTTATTTGTTTTGAGCTATCTGCCTGGCCTTCGAGCTTAACCCAGAATTGTCTCTGTATCTAGCGTCCTCCTTCATGCCACCCCGAAGCTTGGTCTTTTAAGAGCCATTATGCTGACCTGATGGCCCTCATGAGTGACCAGTTCGGGTCTGAGCATGCCTTGGCAACAGTCCATGAAAGGTTTGATCCTGATGGAGCTTTCTTACTCTCCTTTGTCAAAAGCTGCAATCCAAGATCAAGAACTGTTGTGGGATGCTGGGATGAAACTGGTTCTGGAGTAAAGGTATCTAAGTGAAGGTTGAGTGTTGTCAGGCTGATGAGATCTGCTGATCTGAGAAAAAATATTAGAGAACAGTTTATACAATTTTTAACAGGCCCATAATCTGATTTTTTTTCATTGTTTTCTCATTTTCAAATATAAAAGAGATTTAGAGCATCTTACAGATGAAGTGATGCTACCACTGTTATGAAGTATTGCAGAATGAGATCTGAAATTCCAGCTACTATCTCTTAATTCATAACCTAGTAAAACACGTTGGAGTTTGTGTATGGTTATCTGACCTTAGTTTTTAACTCTCTCTGCATACTATAGCAGCAATATTGCTTGAACTTGGGACATTGAGAAGAATTTGATAGAAATAATCAAAAGCAGGTTCTCATTATAAAATGTAATTACATCATTTCCTCAGATCGTATTTCAACAAAATATTATAAATTCCTTGTTTTCACATAATTATTTTTTGTATTGTATCAGTGTTATGCCACTGATCCATGAAAAAATATTTTTCCATTAAACAGAATGTTAATTTTTCCTGGCACCAGCAATTCCTAGGGCCCTTTAGAAGAGGTACCAGGTTCTCCTTGGTCCTTTCTTGAGTCCTAGCCTCAGAATTCATCTGCTCCAAGATCCTGACCCTGTAAAAAACTCCTACTTGCCTCCAAGACTGCAAGAAAACAACAAACTCATACCTACTTGTGTATGACCGTGTTTGTTTACTTCTAACACCACCATGAAAAAAGCAATTGGTTAAAAGTTGCTTTTAACAGAATTGTAATCTCATCTTGTTTCTTTAAAACTGAGTCAGCCAAAGCCCCCTGTGCTCCCTGCTGTGCTTTTTGCCCCAGGCAGCCACAATTTGTTCACTTAAGGGGGACGCTTGCTAAGAAAATTTCTGCCACACAATTTTGCTTGTGCCTGAGAAGCTGTTAATTCTGCTGATTGGACATTCATCAAGGACAAGTTATTCAAGCACTTAGCAACCGCCCTGACAATCTCCTTAAACAGGAAAAAGCATCACAGAAATATGAATGTGACAAGAAGGGAAAGTTACACAACTGCATCGGTGCTGCTTGCAACACTGAGTATCTGATTGAGTTACCTGACTTGTGGAAGTCACTGAGCCTGCAGAGTGAGCATAAATTTGATACCTACAGTTAAACAGGTGAATACTTTCCTGTGTGGAAAGGTGGCATCAATGTAATGTGGCAGTAATAAGGTTCCACATGCTTTATTGCTCTTTTTTGCTTTAACTGGAGAGCTCAGGAAGTGTCCTGAAGGAAACAGGAGTACCACAAAGTACAGGGAGAGCAGAAAGGCCCCACTACAGCAGGAGAACTTGCTCCTGTTACAGCTTTTCCCTGCACCCTCACTACATCCCTTGCACCCCTGCTCTCTCTTGACATTTTCAGACCCAAAGGGGTCCTGTGGTGTGTAAGTGCATTCTGGGGGCAGTGTGAAAGGATGGCTATAGCTTTCTGTGAGGTTAGGCTGGACAAAACATGGTAGAACAGATTATGCAGGAGAATTTCTGGGGATGAGATATTTCTGGGGTTTGGAAATGAGATAAATAAGCAGGAAGATGGAAGGCAAATGTATATATAAGGGAAGAGATAAAAACATTAAATGCTTGATAAGTTTTAAGTGTTCCCCTTTTCTACCATATAGTAATCAAATGTGATTTCAAAGCAAAACTAATCTTCCAAGTTAAAACACCACACAAGCAGGGGATCCCACTGAAGTGGTACCATTCCCCACCAGATCTTTAGAGAAGCATCATCTTGTAATTCTCTGCATTATTAATTTTATACCATAGTCTGATTATGCACCTCCTGAAACCTAAAACTAATAAACACTATAAATGTTGCTTGAAATTTTGGTAACAGTTACACTTGGAAAAACATCCAAACTTCAGATGAAGCTGGGCAAGCAAATCTCTTGGAAAGTTTGTAAATGGGGTTCTGGAATACTGAACAACTGCATGGATGAACTTATGGAATGTAAAGAACAGTCCCTAGGTGTTGCCTCATTGTGACAAGCAGGTAGTTCTTTATTTGGAAATTATTAGGAAGGCCTGCTTTCCCATGTAAATGATCCTTACAAGTTCCTTTTGAACAATAATACAGTTAGTATAAGAATTCAGACTCTGGAGTTACTGAACTTTATGAGATTGGCTTGGTTTCACTGTGGAACTTTTAGCTTAGAGCATTTCAGAGTTCTGGCTTTGTAAACACATGTGAGCAAAGTTGCCAAAAATAGAAGTGAGATGCCCCTCTGTTGTTTTGGGTTTTTTTGTTTTAAAATTATTTTTATCATTAAGTGTTTCAAGAATCTTCCTGCCATGGCAACAAAAGAAAAAGTCTTGCTTATTAGATTTTATATGTCACAGAGGGGAAATAAAGCCAAACAAGCATTATGCTGCACATCAAACCATGCACATTAAATCGGGGGGAAAAAAATCTAATAAAGCTGGATTCTGTCTCATGAAACAGAGAAGCAAAATTGTTGGAGATACTGCCCAGATATTCAAATTCAGCCATCCAAGGCTATCCCTGGGAGGCCTGTGCAGTCAAACAGGATAGCTATCCAGAATACCAGTGCAAAACAAAAATGCTGAATGCACAAGGAAATAGGTGTTGTATGAAAGTCTGAATAAAGAGTGGGTTTATTCTTCTTAAGAAAAGTCTGCTAAGAGTTTTTTTTCCATAAATAAGAATCTTATTCAGCAGCCTTTATGCCATTCTTCTCACCAGTTGCAGTCTCACTGTACAAACATTACTATGTAAGCAGTATCACTTACATTATATACTGAAACAAATGTGGATGGACTCCCATGGTTTTGTTAGCCAGGCTTCACAAGAAGGCTGGGGAAAGCAGTAGGTACCAAAAATTGCAGGAAAATAATTTCTTCCCAAAGATACTCTAAGAATTGCTAGGAAATCTATTTAAGTTCAAGGAAATAACAGGTTTAGAAGATTTTAATGTCAGCTTACAGTTTGCAGTGTGCCTTAAACCTGCAAGATCCTTAGATTTATTTCTCCCACTGTAATTGTTGAGATTAATTTTCACTAATTACTAGCTTCTCTAGTCAGTTCCAGTAGTCTTCTCATCAATATCACTGTAATCTTCCACTACTTCTTTATTTAGCAACTAATTTCAGTTATAAAGAACTAGTTCCAGTTTTAAGAGGAACCTTATGTAGTCATCAGTAGGAAGAACGAGATTTCATGGAATAATTTCTAAGAAGAAGGAGGAACCTTTTCCCATTTGCCCACAGGTCACAAGCTTTCTTTATTAAAACTAGGGAGAATAATACCTATCATTTGACTTTTAGGTGAATAGCTAATAACTAGTCTATAACTGCTGAAATAAAGAATGCCTTCAGAAGCTGTATGTTAGTAGTATTCAGCTTCTGAAGGAAAAAGTCTTCAGTGTGAGACATTAAAGAGCATAAAAATCTCATGGAAAGTGAATGCAAGTCTGTGTTACTGGGAAAATGAACTAGAGGACTAATGAGTGAGGACCTGATGTACTGAGAAATTGAGTTCTCCATGAAGCCAGCATGAGCATTAGTTACTTAGTATATTTTAAAATCAAGTCTGATTGTTTTATTTATAAGAAAGAGAAGCAATAACATGTGGGAGCTGAAAAACAACATTTCATCAGTAAATATAGATGTCTTTGTTACCAAACTGTAAGAAACCAGAGTTAAACCTTCCATTGTCTGAAATATAACACACTGACAACTTGCTATCTCTCACAGTGGATTAAGGGTGGAGGTGGCATGCTTTTTTTCAACTTTCAGAAATGTGTTGAACAGCTTTTTACAAAAGATGGATGTTCAGTACTTGGCAGGATAAGACACATTTCTAGATGCTTGAGAAGTTTGAAATTTCTAGTGAACATCGATGCATTCTGTGCCACAAGGGTTCTAATGCTAATGTCACTCTAAGAATATGATTCCCATACTATATCCTGTGATCACCCACAATTGATTTAAATGCTAATAAAGCATCTGTGTCTGGGTTCACAACTTAATGTTAACTTAATTTGGTTCATGTCAATCTATCAACATGCAGCAGCTAAAATTAAGGGTTCACTACCTTTGTATTATTGAGATCAGTAGAAAGAAATAGGGTACACACAGGGACTTTACAAGTATCAGATGTTAAGTTAATCATGTAGTTCTAGAAATCACAGTAATTTCTCAGGTTGAAGAGTGATGAACCAGTGTAACCAGGTGGCTACTTTGGTGTTTTTGTTCCAGTGTGCATTTTAGTTTTAGTTTTTTCCCAAATCATATATTACATGCAAGGCTCAACTGAGTCACAGCCAATACCAGTTTCAGTATTTCCTACTGAAATACTTACAGTATTTTCTTACAGTGCTGTGTTTCCCAGAACAGCATTGATAGCTGGTTGGGTTGTGCGGAATCAGTTGGGGGTGAAAGACTTTCACACCTGTGGCCTATGAAAGATACTCCAAAGTCAAAGTATATGGTATAGTATAAGAAAATTGTAAGAAAAGGGTGGAAACAAGAAGAATTGTCACAGGCCAGCCTCTGTTTGTCTTGTTGCAAGTCTGGTAAGGGGGAGAGCAACCATGGTGTCTCTTGCTGTGACTTTCAAGAGGAGATGCTCACATTTTGTGTCAGTTTTCTTTTAGCTGTCAGTAGTTCAGTTAATGCAAATTATCAAGTGAAAGGACTGACACATGAAGTGAAGGAAGGTGGCTGTGGAAGAAATTCAACCTCTTATGGTAACTAAGGATGTAGCCAGTGTTATTCAGTGTCAGGATATGTATGTTGTTACACATCAGGTCAGATTTCTGGCACAAATTTTTTGTGCACGGATGGTTTGAGACATCAAAGGGAGTTGCTGCACATTTATTTCCACAGAAAATAGGGGGGTTTACCCTGCCAGTTCCACACTGGCCTGACTTTCTGACATATGCTGCCCAATTGTTAGCCACACATGTTGTAGACATGCCTGAGCTACTCCAAACCTTTTAGGAATCTTCCTAAAAACCTGTCAGAATGCCAAAGTAAAAATAAATAAATAAATAAGACAAGTTTTCAAAGTAGTAACAGCTGCATAATGGACCTATTTTGTCCTGCATAAGTGACAGCAAGATTCTGCTTAAGACTCAGCAGTGTACATAAGTATTGAAGACTTGCAGACTCATTTTCATGTTTGTCAGCAGCTACACACCTTTCATTGACTGCACTGAAAATGTTTTGATAAGTAACAGCCTGACAGTGGGAGTAAAGGGTTTGCAGTCTTATAAATGTTAATTATTAATTATAAATTGAGACTTAGCTTGCACATTTTAGTTAACTCCTCCGTGGCTGCCTGTCATGATTATACAGCCCCAGGCTTAGCTTGTTTAGATCTGCGTAGATTACAATAAACAGTAGGTGGATGGTTTTAGGTGGAAAAGATGCCCATGAGCGCCAAGCACTTAATAAACTTCAGGTGTTCTACAAACAATGTGTACAGATCACATTTCAGGGATCAGAAGTAGCATAAATCCTGATGTTTTTGAACTTCTCCTTGGAAGACTGCAGTGGAATTACCCACATGAACATTTAACTGAGAACCAAATAACTGTGGCAGTCATGCTCCAGAGAGCATAAACCATCAGTAATAACCCAACCAGTTTTGACATGCCAGTCTGTCAGTCTGATGGTACTTTTTAAACTCTAAACCACAAAGGAAGTTAAAATGTTTCACTTTGGAATGACATAGAGGAAAAACTTGGTCTTAATTTTTGTTTTTGTTTACTGAGATACAAAAGAACATTTTTCAAGTTACTTAGTAGTCTCTGATGAACATGGAAAAAAGTATTACAGATCTCTGTCCAAGCCCTACTCAACTTAATGATTTCTGTAACCACACCGAACAAANCCCAACAAAAAAAAAAAAAAAAAAAAAAAAAAAAAAAAGAAGACAAGAGTTGTGTTGCTCAGTATTTACATTTGGTTCGGATCAACCTTTTAAAATTCTTTGGAAAATTTATCAGTCTGATAATATGCCCATCTTTCAGCATGCTGGCAGAAAACAAGGGAAAAAAAGGAGATTATTCTCCTTCTTTCTTGGGAAAAAAGTTTGAAAAAGTTGCTCATTCCTTCCTAAGTAACTTTTTTTCCTAGGGCCAAGTGAGTAAATAAAACCATACAAAGATGACAAATTTTCAAAGACTGAGCAGTGTAAACGTGCAGAAAATAAGCTCACAGGTTGGTCATTGGCTTACCCATGGATATGCATGAACTGTAGAACTCAATACTCCCCTGCTACTGCCATTAAGTGCTTTGGACAATAGTTTTTGCACAGGCCTGAAATTTGTTTCTGTATCCCATTTGTTGCAATTCCTGCAGATTTATCTCTGAATTTTACTTATACTCTCATGCTAGATGGGTAATCTTACATTCATGCTGTGAGGTCCATTTATTGGACCTGAGTTTATTCATTGCACAAATTATGTGTTGCTGTTGCAGCTCCCTCACATTTTTGGCACTTGCCTGGACTGATGCAGTGAATTCAGCTGCACTTTGAGGGCGGAATCACACTTCATCAATACCCATTTTTATGTTTGTTCATTTTATATACCATATGCAAAACCAGTGTGGCCCAACTGCCAGCACACAAGTCAGATCTGGGTAACTGGATGCTTCCCTCTGGTCCACTGCCTCTTCTTAAGAGGAAGCAGAGGAGAACTTTTTAGTTCCCTCCATCAAGCTGCCTCTTACTGTGCTTGTGAGTATGTGTTGTGCTCCCTGAATGAAGAAGGAGATGTGCTTTGAAATGCATCTGCTGCTGCATGTGAGTGCAGGTCTGGCTTCAGAGCCAGGAGCCACTAATTGTACACGAGTGACTCACAGAGGTGTCCTCAAACCCAGGTGGTTGTAGGGTACTTGATGAGAGGAACCACAGAATTCAGATCTATTCCATCTAGAAAAGCTCAGCCAACTCAGGCACTGGCTTGGGAAACTGCATTTTATTTTTCTGAAACAGAAACAGTCACTGCTAAAGGGACAGGCAGTCCTCTGAACTTTGACAAATCTCCTCTGATACCTTTTATTCATCTTATTCAAGATCTGGTTGCCTTCTAACATCTTTCCCTTTACCAATGGGGTTGTTCTTACCTGTTAGTCTGCCGGTGACCCACTCGACCGCCTTCCCCAGAGGCACACAGGTGTGTGCATTTTCTTTCCGATGTAGGCATAGACCCAGTGGAACTAACCCAAAGTCCCTACACTGCTACATTACCTCTGCTCCTGCCTGCCCTGTCCCTTCTATACAGAAGAAACAGAAGTCTCTCCCCTCTTTGCTTACGACCCTTTATTAATATTACCATTTTTTCTTTTTCTCTGTGAAACCATTCTGCTTGAGTTTCAGTATAAGGAAATTCCAGAAAATCATTATGTGCATTCTGCCCATACAGCAGGTAACTCACTACCCTTTTTTCATCCTTTTCTTCCAAATCCTGCTATATCCTTTCATACCAGTTTGCTAGCCCTGTGTCTGGCACTGGTCTTTGTCAGAGACAGCAGTTTGAACTATATTAATCATGGCTGATTCCTAGATGAGGCAATTCCGTGTTTCTTTTGAACAACTTTTTTTTATTATTTATGGGAGCCTACATTTTTTTTCCAGTGGAGGTGCTTCTATATGGTGAGTTCAGAGTTGCTGATAATAGTTTTGCTATTTATAGGTATAGATGGCTTAGAAGTGAGTCCAGAATGAAAGAAGTTTGCGGAAAACTTGAAAACCAAAGCACAAAAATTATATTTGTTTTGGGGCCCAATTCTAGAGAAAGCTCCCATTAAGTTCACCTGCACAAGGAATGGAAGATTATCCCCAATGAAGTTTTATAGGAAGTCTAACCCCACCCAGAAAAAGAAAGTGTTTCCAGTCTTTCTTTCATATAATTATTTCTATCTGTCCTCTAAAACATGTGTGTTTCTTATAACTACAGTGTATTCAGTCTTACTTTAAACAGTGATAAGTATATTTATAGATCTGTGTATAACAAAATATTACTAGCATGTCAGCATTTGGTTGATCTTCACATTCTTGGCTTCAGAATGGTTTAAAATAAAACATACACACAAAGCAGGGTTGTTTTTTTGGCTCTGGTTTCCTCATTTTTGCCCACAACAGACCTGGCAGATGTGGGATAGCTGGAATGTGCATATCTAACAATTCTCTTCTGTGCCATCATTTGAAGCTGTAGGAGTGCAGCTATTTGGCTGTAGCATGAAAAAGAGTGATGAATGTGATGAAATACAGATTTCATTTATAACCAGGGGATAAATACTGTTCAGGTCACGAAAACAGATTAGTGCTTGGGGACAAAAAGTTCTTTAAGAGCTCCTTCTTCAAGGTGGAGGTAGGGGTACAGAACTACAACAAACTGAAATGACTAGGTAGTTACTGAGAGTATATAAAAATAAATACAAAACAGGAACCACAAAGGGAGGAAAGTCTCTTAATTGCTCTGGCCTTGTGACAGCCTTGCTGGAGAGTCACAGTCTGTTTAATCATGATAACAGATAAACTGGATTGCTTCACAGGAGATTTTATATTCATAGTTTTGTGGAGAAGTTTAAATTTGTTTCAGGGGCCTCATATCCAAGATAAACCCAAAACAGAAAAGAAATCAGATAGCTGTAAAAATGAGTTATGAACCAAGACTTACTCAGATGACTATTAAGTCTTGATCAGTTTATAACAGATCAAAGAAAGTCCTTCCCAGTGGAGGCAGGATTGTTACAGCTGAAATTGTGTTGTTATCAGAGCCAAATCCTTACCCTGAATTCAGATGTAGATGCAAACTTGATAAATGAATCTGTTTTTAAAGATGACTGCTCACAAATATAAATTTCAGTAAAGGTGTTTCAAAGATGGGTTCGTGGCATATAATGTCCTGCATCTGTGTGCTGGATCAACTTGAAAAAAAAAAAAGATTTAAAAGACACAGTCTATATAACGTTCGAAAACACAGAAAAACTCCCTATTATTTTAGGAATAGCGAGGTATTCTGCATTTTTCAGGAGAGCGAGTTCATGGGAATTTTTCTTTGGGGAGAATTTCAGTACAGAATAGAGAGGTATGACAGGTCAGAGAGAAACACTCATTACTGCTGAGGTCAAAACGACTGAAGTTAAAAAAAACCCCTGGTTTTCAGTTTGCATCTTGCTGGGCTTTTT
The DNA here is from genome assembly GCA_013400955.1 of Drymodes brunneopygia. Classification (NCBI taxonomy): domain Eukaryota; kingdom Metazoa; phylum Chordata; class Aves; order Passeriformes; family Petroicidae; genus Drymodes; species Drymodes brunneopygia. The sequence continues at coordinate 126,328 of VZTZ01032157.1, read as the reverse complement.
TAACAGCTCAATTATTTCTTCCAGCAGGCTGTGTCTGTACAGTATTTTCCTGAGAACTGGGCTCAGTGGCTGGCAAGTCAATGAAATTACAGTTATCCAAGTTCAGAAGCAGGGAAAGAGGAAATGTTTTCTGAAAAACCTTTACTGTATCCAATGTATTTCAAAAAGGGTGTGCCTGACTGGAAAATCTTTCATGTGAAAGAACAACCTGATTGTGTGAGGTCCTTCTCACAGATGTCCAGGTGGGGAATAGGCTTGGCAGTTAATACCAGAATGATATGACCCAGCAAAAATGGGAGACAGAGATTTTCCTTCCATGCTGGAAAATTTAAATATTGTTTTGCCTCTGGTCAAAAATTTAGTTGATCTGGGAGGGAAAGAGAACAAGTCTTCACTGACTGTGGGTGTGTGGATGTGGATTGAAAGCAGAGGACAAGAAGAAGTGGAGGATTCAGCGTGTTATGAAACCTCCTGCAGCTTTAGGCTGTGTGTGTTTTTGCGCGGGGTATTGTTTATCCCAATCACAGCCACGGCAGTCTAACAGCTTCACCAGTCTCACTGGTCCCTTTCCTGAGACAGCCCTCATGTCAGGGGCAGGAGCCACAGGCTCTCACCATTCTGAGAGCTGTCCCTGCGTGCAGGGAATATTCAAGGACCGGTCCCACTAGTACTGTGGCCCATTTTCACATCTCCAGAGACCACCAGAATGTGCAGACCTATATATGTCTATATTTATATTTATATGACCTATAAAAAGAAAGTTATCCAAAGCAGGAAGACATGGAATCTTGCTCTGTGAATGTAACATAAAGTACAGGAAGGACATGACTCTGGGCTGAAGGAAATCTGTTAGCTCCTAATTTCTCTACTGGCTCTGGTGGAGTTAGTCCAGGTTTTAATTGAGCAGTGTTCAGCATCTGCCAAGGTTTGCAGAACTTGTCTAATTAGATCCATTCGGATTTGCTGTTTCCAGCAATTGAGACCTTAAACCATTTCACCACAGTCACCAGATTCAGCTTCCATAAGTAGAAAGTGAAGACATCACTTGTTCTACAATGTCATGCATTCCTGTGGGGAAGCGTATGTCTTTCTGTTTTTCTTCAGTTCTTTAAGCTATCCCATGACCTGTGCTCCACAGTCAAATAGTTTGACATGCATTTGTTGCACGACTCCTGAGCCTGAGATTTTTTAATCACCTAATGATGATGACTGTCCTCCTCCCAAACCACTTAAATACAATCTGGTCCAATTGGTCGGCTTTGTGGGAGTGCTGAGCCAGCACGTTGTCTGAGTGCCAAGAGTCAACGAAGCCAAAAATCAGGGTCAAAAGTTGCTGTTAGTTGGCACACATCTCTGTCAGGCTTTATAGAATACCCTGATTAAAGCATTTGTTAAACCTTAATTGAATTTTTTTTTCCCTGTATAGAGTTTTCTCAGTTTTCATTTTTTACACTCCATATGCTTTTGTGAAGAGATCTGTGATCAGGATGATGGCACAGCAACCTGAAACAAAAAGCAGGATTTCTGCCATACCAGGGGGATTTGTGTTATTTTACATTATTAGCTAGTCTGGTGACAGGTGGTACCTCCTGCATTAGCCCAAGGTAATTTGCAAGGTCAGCTGGGAGCTGCTGCAACCACCGCTGGAACATTCGGAACTGCTGTTGCACCGACCGCAAAGAACCACCAGATGGTGCACGGGAATAATTCATAGAATCCTAGCTTTGTGGCACAGTTTGGAATCGAAGGCACCTTAAAAACTGCCCAGTTCCAACACCCCTGCCACTAGACAAAGTTGCTCCAAGCCCCATCCAACTTGGACTTGAATCATCATCAGAGGGAAAGTTTCCAGCTGGCCTTTTCCAGCCCTGGCCAGGGCTCAGCCACTGCTTGGTGAAGCTTCATCTCTGTTTCAGTGGAGATGGAAGTGAGCACCGACTGAGGGAAAACCAGATGTGACTTTGTGGCTTTTACATCTACCCAGCACACTAGCAGCTAAGCTAGGTTTGCTTTCAGGGGTTTAGATGAAAAAATTAGACACTGACACAGTAAGAGCCATTGACTCAAATATTTTGAGATTTAAATGGGGTTCATTGCCTGTTGAAGCGTGGAAAGAGGGGCAACAAGAGTACAGTCCAGCTGGGTTTCATCATCTTTCAAAGTTCAAATCAACAGGAAATCCAGGATTAATCGATGGAGGAACTTTTTGCATCCAAATGGTGAAAAATCTGATGATTTTTCAGGTCTTGTGCAGTTTCTACTTCCTTGGGCTTGATCTGGAAAAAATTTTGCAAATGCATTTTTTTGTAGCTTGCACGTGGCCCAAACTCAAAAGTTTGGAGTGAAGTTTCAATCCTTAGGTGTGAGCCCAACCTCTCATCTAGGCATTTGGCATTTGGCTTTTAGGTGCTATTTGGACCTATAACTAATCCAAAGATGATGCAACACAGCTGAGCATGTGCCATTTTGTCACAAGAGGAGGTAATCCAATGATATGTGTCTTCAGAGCCTTCCTGGTGAACCAGAACACCATTAAAAGTATCACTGATAATGCCTGACTCTTTAGAATAAGTATTAAATACCTTATTATTTACCTCATGTGTTTTACATTTGGATTTTTTACCTGTGTGACAAACTCTGACTGCACTTCATTATACGTCCTTGGCTGGGGAATGTTTTCCTTGTGCACAGGGACTCTGAAGTAGAGTATTATGAGCACTTATTATTGCAGGAGGGGGAAGTAACTGGAACCCACTTGTTGTCTGTGATCAAATCTTAACTTTCTAAACTTGTTGAACATCATTTTAATTCTCATACCTTTTGGAATTTGTAAGGTGCAGAGCCCTTTTTGTATACACAAAGAAAATGAGTCCTTGTACAGATTATGGTTACTATTTTATCCAATTTGTGCAATATTTGGCCTGTTGTGAAAGCTCCTTTATAGTGCATTTTGGAATAGTTACAGATAAAGCAATGACAGCAGCTTTTACAGTGGTAATGTTTCTCTATCATAGAATGCAGAAACTAGAGGTGTAGCCTGAAAAAACCCACCCAGGATTGTCCACTCCACCAAACAGATATCTCAGGTATGGAACAGCAACATGAATTGTAGTGAGGATTACACTAGCTATGGAAATCCTGTGTAATAGAGTAATGTGTAATGGCTTTTACGGACCAAGGGCCAGAAAAAAAAACCACCACTGGAAGGAACAAGAAGCCCAGGGAGCATATGACTACCAAAGCTTTAGGTGGCTCATTTCATTGCACTCTTTTCTTTGCCCAGTGGAGAAAGACAGGGCCTGCATGGCTTTGGATTGCTTCCCACAGGGTCTGTACCTCTTCCTGGCTCAGGTGGAACAATTTAAGTTTGATTTNTAGCTCAGAGATGAGTCTGTGTGGAAGGTGATATATTTTATTTTTTTTTTTTTTTTTTTTTTTTTTTTTTTTTTTTTTTTTTTTAACATCCTAGTAAGGGTCCTTGGCTGGCATGGATACCTCCAATGACGCACATTTTCTTCATATTTGGTGTGATGTAATAATAGGGAGTACAAGCTATTTTCTTTTGGGAATAGTTTTTCTTCCCTTTCTTTAGAAAGAAAAAGTGTTGAATTACATTTAATTAGGATCTTTTCCCCCAGAATTTTCCAGGGCAAACATTCATGAAGAAACCAACTAAAAATCCCTCCTCTAGGAGAGTTTGTGCCACACATGAATATTTTTTTCCATCTTTCCTTTGATAGTTTATTCAGATACAAATTTTCCTGCCTCCTTTGGAAGAACTGTAGGGCAATCAGAAGCCATTACAGCATAGCCTGGCCTTTTTCTGTACTGGTAGCATTTTACTGATTTATAGTCTTCCAATAAATAAACCCACTTTCCATGAACATTGAATGCAGCAGTATAAAAAACTCAGAAGTTGAGAAATATGAACAGTATTTGAGAAGGTATGTGACTTGTGATATCTAAAGGATACAGTTCAAATGTCATAATTTCTATGGCAAATTACAGATATATAATTAATTCTGCTTGGGCAATTAAAAGAATAAGAAAACAAGGCAGCTGCTTATATGATTCCACATGTAGAAAGAAGAGATGAAATTTGTGGAATAAATTATTCCCTCAAAATAGTGTTGTTAGCCCTAGTCTTTAGAAAGTTTCTGTCCACTTAGGTCTTTAAATTGGCTGGGTAGAAACTCCAAAAATCCTGGATGTAAAACTTTTCTTTTCATTATTATTAGTGCCTGGCTTATGTCCCACATTACAAAAATCTCAGAATGAAAGGCTTAGTTTTGCATCAGAACTGTATTCAAAAGGGTGAGATGAAAGGCACTTGAAAAATTACTTTTAGCTACATTACTTACTTGTGTCTTTAAGGAGAACCAGAAAGACAAAATCATGTCAGATTAAGGATCCAAAAGTTCTTACTAAATTAACAACTAACAGGTGTTTTATCATGAACATCCTTGTTTTCTTGCTTCTCTGGAAGTCAAGTTTCCACGGAGTGTCTTGGATCAAAACCAGTTTCACAGAAAAATTAAGTCATTGCAGCAATATAGCCAGAGAAGATTTTAGAATTGGCTCAAGCTAGGCAAGCTGTCAAACATTAATGTGTTTGAGGGGGGTTAGTATTTTATAATGTCTGTCCCTGAATCTGTATGGGGAGCTTAGTCCTACAAGGACTCTGCTCTACTTTTCAGTGGGGAGCTGCCTAAATTCCTCAGCCCTTCTTGCCAGGTGACTCCAAAGTGTGATGGAGGCATATCCATCTGGTGCCTGCCACAGAACTCCAGCTGTCAGAAGCATCACAGCTTTTTCTCTGCCCAAACTGTATGTTTGAAAAGAGGGAGCATTCTGAGGGACTGGAATGGATATTAAGCTCTTGAGTGGTATCTTGAATGGGTATTAAGATTACTGTATGAAATGCTGACTCCAAACAAAGGATTAACTTTAAACCGCTCTAAAATGTCAACATCATTATTTATTTTTCAGTATCAAAGTGCAAATGGTTTCCCTGTAAAAGAAAGACTGACCTTACCATTATCATAAGGTAATCACTCTCTCAGGGACCAGAGTCCTTTGGCTGCAGTTGCTGCCTCCCAGTGCTCAAGGACTGTGGTGATCCCAGGGTATCTGTGCTTTCATGTTTACTGATTCTTCTGCATTGTTTAATAAGCAGCAGAGATACATTCCAGGATTCTTATTTTATACCACAAACAACACTTAAAGACTACAAGACAGATTCCCAGCTGGTATGTTACCTTACAGAATTCTGCAGTGCCCTGTTGATTCACATTTCCTGAGGATAGAGAGGGCTTACTGGAAATACTTTGCAGAAGGAAGGATTGTTTCCCTAAGCCCTTCTGTTTAAATCACTCAGGCACAAGAATCCTTTGACTGGACTATATTATCGTATAAAAAAGTATATTCTAATAAAAAAATGCTATGTAATCCTATTAAAAGTTATCCTCTGTAGCTCCACCCAGCTGGGATATACAACCTCAGAGGAACTTGGGAACTGCTACCAAACCCACAAACAAAGTAACTAAAGAAGGAGAACTGGTGAAAATACACAAAGAATTGAATTAAAGTCAGCTGCCTGTAGGGAAATATTCAAAACTATAGATGATTCTATGTTTTAAGGACCAGTTCACCTCCTGTTCTGGAATGAAGCAAAGCCACAAAAGCATCAGGATTGTGTTAATATATTTTTGGCTTTAAAGAAGCTATTCCCACTCCCCAGTTTATATAATATGTAATCAGACAACTTCAAAGAGGATAGCATGATTTAATAAAGTTGTGACTACTATTGGTTATTAAGGAAAAATTCTGAGGAGCTTCTAAACAGAGAAATACTATGCTAGCAAATAAATTTCCCTGTCTACTCAGTAATTACTTCTTGACCAAGCAATACTGTGGCTCCCTGTAAACTGTTAGGCCTGTTAGAACCACTGTACAGTTAATAAGAATGTATGAGCACTGTGCCTGCAGAATGCAGGGAGAATGTTTGTGCATGGTATTAAAGAGCCGCAGTCTGAATGATCTGGCTGAAGAGCAATGGCCTTGTGAAGGTACAGATGGTCCAACCCTCAGCACAATGTAAGAGCAAGAGCTGCTGGAGACAGCTGGCTCACATGGGAATGATGTTGTCAACAGGATTAAGAAAAAGTGATGCCATTCACAAAACCAAGAAATAGCAGTGCCACTGAAGTAAATGATGGGTAATCCTTCAAAGACCAGTAACAGCAGTCTGAAAGATAAAGGACACCTGTGGGTGTTCTCCACACAAAGACGAAGGGAGTAGCCAAGTGCTCAGAGCAGCAGTCTGGCTCCACTCCCCAGTGACTTGTTTAGCCATCAGACAGCACAGTGGGCCACTGAGGCTGGTGGATTGCAGAGATTAACTGAGCATAAGTTTGTTCTGCAAGTAGTTTTAGCGATAAAGAGGTTCTTCCCCACATAATGATCTTGCTTATTTAGGATACAATATCTACTGATGTTAAGAACTGTTGGCACACACAATTGCATTCAAAGCTAATATTGTAGCTTGGCATTTTGCATACATCTCTCTTCTTCATGGTCAAACCCCTTTCCTCACAGTTACTTTCAGAACTTTTGCCTATGCAATTGCAAAAATTACAACCTGAGTGTTTCATTTTTGCTAAATGCTAGCCACAACCATTTCACTAAGAGACAATGCAATATTTGACACATATGCATTTTGTGATCTGACTGGAATATTATTGTAAATATACTAGGTTATATTCCTAGAACCATAGAATAGCCTGAGTTGGAAGAGACCCACAAGGATCATCAAAGTCCAGCTCCTGGCCCTGCTCAGAATCACAAGAATCACCATGTGTCTGAGAGTATTGTCCAAACTTGAACTCTGTCAGTTTTGGTGCTGTGACTACTTGTCTGGGGGCCTTCTTCCAGTGCCCAAATACCCCCGTGGTGAAGAACCTTTCTCTAATATCCAATCTAAACCTTTCCTGACACAACTTCAGGCCATTCCATCAGGTTCTGTCATTGGTTGCCAGGGAGAACAGTGTCTTCCCCTCCTCTTCCCCTTCAAAGGAAATGTAGAGAAAGGATGTCAAAACGAGCAGTTTGTGTTTCTTACTGTGACCATATCTACCTGTAGCTACCACTGTTCAAAAAGTATTTTGGAAATAAACATGGGTTCTTTCTCCCTGTCCTCTCACCTGGCATAAATCTCATGGCTAAGAGAGCTGACAGACAGGGTATTTTAGTGATGGCTTAGGGATGCATTTAGCATAGCCACATAATTCTTGTTCAGCAGGTAGTGTGAGCTCATGCCCATCTTCAAAGCTTTGTGCAGATATTCTGTCTGCTGTATTTCTCTAAGCCCAAGAAAAACGTAGAATAATGAATATTGTTTACCACCGGAACAAATTTGTAGATCTTAAGGTCTAATCTTACCCACCCTGGTATTTCCAGATCTGAACCAAGTCCCTTTTAAGATGACATTTCTCACAAAGTTCTGCTATCTTGTTTGTCTTTAGTGAATTTGTCAAATCATGTTTCCATCCTTTGAGATCAGATCAGTTGGCCAGAGCCTGGTGCTAAAATTTTCAAGGTCGTGGGTTTAATCCCTGCATGGGCCATTCACTAAGGAGTTGGACTTTATCCTTGTGGGTCCCTTCCAACCCAAAATATTCTGTGATTCTGTGATTCATGTAACGTGAGCCAAATGGCTGCATGTTGAACAGCAAGGAACTCCCATTTAATACAAATTAGACACAGGAGAACAAAGGTGCACCAGTTCAGCAGCATTTAACCTCCTCTAAACACATCACTGTAGCCTCCTAGTCCTTCCTGCAGGAAGGATATTTCACTGTTTGCAGTGTTCCACACACAGAAGTGAGAGCCTGTCAGTGAACTAGACCAACTCTTGCTTTACCTGAAATCAGTAAGACTTTTGCTTAATTGTTGGCAATTTAAAATGCAAGACATAAAATTGTTCGAGTGCATTCAAAAAGGTTTATTCGAGCAGTAACACCATAATTGAAAATTCAAACACGTTTCAATATTGCATTTCAGGAAAGCTTTCAAGCACCACTTTACTGAGTAATAGCTAAATCTTTATCTCTGCTGATGCATATTCTCCCTGAAAGCAACTGGAAGGTCCTTTTCAGATAAGCATTTTGTCAGTTAATGCTGTATTGCAGTATTTTTATTAGCACTGAATGAACCCCTCAACACACTTCAACAAATAAATTAGAAAGGAATCATTAAACTCATCTGTGCAAGTAATAACCCTAACATATTGCAAACAAAAATTATTTTATGTGTAGCTGAACAAATGAAGCTTCATTTCCTTTAGATTTGCATGTTATATGTCTTCATTCTCTCAGGCCCCTCTCCTCACTGCAGTACAATCAGCTCCTTTGTTATCCACTTTCTCTTTAACTGAACAAGAAGTAGCAGGGTGCATTGATCAAATGGATGCTGCACCAGAGTAGAAACACAACTATGTTAAAACTGCCTTTCCTTATTAGGGGGATTATTTTGGCCTTTCTATTCTTCTTCTGATTTTCCCAGAGCTTACAGGTACTAAATGTATTGAAGGTTTCTCTCTCTCTTCAAACATACTTTTCGTTTTTCAAATATATGAAAAATCTCCATCTCTTTGTCAAACTGTCTTACCAAAATATACCTTGAAGTTGTCAGAAATGTTCTCCTCAGTTATTTGTGTAACTGTGTAATGCTGGAAAAACACATTTCAACATTTAACACCTCTGTCTGAAACATTTGGAAGACTTCTTCCCACTTTGTATTTTCAAATCAAAATTGGCAGAAATATATTCCTACTGTTCAATGAAAATGTAATTAAAACTAAATGCAGTGTTAATGCACGATGTTCAAGAATTTATGGCAACAAAACTGCTAATTCTTTGGCCCTAGTTTTGTGATTTGGCCGTCAGCTTCAGCCTGGCCAAAGTCCAGCAGGACTGCCCCATGAAAGTGAGTTTAGAACTGCAGGTGAGAAACCCTCAATGATTCCTTGTCATTTTCAAACATTAAGAAGTTTGTTTTGCCACTTTTTTTTTCAAGCTTTCCAAACTGATTTTCAAGATATTGGGGGAGCCTTCTGCTGCTGGCAGTGCAATACAGAAATGGATGCATTTTGAGGAGGAAGCAGACATTGGTCCCCCGTGAAGCCCTAGGAAGCACTAGGGCTGTGGAAAACATACCAGAAACCTGCTGGGAATAAAGTGGGCTATTGTGATGTCCACTCTTAGCTGGACTGAGCACTTCTTTCTAAAGGTCTGCTGCACCACTAGAATCAAACACAGTGGGAATGTTTTGCCCATTTCTAATCCTTGCAGGAACCATTCACTGCTGCTGGAACGTATTTGCCTCTGGACTAAGAGCATTCATGCAAATCAACCAGGTCCAGGACACTTTGGCACAAAAAAGGATCCCAGAATAAGTTGGAAAAAGGATGTTAATTGCTATCCAGCAGAGAAATAGCAACATTATTGGCACACAAAAATGTATTTCAAGAGATGGTCTGGAATCCCATTTGCAGCCTATTTGAGAAGATCATGCTCGATTTTTTTCTTCATATGAAGGGCATATGTTAAATACAACATGAACTCTCTTTATACTAATGGAAGTCTAAAGTTAACTCCATAGATTTCTAATCTGGTTTATGGAGCTTAATCAAAAGAGTTGCATAGCTCTGCTCATGCATTTATGGGGATAGCAACATAAATGGAGTGAAGGAAAAAGTGGGTCACAACTTTGGCACCCTTTTTCTTTCCCTCCATTTTTGGTCTCAGAGTTAAAGCCTTCAACATTTCCTTGTATGAACAAAACAATTAATAAAAAACCAGATCTTTTAGAGGAGGCAACCATACAAATAAAATTACTTGACTTTGCCGGTGAGGAAAATACATAAAAATGGGCATCAGCCTGGAAAACTCCCAATATGATACCACATATGGTGGGAACTGATAAAATTAACATAGTTGATCTACAGACAGTATCTGTGAAATGTTAACAGTAAAACTGTATGTGCTGAAGGCCTCCAAAGTTTAAATAAATATTTTGAGTAAATGTTATGAAAACCTCTACTCTTTCATGAGCACCTGTTCCAAGAAGGTTAAACAAAATATGGTTTATTTATATGAATCCCATTCTGATCTTCAATAAAAACAAAGTACAAGCTGTGTTGGACTAAATGATATTGCACACTCAGCAGGACAGGGCACATATCCCATCCCTCTCAGAGATATATCCAGCCTGCAGACACAAGAGATATTGACTTCCCATGAAAGCAATTAATATTTTGTTCTAGATGTTCCAGTTCTGCAGGCTCCAGAGTGCTTAAAAATGCACGTTTGATTGATTCTCCTGTAGGAGGAAATCCAATTCAGTTTATTGCCTCTAAGAAAGCTATAAAAAGCCAAAGGGAATGGAACATGTTCTGAAACACTGTGTTGAGGGAGGAAGGTGGAGCTGAAATGCTGAAGCAGATTCACGCTGTTTCTGGGGCTGGTGGACCTAATGAAGGTTTAGTGGGGATAGATACAAGAAGAGGTTTCAGGCCCTGCAGCTGAGAAAATATTCCTTGAGAAACTACAGGAACAACGTTTCTTTCTTCATCTCCCACCTTCCCAAGAAATCTTTCTCTCATACAAAATACCCAGTCACCCTCCTCTACCACTCCACCTATGTGGCATTTGTGGCCAAAGGAAAAACAGGGAAGAGGGAAAAGGTAGGGTAGAGAGAGAGGTGTCTTATCAAGGACAGAAATCCAGCTGGGCCAGTGAGACCTCAGGAGAGCCCCAGGTGGATGTCCTTGTGCTGCTGCAGAGGATAGAAGCAGATGGAGGAGGGAGAGGCAGAGGAGGTTTTTTGGCAGCTGGGGATGGGCTGGTTAGGGCTGAGGGAGCAGTCCCTCTGCAATTAGGGAGCAATGGCTGGCCTTGTTGCTTGAGAATCTTTCCAGGATTTCAGCTCGGGCCCTGGAGAAGCCCCCAGTGGGATGAATGGAAAGCTGGTTGAGGTTTTTCCTATCGCTGCTTCTCTCCACTCCAGCTGCACCAGGCTTCATTTGTGGCTGACTGTAAGTCCTGCTGTGTTTTACTTATAAGTTAATAAATTCCTCAAAAGTTCTGGACCAAGATTTCCATAACCCCTGACTTCCAGTGGAGATGGTCCTTTCAACATGGTGGATGAGCAATGCATGTGGGCTGTTATCGATAGGCTTGGGCAGTGGGATCAGGCCTTGTTATTGTAATTTCATGACATTTTAGGGTGATGCAGAGGTGGGGACAATGCAGGAAGCAAAAGCAGATGCTGGGACCATGGAGAGGGCAGAACTGCCTCCCTCAGGTGTGGCTTGTGCCACTTTCTGTTTGAGAGAACAAGGCCATTTCATTCTTCTGGAAAATCTTTTTCTATAGATCCAAACTATGGCACAGCAAAGCAGGTGGAGCCAAGCATGAGAGATCCACATTTCCAGTTCTTGATTTTTAAAGGCTAAAAATCTGAAATTACAACAGAATCATAACTGTAAGGCTTTCATTTAAATGGAAATCTTCCGTTCCATAAACCAATTTGCTTTTGGGCTGATACTGTGTATGCTGAGTTTCATATTTATGACTGAGTTAAAAACTCTGAATTAAACAAAAATAATACAGAACCATGAACAGGTACTACTTTTTGTAGCAATTTGTACTGTGTAGAAATTTTAAAAAATTGCGTTTGATTAATAAGTTTTAGCTTGGTTGCATAACTGTATCATTTACTTTTCTTTGTGTTCATTTAGTAAAAATTAAGAGGCAGCAAAAACCTGTGTCTCATGACAGCCATGTAAAATGCTCCAACAGCAGTTTATCCATTTACTGGATAAACAAATTGCTCTTTGGATTTTTATGCTGCATAAGTTATGGGCAATACTTAAAGACAGGAAACCTTTATTCTTTGCCAGGGGTTGCTCTATAAACAGGTGAAACTGATGGGAGAAATAACAGTGGAGAATGTTGAAAATTTTGATTTTTCACTTTTGGCTTATGCTTATGCCTGTTTTGTACCTGATTCAGTTGTTAAAACCTGAATGCTAAGGAGCCTGTGAACTGTAATTTTTTCTTTGATAACATAATAAAAATAAATCTAAAATAATAAAACAATAAATTTTCTGAGGATTTTCCCCCAATGTTAATATTTCAGTGACTAAATTTGCCACAGATAGGATAGGATTCTCTTCTATTAATATATATTGTTACATACAATATTCCCAGATGATTTACTGAATATGGAAATTTTACTATCATATGAAATATCTTTGACAGAACAAACAGCAACATTTAGTTTTTGGAAAGGTAGTAGTTTCAAAAAAACTCTTTGCAGTATTTATAGATTACCAACTTTGATGACCTAGGGTTAAAAAGAATATTGAACTGAAATAAACTAAAAATAGCAACAACTTGGGTATTACTTAGACATCATGTTTCCCTTGACAGAAAAACATTTTCCTTCATCTACATCATTTCCTTTCATTTTTATTAGCTTGGACTCAGCACTATAAGTTCCAGTCCTATTTTTTTCAATTTGATAGGTCACACTGAAAACTGATAAAAGATGCTTATGCTTTTCCTGTTACACTTGCAGTGCTGCCAACTGCAAACTTAAAGAAAACAATAATATAATCCCCATAGCCTTTAAATGGTGTAAAAGTCATGAAGAAGAAAAAGAAAAGTGGGTTATTCATAGCTGACTTGGGACTTTTCAGCCCAGAAACTATAATTGTCTCACATTCTTCATACTTTGTCTGCAAGTAAAAAAGACAGAAGCTTTGCTTTGAATACAAGGGGAGAGTCCCATGAAATAGAGAAGTTTTAGTTTTCTTTCAGCCAGAACCTTGAGGCTTTAAGAAAACGCATAAGTAGTGAGACTTGTGATGAAATTCTGAGAGCTGGCAACACCTCAATCAAGCTTGTTCCTCATTTCCATTGAAGCTGAAAGGAAAAATGCCAAAACCATACTTCTGGGGCAAAAAGTGATAAACCAGCAGGAAATAGTCTTGCCCAGTCAGCCTTTTCCCCTGACATGAAAGACAAGCATCTTGTAAAAGGTCTGCTCAGAGTTCCAGTGAAATCAAATTGCAAAATCAGCTCTCACTGACTCCAGTCTTGAAATAGTTTGCTCACTTAAGGGGTTCTTCAAGGGAAGAGAGGGTACTCTGCTACCAAATTGAAATTGGGATATTCTTCAGCTTGATAAGCCTGTACCTCTCTAGAAGCTGGCAGACAGACACAGATATTTTTTTATTTCCCTCTTACCAATATGAATTTCTGCTACTGGTGTTGCTGTGAAATATTGAAAAGTTATACTTTTATCAAGCTAAGTTAAATGCTTCAAAGAAGTTGAAGTGAGTTCATTGGGTAAGGGCTATAATAGAGTGAGTTTAAGGGTAAATATGTCACCATGATGAATAGCATATAAAGCTGTGTACTCATTATCTTTAAAACTTTATGGCAATGCTAGTGCCAAGTCTTATTCAGCACCACAACACGCTTTTTAAAGGTGGTTTTTTAATCCAGTTCAAGGCCACGTTGCCATCAAAAATGCCTGTGCAATCATCTGTGCTTCAGTTCTGTGCCTACCATGTCTTTCTCATTAGCACTGGCTATTATGCAATCTCAGAACTGTTGGATCTGCTTGCACAGCTGCCTGAAAATAGCCATGCAAAAAAAAAAAAAAGTTAACATTTAGCTGAATCAGTAACAAGAACAGACTTGGCTCTCTGTTCATCCCAAATAGACATGGGGGCAGCAGTGGCACTGGAAAGGCGGGACTACCCTTTCCACAGAAGCATGGTCTTAGAAAAATCTCAAGCTATGCTTTAGATTTGACCTCTGCATTACGAGTTTGCTCAGGGTAACAAGGTCTGTCTCATTCTAACTGTGCTGCCTTTTCACCACCCTGCACATTAGGGAACCCTTCCAACCTGTGCAAACTGGGCTTCAAAACCAGGGCAGGTGAACTGGTATTTCTCCATTGGCAGTGTGTTCTGTCTGCTTTCTGCAGGTGTAAATCACTCCACCATGTGCTAAGCAGAAAGTCCAAGGGCTGCATTAATTTCTCTTCCTTATGACTATTTTGTACTACTGTAGTAAAAATTAATGTAATCATAATAAAAAGTTGTTTGCATACAACCAGATTGCAGAACTTCAAATTTTCATTTATTTATAGCTATGAGATTTTAGGTGATCATTTACTCTTTATTTCCCCCTGCCTAAATCAAAATAATTTCATGCTAAAGACATGGTTTCTATTAGGGATCAAAGTAATAGGCTGAAATAGCTAGCAACATGTGTTTTTGTTACTTACTGTAGCAGAGAGTTGAATACACTTCACTGAAAATCTTAAGACATCGTTTTAAGAGTTTCCATGTTCCAGAGAAAATTCCCCACTGTGTTGCTTAAGACCAAACAAACAAAAAAAAAATCAGTGCTTGAAAAATTAAGGATGAAGAAAATTCTACAATATAATATGACACTCTTTGATGGAACACATGAGGGCATTGATCTATTAGAGCAAGTAAAGGCCTAATGAACAGTTCTGTGTATTTTACTTTGCCACTGTAAAGGAAAAACATGTGAAGTCAAAATTAACTGTATATTGTAAGTGACTTGTCAAGTCTAGATATACAGCTGCTTGATGTGAGCAATAAAACACAAAGCAGTTCAGAAGTACTAGAAAGGGAAAACAACTGTTTTTTTATCATCAGAAAGAAATCATACTCTTGATAACAACTGAGCAATTAAAATCCCTTCTAAGGCAAACCTTTGCTAGCCTAATACTTACCATGGAAAGAAAAGAAAGTGTATCTGTAGTTTCTGTCCTGTATAGCAGGCTGCTGTCTCCCTGCTTTGCCCGTTTCTCTTCATAGAATGTGCAGTCCAAAGGAGTTATGTGGGTGAAGTCTAAATATCTCCATTCACTCTCTGTAAACCCTCAGTGTGTACTGTGCAAGGCCAAGAAACAAGTAACCATCATTCTTTTGACTGAGTTCCGGTGACTCTGAAACAGAATACAGTCAGGGTGACTAGATGCTTCACAAGCTGTGAAAAGGATACTCCTCAATTCCTATCACTACAGACATATTGCATTGATTTGATTAAGAAGAGAAAATTATAACGTAATACTAGTCCAACAGGACAGCCAGAGAGCATCTAGCCCAAAGCATGGCCAGCTTCAAAGTTACATCAGGTTGCCTGAGGTCTTGTCCAAACTAATTTTGTGTATCTCCAAAGATGGTGGTGGCACCACAGCCTCTTTGGACAATCACTTCCAGTGTTTCACCACTCTGACTGTGGAGAATGCGTCTGTTCTTCCCCAGAGACTCAGTCCACAAAAAAATGGGATTGCATGAAGCATTAAGGCTGAAGAGGGGCAGCATGTATGCTGGGTATGATGCTGGAGGAACAGGTGGCACCAGGGACACGGAGAAGACAGCTCTCAGGGCTGTGAGGTCATTTGGGTCACTTGCTGGGTGGTAGCAGTGGGAATACTAGTGCTGTACAGAACTGGAGGATGATGTCTGGGTCCATGAATAAGAGAAAAATGCTGTTAGTTTTTGCCTGTATTCTTTTGAAGGTGAAGATCTGTTGGAAGTCACTTCATCTTGAGGTCAAAATGGTAAGTAGGCATTTCTGTAGCTCACACTGACATGAAGGTTGTGTAAATCATTTACATAGACAGTTTGCAACATTGATAAAACCCCTTGTAAACTTGGACTAACTGACAGAAAAAGGCCATTTACAGTATTCTCCCTGGCACAGAAATCCTGTAGAGCCACCCAAAGTGTGATGAGGCTTGACAAATCACTCCAGGGACCTGCATTGTTTCCTTTTTAGTCAGACTTCAGGCTCCTCAGATTCTCCAACAGTGCATCAGCTGTTGCAGAGATCTATCCCTGACACTGTGCTGCAGTCGCAGCCCCATGGACCTGAGGTTCTCTGCTGGCTGGCTGCTTCATTTTTACCAGTGATAATAATTCAGTCCTATTAACAAACACACTGTCTCCTTGCCTTAGGGCACAACCAGAAGTTGGGATTGTCTTGTGCTATGTTTTCTCTGTGTCCTCCATAGAGCCATATATTACTCATTCAGGGGATCAGTTTAATCTCACTGCTTTAACTGATATGTGTAAGTCCAGTATTGGATTTATGCTTTTAAATCTGATGATTTATAAAGAAGTTGAACACCACTTTTGTAATTTTTTTTATTCAATTCCTCACTGAGTGCCTGTTGATTTCAATAGAGTAGCACTGGTGATTAAACTGCTTTTTGTGTACAGTAAGTCCTATTCTGTAAACAAATAAACATCTGTTTCAGGAAAGTGCTCACCACTTATTTTATCAAGAAAGTTCCAAAGAGAATGTGAATTGATTTGTAAGGAGGTCAAGAAACCAAGTGTGTTTTGCAGCACAATCAGATGCTGCCTGTGACATAACTTCCAAAGTTCTGAACCGATTTTCTTTTCCCCATAAAGAGTCAAGCCCCATTTTGTTTAAAGCATTTTATATCCTGTGCTAAAGCACTCATCTCATGCACACATTTAAACATGTACATACAGGAATGTGCTGGGAGATTTTTTTCTCTGAGGCCAAGAAAAGGCAATGGTGGAGACTAAGTCTGAAGTCCCTTGATGCCAGTGATGGAGATTCAAAGGTTACTGGATAAGCTCTGAGCCTCTGTGTGAACATCTTAGATCAACTGAAAATGTGTCAAGACCTCTAATGTTTCCTAGAAACTTTAAAATCTCTGTGGATTAGGAAAACCATTCCTACAGCTTACTTGTCCCCATGGGCAAGTCATATCAAAATTGGATAACATACGGCACATTACAAGCAGTCTAGAGGCTCTAGGGTATTTCCTTCTGACAGTGCAATTTGGACTTCATGGGGTATTAGATGATTATTTTGATTTAATTCCTAGCTTTATCTTCATCATCAATCTTTGCAGAACAAGAAAATGAGACAGATCAGTTTTGTACTTATCAGCTGATGCCTCTATAATTTTAGAAGATAGTTGATTTTGGCAGAAGACATACTCTATTCCAGAAATTATATCAAATCATGAAATATGTTTTTTTATTAAGCCAGAACAAAAATATATAAGAGAGAAAAAATGTAATTCTGCGAACAGTTTTTATAATCTTTCCCAGTAGTTAGCATGGGAGAAACAGAAATGAGAATTGGCAATCCTGATACAGTAACAATTGCAAACATAGCTCAGTGTTGAACTTCAGGTCAAGCAGGATTACAAAAACGAAGGAAAAAACAAGTAGGCTAAGAAACATAGAGCAAAATTTACCCACTAAAATTATACCCAAGTTGGAAAAAGCCATTGTGTGTGAGCTTGTTTGTAAAACTGCTTCACTACCTTTCTCAGGCAAACTGATGATTATATTTTTCAATTCCAAACACTCTGATCACTTACCCTGGGAGAAAATGTTTGTTGGAACTTGCTGTATTTCTACCAGACTTTTAATTATCCTACTGGGATGCAATTTACAGCCAGCATTTTAGGGTGAGTCTTGGAGGTGCAGTGCCCATTAACATTAATGATGTGTGCATGCTGTGAAGATAGCTATAATCCCTTTGTAGATTAAACACTTGGTGCTGTCAAACCTTTTCCTAATGCTGCAAATCTGAAGGCATTCAAAATGGGTGTAGGGCTTTCTTTTTTTTCTGTATGAGTGATTGCAGCATTTTTGATTGCTTTGATGAACAAAAATATCTCTCCGAGACTGATGTTTTCTGCCAGAAATATTAGATATGAATGGGTAGCCTGGTTAATGTAGGTGCTCAGGAGCTTCAAAAGTCACAACAAAGAGTATCTACATCATATTCTCATTTGAGCTAATGAAGTTTAAATGTGTAAAAGTGTACAAATTTGAATTCTGCAATTTAATTGAAATTCACCATCAGATTGCTGGCGGCCCATTCTGTGTTGATATATATTCAGTCAGCAGGAGGACAGTTCTGTGAGTTTCATGAGTGGTGGATAAAGCTGGAATATGACCCCTTGAGAAAAGAAATTGCTCTCCTTTCTGAGATACAAGCTTTTCCGTGCACTAAGTGCAGTATATCTAGTTTTGCCCTCCATGGATATATCTCTTTCTGAACACAAAAATGATGTAAAATACTTCAACATCAAATTTGTAGACATGCTCTTCTGGTCTACAATCAAATTAATGCACAGATAATTGTACAACGAATTGATAAACATGTTTCAGACAGAGTCCTAACTGCAGGCATTGTCTGCCCTGGAGACCTCTGCTTTGTAGCTAAGCCAATACTGGAATCCAGAGACAGACAGCAATTCAACGGAAGTACCCACATATTCAAGCTAGATAGAAAATTTAGACATTTAAGAGAAAGATACAAGCAAATCAAGACACAATGTAACTCTAAAATTAATAAGCTTTTTATATATTATTCAGTTACACGTATGACGTGTACATTCAAACTCAGGGATACTGAGGTAAATTCAGGGCCATGGATAAGAGGGTTTCCCAGGTGGGAAAAGCCCTTGCTCTGGCTGGTGAGATGGCTGTTCTGCTTCATCTGCTACAGGCAAAGCTAAGCTGACTCCTCTTGTGTTCAGTGCTCTACCTGCCCATACCATACATTCACCCCAACAGAATGCAAAGCCTAGCCACATTTATCAGCTCTGTCTTCTTCCAACTCTGCAGTGGTGGTAACTAAGTCCTAGACTCTCCTTGTAAGCAGTTAACTCCCCTCGTAAGTTGCTACCATCTTAGAATCCATCTGAAGTATCCTTGAGGAAATGGATTGTCACGTTTGCATGCAAATTGCAACCTGCTGGTGTGTGACATAANGGGGAAAGCTCTCCTCCTGGTGGGCTGGACCACCAGGAGATGTTTCTCTCCTGAGCTTTATTTGATCTTTCACCTAAGGAGACCATCTCTACAAAGAATAAAAATTTTTAAAATGGCACAGTAGTAAATTTGTCTTGGAAAGAATTTGGCTCAGGCTGCATAAACTATTTGTGCTCTTTAGCACTGTTCAATATTTTATGAACCTTCTGTTCATTCTCAGTAATCTCCATTTTAGGTGACAAAAGATGTACCCAGGCTGCATCTACACCAGGCCAGGCTTGGTGCTGCTATTGCTGAAGTAAGAGCAAAAATACATGAACCCATCCTGAGTTCAGAGTTTGAATTGGAGCCAAATTCAACACCTCAGTAGAAAAAGATTATTTCCCACTCTTTGTCCCCTGTTGGCGCTTTCACTCCCTCATCTCTTCCTGCTGCCATTTGGGAAGAAGGCTCCTCCAAATCACTTTAATTTGAAAAAGGCTTTTGAAAAAGGGAGAGGACGTGCAGGTATTACACATCAGGAAGAAACGCGGATTAATTTAAGGCTGTTTTATGAAGTGCAGAGCATTCAAAAAATTTCTGAGCATGTGAATTAGGCAAAACACGAAAAGGCAGGTCTCTGTGTAAAATAACATATTTCCATGTAAATTACATGAACTGATGCCAGCTGAGACTTGGGATTGACCTCTTTTTTAAATCTTACATTATTTGTCTTTAAAACAATGCACAAGGTTTTGGCACTCAAGAATATTTACATTGTGGCAGGAGGGACTTTTGATTCTGTGATCACTGCCCCTGCCTGCACTCCAAGTGAGTGTTTCTATAAATAAGGACATAGCCCAAAAGAAGGAAGCACAGAATTGTCCTTTCAGTGAGGTAAGTGCTAAGAAAACACTAATCCACTCTCAGGCCCTTCACGTGCACTCCCCTGTGAGTGCAGGAGAGGCCACTTACGTGTGCAAGGACAGCCTTCCAAGGAGATGGGAGTGTACCAGCTGAAATTTCGTTCAGGGTCTCCACAGAAAATTTTTCCCAAGCCAGCTGGCCGCTTCCAGCTGAACTGCCCACATGTCACAAACCCATCAGGTGCTGCAAGGGCAGTGAGTGCCCATGGCTGTTGGGGCAATGCCTGGACACACCACAGACAGAAGCAGCCAAGTGGAGAAGGTGGTAGGATGATGCCAGGGACACCAGCAGGGAATTTCCTGAAAGAAACCTTGAAGCTATTGGTGGTAGTGGAGGAATCTTCCTAGACTAGATCTTCCTAGACTAGATCTTCCCCTTGATGCAAGTCTGCAAGGTTAACTGTTTTTTTGGCTGATGAGTCTCATCTTTTACCACATGCATATTCTGTGGTTCTGTGGCAGCTTAGTCAAAGACTACTGCTATCAAGACAGGTTAGAATACAAGGAAAAAAGTGGTAACAATTGGACTAACTGCATTTTTTCCAAGCTTCTTTCTCCTGCTGAGGCACCTCCACACCCCCTGAGGACCTTCAGGTCCTGGCTCTGGTACTTGCAGGCAGAAAAGGATACTCCAGTCGTGTGGTATTGAAAGACCAGAGTTGGCTGTGGAGGATCTAAAGCAGATCATGCACCCTCTCTTCTCTCTCTATGCAGCCCTGTCCCATTTTGGCTGAAGGTCACCAGGGTATTACAGGAGGTTTGGTAGTTATGCTGCTGGCAGGATCCAAGGATGGGAGGCTGAAAACACAGCTGGACACATATGATATGAAACTATTGGGATTATTGTAGTATCTGGTGACTTCTCCATTATTTCCTGTCTCTAAACTAAAGCTCTTTCTGCAGAGGTCTGTGGATCTAATGGAATTTTTAGGGACTCAACCCGAAAAATGTTGAAAATGCCTGCTACTTCTAATGTAGAGCTACTTTACTGCAAGTCACTTGCCTCTGAAAGGGATCTACCTGGTGAAGTGTTAAAAGCCAGCATTGCACTGATGACAGATGACTGGAGATAATATTTTTTTCCCTCTTTCTGAAATACTTGGTATCTTTTAATGAAAATACTATCAGGACCCATTTCATATATGCAGCTAGGACAGATTCTAAATTTGACATGTCTTGCTTTTCTGGTCACTCTAGTGTTGGATAAATGTTCACAGGGGTAATAGTTATCTTTATTAGAAGTGCAAGTGTGTACATTGGAGTGACTTATTTTGGTAGATTTTGTGGGTCTTTTTGGTAAATATATATGCTTCTTTTTAATTAGGCAAAATCAAAGAATGCAGTAGTATTTGGAGTACAGGGGGCACTTGGTTTTTTGGAAGAACTCTTAATTTCCTGTGGATTTCTCCCTGGATTCCCATTATGGATAATACTTCCACATAGATAAGCTCTTCCCTGGTAATGGAGCCCTCATCACATTAAAGGAATTTAATGGTTGACTAGTGTGGGACTGGGCTTTGGGCAACCGTGAAGAAAATGGTCAAGACTGAGCTTGATTTGAAATTCTGCAGGGAACTGATATGGCTGGGATTTACATTTTGTCACTCAGCTGAGACTGTTGCATATTGAAGAGTTTTTTCTATTTCTTCCAGGCTGAATTAGTGGGTCACAGAATCTGGCTGCACCTTTACCTGCATGGGGCACACAGGTGTGCATACACACATGGGCAGAACTCAGTGCAGCTAGTCTGTCTACAGTGCAGGGACTTTAAGATCTCTTAGAGCTGTTTAGATGAGTTACAAAGAGGTGCCTTATCAAAAGTCATATTTGCTGAAGTCATTATCTGACTGAAAAGTTTTATTTGCTCAACAAGATATGCATGGAATTTGTACAGAAAAAAATAATCCAGAATGCTCTAGATGCTACAGCTTCTAGCTGTGTGTGGTTTACAGTATTCTTCTGCAGCATGAGAGCCAAAATCTGCCCTGTACACTGACACAACTACATTCACTTATGTGAAGTGACATGGCTGTAACTAATTGGACTAAGCAGGCAAACTTTCACTGCACACAGCCAAAGACAAACTGGCTCCAAATATTTTTCCCTGAAAAAATTTTCATGGTACCTGGCCTCATTTTAGTCTGAACAATACATTTTTGTCTCCAGACACTAAAAATAGTTCACGTACTAATTAAAAAAAAACAAGCTGTGACAGAAAACAATAAAGGCAAGGAAATGGGAGAGCATTTTTACATAGCCAGCAGCTTTCCTGGCACCATTTCTAGCTATGAAGAGGGTTATTAGCAAGCCCAGAATTATATAAACAGTTCCCTCTGCCAGCCAGTGTACACCAGAATCATCATTTACTTTCAAATTATTCAAGTCAGCAGAATCCATCTTTTCATCAGTCCAGTGGAAAGATTGGCAGAGGTTCTCAAAAGTGGGATTATGATAAGAAAAAAATTACTCTTTCTTTCAACAGTTCAGTGCACTAATTTCATAAACTCATAGTTATTCGTGCTTTCTTCATTGACAGAAACTTGTGTTCGTTCCTGCTAGCAGAGCGTGCTCATCAGCTGCAGGAAGGGGAGCTGCATTCTTCTCTGCAAAATGCACCATCATCAAAATAACACAATAACTCCAAGATGCAGAATCTTTGCTACTGGATGTGATAACCGAGGAAGACAGAAACTGACTGAGTCTTGGACTGTTTTAATACTGACTACAGTTTAAAACAGCAGGGAAAATCTGATCTGGATTTAATGAGAAATAAATAGTCTTAGCCACTTTTTGCAGGAAATTAAATAGTGAATTTGAGGACGAGCTATTATCTCTTTGGCTTTATATGCAAAAAAAAGGAGCTGACTGGGCCCAAACCAGGGCTAATGCTTGCTCCAGATCTGGCAGAATAACGTGGCTGCTCAGAGGTAGTGCACGGAGAGGCTGGTGGCTGCAGCGTGCGGCTCAGAGTGAGGGAGCCGAGCCTCAGAGCCCTCCGGCACACCGGGAGGCCCCGGCTCAGTAAATCCTTCAAGATTGCACAACTTGGAACAAGTGAACAGTCCTATGGTGGTGTTATTATGTGCCCTGGGTTATGCAAGTGCTTAAGTGTTTTGCTGGATAGGTGCCCTAATCTCTCAGTATCTTTTCATCATATCTTTAAAATGGTAGTAACAATTCCTGCATTGGGAAGGAAAGTAATTGATTTAGTCATGATTGCAGAAGAGAGGAGGTCTGCAAATACTGAAGAAAATAACCCCAAAGCAGGGGAAACAGGAAAGTATGTGGAATAACACCCTGGGATGCTTATTTTGTAAGAGGCAGTTTTGTTTCGGAAAGTGTGAAACCGCCACCCTCTCTTACTCCGGCTGATCATGTGTCTTTAAAATGTAAAACTACCTGGTAAACCCTGCAGGGAGATAGCAAACAAACAGGAGTCAAGTGGACTGTGTTCCTCACACATAATGAATAGGTGCCTTCATATCTCAGCAAAGCCTTTGAAAGCACGAGTGTCCTATTTGGCCTGAAGAACCAGAAGGGATTGTCTGAATAACAGCCTGACTTTCCAGGATCAGGAGTTTAAAAAACACCTCACTGGTTCTTCAAATGCAGCCAGGTACTCAGCATGCTCCCTTGTGAGTGACCCCTGGGGGAATATTGTTCCCAAAACTACTAAGACAAACGAAAATTGGAATGACATCAATAATACTTACAGATTATACAGTATTTAGAATTGAGATGAGATAGACACTAACATGGGAAAATGTATTTATTAAAGCTATACTATTATTTGATAAGACAGAGACAGTTAATTCAGACAGGAGATGTACTTGTAGCCTAATAGGGCAAGGAGAAGGTTCTACCACGTACACCAGCTGATCCAATGTCATCTTTAATTGCTGTTGGTGGACAGAATCCTGTAGCCTTTTGCCCATTCTGCCCTGGGTTACTTCCCCTTCCTCATGCTGGCTCAGGTGCTCCATTTTATTTCGGCTCCCTGAATCTGAAAATGAGAAATTCAGGGAAAAAGACAGACTAAGGATGTCTTCCAGTCCTGATGTACTTAGGCTGGACATACAGATTTGCCTGACTTTTTCTGCATGGAAGCTTGACAGCAGCTCTGTGTTCATTATACTACTTGGACATTTCTTCAGGAACTTACAGGGAGGATGAAGGCCTTTAAAAATCAGCTAAAAATATCCTGATAGATAGTTCTTCTATATTTCCATTAACACCTCCAATTCAAGCAATTTTGTGCATCATTACCAACCCCAACCAAAATCAATGGCTGTAATTGAGACGCAGTGAGCCAATGCATCTCCCATGACCATGACAGGCTTGTGCCTGACAGGACTGCCAAGGAAAAGTGGGTGTACAGCAAATGACCTCCCTCAAATACAGCCAGGTGCTCCGCCTGCTCTCTTAGGAGTGAGTCAATGGAGAACAGCTCAAGTTAGTCATTGAAAGAGCATAATGCTTTCTGTATAACATCATGGGCCATGAAACCATAGAAACCCTCTTTTATGTATCCTCTACTGTGTTTTTATATTGGTTGATCATTAGTGAAGACAAAATACTCCTCATTTCTCTTACAAAATGTAGCTATTGCTTTAAGCTGTCAGCTACACTAGCAAACACCATGACCTGGTTATTCACCTTAGCAGGGATTATTTCTTATCAGGAGAAAGTCTACTTTTTCAGAACAATGGGAACAAGGGCCTCATATGACAAATCAAGTTGTAGCTGACTGTGGGGCTTTCAGGAAGCATGGCCCTGTGTAGCAGGACAGAGACAGCCTGTAGCTTTTGTAGTCACATCAGTCACTATGTCGTCTCAGTATAAAATGCAAGCAGGTTGCTTTCGAAAGGGTATTTCTCTCAAATAAAAAAAGCTGTGTGCAAACATGAGTCTGAAAGAAAAAGAAATGCCCTGCCGGATTTTTGAAGTCCTCTCAGTTTGATGTCATTGGATTAACCTCCTAGCAGCAAAGAAAAATTAGCTCTATTTGTGCAAGTTTGGACCTTCCAGAAAGTTTGCTCATGAGGAGGTGTGGGCATGTGGAATGCTGCTGGCTGACAGATAATATATTTGAAAAAAGACTTTGAAGCTGAGTTGAATGGACCTTATATCAGGTACACAGAATCACTGCGGCTGTAAGCTGAACTTGAAAAAATAAGAAAGGTATTTCACTATCAAACATATATTCTGTACCCAGTCTGATGCTTTTCCCACTTGCAGGTGCTTTCAGTCTTCTACCTAGTATTATGGGTAGATGTGTGCCGCAGGAAAGGACAGAGAGTAAAAGCTTAGCTCTGCTTTACATTCTTTATATAGAGAAAGCATGAACAACCATGGTAAATAATAATGCTGGTAAGAACGGTAAATAACAGAGACCAGTTCTCATTCTAATTTACAGTTGGAACACACTTGGCTCAGTTTTGTCTTTGTGGTATTTCAGACCAGGTAGAACTCCATGTAAGGCAATGGGGACACTTTGGGTTGGAAATAAAACAATGGAACAAGACTCATTGGAACTGTATGCATGTTTGAAAAATTAGTTGAAAAAAATTTTTCACAGTCTTGGTTTCTTTTCCCCTCTTACTATATAATACTGCAGTTATATGTTTTAGTTTGGGAATCTGAGCTTAGAGTTTCCAAAGCTAAAAGGGGGCAGAAATGGAGAAAAAAATGGCTGACAACTTGAGCTCAATCATGGTTTTCAAAATCTCAGAGCCAACAGCAACACCTGTTTTTGAGAGGACTACAATACAGTCCTTAGATTTCTCCTCACCTCTGGGATTAAAAAGTATTTTGGCATGAAATGCACATGTGGAACAGATGCCTGATGACCTCTGCTCCATGCAATGCTCCTCTGTGGCTTGCAAGAAAGAGCAAAGACTCTGCACGTTCCCTAAGCTTACCTACACATGCATTTCAAATCTCTGGTTTTCTTGTAAAGTTATTTGCATGACAAAAAGAAAACCAACAGCAGGTACTGCGCGACACCTGCTTTCTGTGGACCATCTCATGTCAGACTGGAAAGAAATCTCTGCCCGTTTTCCTGGAATTGCCTGTAAGGGTTTCAATGCTGAGTCACTGCCCGAGAATACATCACTATGTTTCTTTGTCCTTTTTAGTTATCTAGTGCTGCTCCTAATAGAAAGGAATTAACTAGAAGAAAAAAAAACCAAAGTAATTGCTGTAATAAACTAGGTTTGTTCTCTTCTTTAATTAAGATTCTTTTTTCCCTGGTTGCTCTGAAGAACCTGCTTTACTATCTCTAGTAGAAATTATAACATTTTTCATTTGTATTCTGTTTTCTTTTACTAGACTATTGCAGACATACTTTCTTGTTTTTTCTGTAAACATATCCACTAAGAGAAAGCCCCTCTTTGACCTGTTATGGACTCATCCAAGTTTTATTGACTTATTCTTTCAGCATAAGTCATCTGCACATGGTTTATTCACCTACAAAGGTAGTTTCTACTACTATTTGCTAATATTTTGCCTTTCAGGTGAAGCACAGAAATACAATAAAGGAAAGGAAAACATAGAGGCATTCCTTCTCTCACACTGCTTTTACCAAGGTGGGCTGCAAGTCTTGTTCTCCTCTCAACCCCCCCC